>OZ024848.1:3219391-3398809 GCA_964017145.1 Agrocybe praecox | reverse complement strand
TTTAAACGGATTTCTATCCGAAAGGTGTTTGTTTAATCGAAACAGAGTGGGTTACGGAATGCTTCGCGTTCCATTTTCCATTTAGCTCATTTGCAAAACCTGATTTATACATACTCGACTTCGGGCGGTCGTCTACACTCAAACACCATTTCTCGAGCTTTTAAACAACTCTGGAATCCCTCCAACTGTTCCATGGCCTCATTGTAATAATGAATCTATGTTCCGATCTTACGACCATATAGATGCTGAAATTCAGTCACAATGGGCCCGAGCACAGACCTCAAACGAACCACGAAGGTGAAGATCAAGGCATTTCAAATATCAAACACTCAACTCTGGCAGCTATCTTGAAAATCTTCAAGCACACTATCAGGATGATTCAAGTATCAACGATAACTCCGAATTCCTGCAATTTTGGCAGGAGGGCGATGCCTGCCCAAGGAGGGAGAGGACAGGTATGTGGCTTTGAATTTAGAATGCGCCGCTCATGTGATATAGACGACTAACAGTTTTCAAAGTACCGGGTACCACATAATCTAAGGATCGCATACTGCTGAGGCATATCTTGTACTTCTTACTTCGGCGGCCGCAGGCAGAAGCGAGAAACTGCTACATCTTTGCAAGGGGGTACCGGCATTAAAATCAAGGACCCGGGGTCGGTTTTTCCGTTAGTGGCGATTGACCTTGGACTAACTAACTAACATAAGCAACACGTGATTAATTATGTTAAAAATAGGTTTGATGTTTCCTAAAACGGCCATCGTTTACTCCTATCGCCGACTCTTCTTGCTCCCACCACCTCTGTTCGAAGATTGACACGAATCGCATACCCAGTTTCGCGACGGATGGTCAACGTTAACACAGCTAAGGTGATACTTGGAATAACCAGTAAGTACGATCACTTTATTCACTCAAAAACGCGAACTATAACGCACCCACTGTGTCTCACAGCCAGCCTGCTTGCACTTCACGCTAACGACTGTCGACGGAGCTGCAACATCGCCGCATAGACATACGTTGAGGCTCTGTGCCTTCAATGTTGGGATCCGCTTTCGCTTGGCTTGTCCGCCCTCTTCAGGTAGGCACTCTTGTTCTTCGGGTACCGACGTGGCACTTATACCACGTTCTTCAACAATCAGCGAGTGACCGTGAGGTATTACGTTGGGAATTTCAGTAATATTCTCGTTTTCTCCCTATCATCGTCACACTGTAAGTTTATTTTACCATTCTAACATGCTGTACTCACATATAACTGATCAATAACTGGAACAGTGATGTTTGATCCCACACCGATGTCGGTTTCCCCAAGTTCGACAGCACTGGTGTCAACCATCAAGATTGCAGCTGACGGCGCTTCATATTCAGCACCACCCCCTTCGTTCCCTACTTCAGCACCACCCCCCTCGGTCGCTAGTACTTCAGCTGGTTCACCAGGTAGAGCTGCACCTACCGAGCCTGCGGGCTCGTCGACGTCGAAGTCGTATGAATCCCACTCATAATCATCTGAGCCATACCGTTCCGAAGGAGTTTGGGACCGCGTGCTCGCTGAATCTGATTCGGAGGACGCGCCACTGGTGGAATTAAAGTCGTCACTAGGCAAAGGTTCGTCCATTTCCCTAATAGTTCAATATGTTAATAGTCTGATATTGTGGATCTATGTGCATAGTTTCGAGCATACCATGATGAAGTAGGCGCCATCCTTGCTCGATGGCGTTCAGAGACAGTAAGCTCGACATTCTTTTTGGTCGTTCGCTTTTTAATGACAGTTGCCTGTTTCTCGTAGGCAACTTGCATGGCTTTGATCTCCAGGGGTTCGAGTTTCCACAGATGATCGTATTCGGTGAGTTTGGCGTCCTTGTGTCTCAACTTGAAATGTTGCTCAAGTGAGTATTTCCACACAGCTGGCTTATCACCCCTACAACGCGGACATTTAACCGGCACATTGGAACAGTACTTCACACTGCCCCACATGTACTGATCAGAACCGCTCAGACAAGTAAATTTCTGAGTGATTCTGAGTGATTCTGAGTGGATTCAGTATATTTGAGGACAATTGTAGCTAGACTGTTAAATTTTCTGAATGTTTCTGAGTATTTCTGAGTATTTCTGAGCAGTTCTGAGTAAACATGAGTCTATTATGAGTACAAAGGTCACTTATGTTTAAAAAAAAATAACATTCACCAAAAACCTGAGATTCACACAAAAAAAACATATGAAAAAGCGAATTTAATTCAATTTGATTTATAACATACATAATTTTATATACATATATATTTATTTAATTGGAGAGAAAATAGGGGAAAGGATATAGAGGGAAAGGACAGAGAGAAGGGGAGAAACAGAGGAAAGGAGAGAGGAGGATAGGGCAGAGAGAAGGGATGAGGGTGAGGAGGAGGAAGGGGATGGGATGAGGGAAGGGTGGAGGAGAGGGGAGATAAAGGAGGGCAACCTGTGGACAGCAGCGGTGAGCTAGGGGACGGCGTCGATGGGGTACTTACCTCGTAGTACCCGTTCCCATATTGTACCCCCTTCATCGTCCTATAACCCCTCCCCATCGTGCCACGTCACGCCCTTGCCCCCAACCCGGTCCCCTCGTGTTCGCTGGTTTGTTCGCCTGGCGTGTCGTCGTCGTGTCGTCATCGCCGGTTGCCGTTGGCGCGTCATCGTGTCGTGTCGTCGTTGGCATGTCGTTGCCGTTGGCGCGTCGCCGTTGTCGTTGTCGTGTCAGCGTCGTCGTCGCCGGGTGTCGTCGTTGTTGGCGCGTCGTCGTCGTCGGTGTGCCGTCGTGCCGTCGTGTTGTGTCGTCGACGTTGTGTCGTCGTCTTCATGTCGTCGTCGTGTCGTCGTCGTCGTGTCGTGTCGTCGTCGTCGTGTCGTGTCGTCGTCGCCGTGTCGTTGTCGTCGCCGTCATGTTGTTGTCACCGTCGTGTTGTCAGCGTGTTCTCGTCGCCGTCGTCGTTGCGTTGTGGTGGCGATGGGTAATGGTGGTGGACGGTGGTAGAGGATGGTGGTGGTAGTGGTGGGAGCAGGGAAAGAGTGATGACGCGGCCTGGGCAGCGGGTTGTGGCTGTGCCGGCAATTTCCGAAACGGTCCGGACATCTATTTTGGGAATTTTACAAAAATTGTCGTTTGTATGTCACACGGACCTCCTAAAATTATGAAAAAATCACGATAATTCCTAAAATATTCGAAATATATTTATCAAACATTAAATGTGACGTAATATGGTACGGTTTTCGCAGAAATGACGAAATAACCACAAAATAAATAAAATAAAACATATCATAGGTAACTCATTTCCGAGTGTTTCTGACCAATTTCACTTGGTAATATGGGAGCTCAATTTCCGAGCTGTCTGATCAGTTCTGACTTTTCTGAGTAATTCTGATCAGAATTGCTTGGAAAAAAAGTGGGTCTTTCTCAGCCATTTGGCAGAGAAGAAAAAGATACATTTCTGCTCAGAACTGCTCGGAAAAGTCAAATTTCCGAGCAGTTCCGATCAGTATATGTGGGGCAGTGTAAAGACCTCCATTGGAACAGGGCGAAGATTGAGTCGAGGTAGCTGCTACTCGGTAAGAAAAGGTCATGTTCTTCAATGGGCAATTCCTTGTTAACCGTTTGTCAACTTTCGTATTTCCCTTAGCGCCGGTTCCCTTCGTCAAAAAGAACTCGCACAGTGGCCACGGTCGGAGGCATAACCCACATATTTCCACCGACTTGTCGACACCACTATTGTGCAGAATATGCGCGCCAATGTGCTGAAGTACACGTTGGCCGTCTTTAAGGTCGAGGGCTACTGTAGGTGAGCAACACGGACAGTCCGATGGATTATGTTCACTTACATCTGCAAGATTCTGATCACTCTCGCAGATGAAGCACGACTTTCCTGTATGTAAAGAACGTTAGTTGAATGCTATAATATCAATATTTGTTTATTCTCTCACCGGATACCTCGCGATAAGGATATTCCTGGGTAGCGACAAGCTTTGGGATAACCTTCAGCTCGACACTTGTTAGTGCAAGAAAGAGGCTGCTGGTTAACATAGCCAGCATGTTACTTTCGAAGAGATAGAAGGGGTGTGGTAAAGATGTTGCTGACACGGCTGGATTGACGGGTTGGACAAGATATCCGGGGACCGTAAAGGACTTCTCCTTCATCGAGTAAGTTCTCCAATCATGTATTGCATCAGGGTTGTCGTCTAACGTCGCTGGCCGTAGTCCAAGCATTTGATAGGATATCAATACAGCTTCTTCGCAGAGCATATCTAGAACGATATATTCTGCTCCTTTACCATCAATCTTTAGCCCATTTACTTCGCCGATGCATAGCCAGAGTTGATCCTGACAACGTAGGAGGGTAGCGATTGGGTCGGAAAGGACGAGGACATCCTTTTCATTTGCTAAATCAGATTCCTGCTGATCGGCCAAGCTGAGTAATGAGTTTGTTGACTTTTTGTCGATATATCTCTCAACAGCTTGCACTCGTCGTAGACGGTCGGTTGAGCTGACAGTCTTTCGATATTTGCTGAATTGTGAAAGTGCACGAGATTTGGATATATCTGCGCCGTTTATTGTGATTGTTTTTGTAAATGTCGTTGACAGCGGTCCATTTGTAGGTTCTGAATTGGTGCAAACATCTGCCAATGCATCCTCAACTTCGATGCGAGTATCGACGCCTGCTATGTCCGTTGGAGAAGGTGGCTGAAGTTGTGTGATGTTATCTACGCTGTCGTCGATATCATCTACATCAAGTGGTGTATTGATTAACAGCGTTCCCAAGGGCGATAGTATAGTGACACCTGTGTCGCTATCAATAGTGAGGAATTCATTTTTAAAGGATTCACACTCGGTTTCGATTAATCTTCTTCCGCGGTTCCAGGATGTCTGTAGCGAAACGTTCGCCACCTGGACATTTCCTCGCCATAACGCTGGTTTTATGTGATCAGCATGGTCAGGAATATCCTTCGTTTCGCATGAAATTGCAGGAAGCTTGAGGCGACGCGGACCACAATCCCATTGAGGATATTTTGCCAGAATATTCGACACTTCTGTTGTCCCAGCAAGGCGTCCAATGAGTTGATACATATCGAGGTTCGCATCGTTCCCGACCATTGTTCGAAGGATTCCAAATAACTCCTCTAATCTGTCTGTTCTGAGTAGTATAATCCAGAATTGCGAGTCCGGATTATCAGCCTTGGCCTTTGCGACACAGAAGAATACATTCTTTATCATAATCATGAGATCAAGATAAAGGTTTGTTGGGAAGAAGTCCTTCCCAGATTTGCGATAGAGAATCAACGCTAGGTGTGCGGCGGCGCTTAAATGCTCCAGCTGTTCTGAAAGTGACAAGTCGACACATAGGTAAGGGAATACAAGATGGAAAAAGACCTTCCCGAGAGTCCACAGAGCTTCTCTGGCTTTCAATGCCCCAGAGGATAGGTTTGTTGGTGTACTACTAGCATGCATAGTAGATGATGCTCGAGGTAATACCCATATATCCTTCAATAAATCATATGCCATTTTGACATCTTGTTGATCATTAGGATTAAACACAGCGTTGATATGCTCGTGCGATCGTCCGTTTAACTTCATGTGCTCCCGGATTATGTCTGGTGTAATGCGGAAGTCACCAATAACAATGCCTCGATCCCGGAGACACAGGTTGCGACACCGTTTAATAATGTGCTTCATGTCTTTATCAGCAGTGATATCGTCGTCTCCCACATGAAGGTCCATGAGCTTGATTGGATGGAGGTAAATATATATGGGGGATTCCGGTTGCAGAGTATTCTTCATGGTGCGTAGAGTAAATGCAGAGCCGCGTCGAGTTTCACCATCAGAAGCCATAGATACAACGCGAATTTTGCCCTGTACAGATGAAGATTCGACGCCTTGCAGCACAGTGTCGATTAGTAGAACATGTTCCTCTCCAGTTTCACGCTTGCAGTCTCCAGACACAAGGACAGGACGTCCAGGGTAAATGCGACTGTCTTTGCATAGAATGCCTAATGCGGCGATAGTGGCCTAAAATAGAATTCCAAATCAGGCAATGTTGGGTTTCAGGCGGAGTGGCTGGCTCGACTCTTACCTCTCCTGCATAGTGTACTTCACTGCAATCTAGCTTTGCGAACAGTTCCTCCATATCGCCTGCGTTAATGAACTGAGTTGAGGTGCCATGTGCATGCTCTCTGCATAGTCCAAGAAATCCATTGGTTTTCGGGTCCCACCGTATACGCTTTTCGATTGCCAGCTCATCGAACATGACAACAGCATGGTGGATGGTTCCATCAAGCTGCTCCTTCAACACTTCCTGAATGCTCTCCATCGTTGCATCGACATTTTTCACCACTTCAGCCACCACTGGCTTCCCAGGAGATGGAACGAGGGTGGGAACTGTTGACCGGGTACGAAGGTATGTTTTACTTGGTGCTCCTTGTGAGCGATGGTTAATTTCTGCGACACGGTTGCCTCCCAGTTTCCAGAGGAGAAGAGCCCTCATGTCTTCCTCTTCAGTATACCCTCGGGGCCGGTAAAAACCATGAGCAGCTGCTTCGCATGCGGCCAGTAAGCCTCGTGCACCCCTTTTCTGCTTCAGACCAATGCTGATCAGACGATCTATGCGGTTTATCTTCCCGCTCGCAATCGCAAACAGAAGCCGCTTTTGGTCCGATAGTGCAGCTGCTTTGGCTAGTAGCTTTTTTGCCTGGTTCAGCCCACGGAGACGGTAGAACTCGATCTGCATGTTCTTCCTTTGTAGCAAGGCATGCAGCCCACTCATCCCATGGTACGCAAAAGGTGCGTTCTCGTGGATTCCGTCTTCAATTCTTGCAATAATGTTCTTCAGCGTCTCGTTGTCCTTCAAGCTTGTGCAAGCATGGCAGGGCTTCGACACACGATTCGATTGACGCTTGCAGCTTTGCGCAAATAGAATCATGACACCATTACGCAAGGAGTACTCCCATGGAAGAGTGAGGGTGTCGTGGAGAGAGAATGGATAGGTCGTACTAGGTGACTTCTCTGCTGGAAATTCCAAGATGTATCCACTGCATGCTAACATTGGACCTTTACTGCTAGACTTGACGATGTCCTTGACTTCAAATGGTTTCAGTGGGGGTTCTATAACCTCAACAGAAGGCTGGCGTTTTGGTTTGGCGTGTTTATGAGGTGGTACAGCTGGACCTGATTTGTTCGGTAGGCTGTTATTATTGAGTGAGTCTTGTCTTGCTAATATAAGTGGCCCCGCTTACATTTCTTCTGCCGCCGTCATAAGCAGCCCTAGTTTTCCTTCAAACAAAGCCTCATCAACACCGCGCTTCTCCACGAAATATGCCACAAAGTCCAATAGCCTGTTCATTCCCATTTTTCCTCTCCTCAAAGTTTCGTTCACGTTAATCTCGGTTCCCCAACCAAAGGCCTCCTTCATCACCGCATTCAATACCTCCTCCCAAAGCTCGTCACTTGGCACTGATAACCTGTCGAAATCCGATGGAATACACCCAAATATGGCAAGGCGGTCTCCCTCCACGCCAACTGGAACACTTTCTGGTAAGTTCTGTACAATATTATGTAGTCTCTGAAGCAGATTTGACTGATAGAGCGTAATGTTTGTTTCGACAGATACCTGGCCTGTCCCCGGCTGGCACTGCGCGTTACTCGTGTCATCGTGAATTCTCGGAAAACTGGGTGGAAGCTGGTGCCCTTGAATCAAGTCTGTGGGATGAGTGGTCGTTGGTATGTGTGCCGCCTTTTTGCCTTTCTTAAAGAAACTTGTTATCGAGCTATTCTTTGCCTGCTCTTTTTTCTCTTTCTTCTCCTTTTCGGTTTTGCATTTCGCCGAGTTGTAGTGTGTTTTGAATAAAATAGATATTCCTACACGTCCCAAATTGATCTTTTGTTCGCATCGAGGACATATCGCATGCGGCTTCTCGTTCACGGTCACAATTTTAATGTTTGCTTCCTTTTCTTCTAGTAAGACTCCATCAAATATTCAAGTTGACTCGGTAGACATACATTCATATCATCTAGTTCCCCCGTTAATGACATAGCTTTATCACTCTCCAGCGTTGAGTTGGTGTCAGGTTTTAATGGGTTAATTAGTTGAATAGATTAATTTCAATTTTTCACATATCTGCCTACTGCACGAGATAAGATTACATAGGTATCACATGATTTGTTTTTGCCGAACCTCCTATTTTATTACTAAACTGGAATTTGTGCTATTTCAGGACATTTCTTTCGCCTTCTGTTCACTTCTATGATAACTGTATGTTTATATTATGCATAAAGCATAGTTCCAGTGCTATTTATACCTTAAAATTACCCAAAAAGTACAGTTGGCTTCCGAGTTGTTTTTTTTTTTTTTCGGGCCTGCGGCCCAACTAACTAAGTAGACCCCCAGTCCGGCATTTTAATGCCGGTACCCCCTTGCATCTTTGCGAGACAGATTCAATACCCACCTCTATTGCTATCAATCAGCATAGAAATGTGCTACTTTATGCTGTGAATGTGTATGAAAAGCGCTGGAAAGACGTCAGGAGTGTATCACAGGAGGTTGATGAGTGGGCATATCCATACCCCCAAGGTATCTATGTTTATAAATGCAGAAAAGAACGAAGCACTTCGGCGCATACGGAGCAAGTTACTACATAATGCGAAACAAGTTGAATGTGGGGCGTTTTTTCAAAGATCAATATATCTGCGTCGATAACAAAGGGTATGTACTGGGGAACTCCAGACACGCTTAAGAAAATATTAGATGCAGTTGTTAGGACAAGAGCTTCATCCTTATTGGAGGATTCAGGTAGAAATAAGAAGAAATGAATTACTCCTAGCTGTTTGTGTTAACGCTCTTCGTTCATCAGATACTGAGACGACGAGAAAGCGCAACAGAGAGAAAGTCCCGGTCTGATTCGTAATCGAATATCTCACGTGGTAATTATGTGATCGAGATAAGATAAGATAAACAAAATTCCGAATTCAATCAGATATATTTGGAGAACAAGAGTTTATACTATATATACATATAACCGTGCCAAAAGGGATTTTCGGGAGGACCTAAATAAACACTAGCGATATATTTACACAATTTGAACGTTAGTTTAGAGAGAATTCATTTAGGAGCAGTATTTTCAACCAGGAAAGCCTAAAATAACTCTGGGGTGATGAGAAGCGTTATCTAAGACACGACTGTGGTCTAATAAGAACAACAGTTAGCGGCCTTTTTTGGAATCGACATTAAATGAATGAATGCCTACCACTTGCAATGCGACCTTCGTCTGCGCGAATAGCCTTCCATTAACAGACGATCCCGTATTGGCCGTAATCGCACTTTTACCAAGAATGACACCCTCATGATGAGATCCTGAGCCCAAAATCACCCCGGTAGATACAGCCCAAATTATGTTCTCGGTAAGAGCCCCGCCCACAAGGATGACCTGTACCCCGGTGCTGAGTGTGTACGTTTGCGCAATTTGGAAGATAAAGACTGCACAGAGAAAAGAAAAAGAAATTACGGAGACGTGATCAGCCATGGTAAAGATATTTTTATGTTTCAAGCCGACTCACCATCAGTAGGCCCTCCTGCAAGCGTGAAGGAAGTTGCTGCAAGTACGTCACTCGTCCACTTGTAAAGTCCCGGAGTGAACGTCAGTCCGCCAATCAATCCTAAATTATAGATAGAATTGTCTTTTCAGAAATCGTCTCTCTCCGGGTATGACAATAAAAGTAGAAAGCAAACCTGCGCCGAGATTCAAGCCGTCCGGGTTTAGCCGTCCATTCGCGTCGTTGAATGCGGTCTGCATATCGCTGATTGCAATCTGGAGGGTGGATGGCGTAGGTGTCTTATAATCTGCAGCCAGAACTCGTCCAACTACTTGTGGAGACACCGCGAATGTTCCTGAACTATCGAGTGTTAAATTAAATCCAGTGATTGCCGTAGATGGGAGAGGGCTATTTCCAATGTCTCCCGCTGACCAATGATAGCGTAAAATTAGTTGATCAGGTCGCATATAACAGAATAGATAGGTACTCACTTATGCTGGACTGAGGTACACTTGAAATTCCGGATTGAGCTAGGATGGCAAATTGACCTGCAGTACGAAGATTGACAGGGGCTACACCAGTTGGGATGCCGACTAAGACTGAGCTTGACGATGTCGAGGGGATTGAAGTTGGTATAGACGTAGGGACCGAAGTGGGAATAGAGGTAGGGATTGCAGTAGGGACTGAAGTGGGGATTGTGATCGGCAAAGAGGTTGGGAGTGCAGTTGGGATACCAGTGGGAACTGAAACTGGTAAAGAAGTAGGGAGCGCAGTCGGGGAATCAGTGGGAACCGACACTGGCAGAGAAGTAGGGAGCGCAGTCGGGATTTCGGTGGGGATCTCAGTGGGGAGGGGGATTGGAATTGAATTAGGATTTGGAAGTGATACAGTCGGTATTCCAAAAGTTGGGATAATCGGAATGCTGATCCCACCTGGGCCAGCGCTAGGATTGAAGATTCCGCTTACGACCGGGAGATCGCGCTTGACTGGTGGTCCGAGCCCACCTACGATCGGAAGGAATGCACCTTGCACACACGTCTGTTCAAAGAGACCATGTAATTATATTAGCACGACCGAAGTACATGTTTATGGCATGGTAAAGACATACCGTCAGACAGAAGTAGAGAGTGGCAGCCTTCAAGAACATTGGTACAGTGTTGGACTTTAAAACAAGAGTTGTGACTTTGAGTTTTGTTGCTTTGAATCACCGTTCGATCCTCATCTTTTATACTAATTTTACTGCTACGTCATGGGCAGAGAGAACAGGTCTTCCTTCTTTTGAGCAGCATTAACAAAAACCATAGCTCGTCGCAACTAGGACCGCGGAGGAGGAGAAGAACTAGTTAGACTGTGTTTCTTCTGACAACGTACCCCACTTCAACAACGTACCGCCATCTTAAAACATACTAGGTCACTTCTTGAAAGAAACACTACTTTCATGTACGTATTTTGAAATGCAAGAAGCTGGATAATTTGAAGGGAAACTACGATGACTATGTTGTTTCGACTGTTTTTTGCAGTCAATGAATGCGGTATGTTGACTCGCAGAGGCTTCTACATGAATTGTGCTGCCAGGGGATGGTCACAAAGAGTTGATTTTCCGATATGTATTCCATCTATTTCGAGTAAACGACGTAGGTGTAAAGTATCGTACAAAGGCCGATATAAATGCGCTGTCTGGACGAGTCCATTCCAGCCACCAATTGGCTATATACGAGAAGAACGACTTGAATATCAGCACTTAACAGTGCCAATGAACCACTCCAGTTATCTCCAGCAGTGGTGGAAGTGCGGTGAGAAGCGTTGTAGCATGTATCTATTCTTGGAGGAGGCTTGGTACGTCGGAAATGCCCGTGGTCTTGAATGTTTCACGTCCTGTCGTAATCTCCCTTAAAGTAGAAGAAACTTACCTGAAGCTTGAAGGCCTGAGTCTCAAGCTTGAACCAATGGTTATAACGTTCGAATATATAATTTCCATGAATCCAAAAACCCATCGATTCTTTATTTGAGTCGTGGCAGGGAGGTTTGTTTCAAGGTTGTAGGCTTCGCGATGATCGCATAAATAGGCTATTTCAGGCGTTCTGACAATACTACAGACTTATGACCGTATGATACTGTAGTAGTAACCATAACGTAGGGACTGATGATCAACACGAGAAAATTTATACGCTATATCATACAAATAATACGGACGGACTAAGCGAATATGACATCTATACATTTGTCTACAGCGCCCCATTTGCTTCCTGCATTCTTATAAGCTTACAGGCCTGTGAATATCGCCTATAAGGAAACGGCTGTGTGTGTGCAGTGGGTAACTGTCAACGAGACTTGTTAATTCAGACATGTAAAAATACCACACTCTAAAAATTGCAATCTGGCCAGATTCCTGGCTGCCGGCGCTTGCCAACAAGCCAGGTTACGTGAAGAATGTCACTCTCTATGTAGCATAGCTTGAAATTTGACCTACCGAGTGTACGCAGGTGCGGACCTTACATTACCCACTATTTAGCTACAGGGGCTTTCAAGGTGAAACATAGGTGCTGGCCAAATACATGGGTAAAACATCTGCATCGTTGTTTACAACTAAGGTCTTTTAGGCTCTTAGCCTAGTCTCTTCAATTAAGCCGTCCGGATGCATATAAGATTCCAGGAAGCAGATGGTGGCACCGCGGCAGCGACTCGTAGATGACTTTCATTCCGCACTGTGTACTATACTATATTACATAATATGTATGACTGTAAAATTACGTCAATTCTCAGTAATTCTCAGTCCCTACGTCATGGATAATATCGCGTCATAGGCGTGTATTATCCTCGAAGCGCCCGTGCCCGAACCGACATTCCTGCCACCATCTGTTCACGAAGCCTACCACAGTTCACCTTGAAATAAACTTCCCTGTCGCTATTCTGACCAACGACTACACCGTTTGCATAAGAAATGGTCATGAAACCGGTGAGTCATCGATTCACTCTTTACGCTTTAGTAGCTGAGGTTCCTACATTTTACCGGAGATTACATAGGAGGTCAACCATTCTGGGCAGATCTGACCAGACTGTGTGTGTTTTACGACGTAGGGAACCAGCACTAGTCTACATGAATAGACTCAACACTTATAACCGCACTTCCACCGCTGCTAAAGGATTGAGCTGGTCCAGTGGCAGTAAGTTTCGATATCGTGCGTCTCGTCTAAGGTTAATTAATGACAGCCAGTGACTCGAAGGGTTTCATCGGTACAGCGCAACTATACTGCCCCTTGTATGATACCCGATCATACATACACTGTCTTCGTCTTCTTGACAGAAATGACAGTTGAAGAAATCGACTCTTTAAGGTCATATCTTGCCACCACAATGGATAGCAGGAACCTTGGTGGATAGACAAATCCATTCATTGACTGTAAAAAAAAATCGAAAAACCATCGTCGTCGTCATTTCCCGTGATTTTTCTCATCTTCTTTCGTCCCAACATACGTACCTGAAGTTGGAGTTTCTTTCCAGAAGTGACATAGTCTGTGTAAAACTTCGGTAGGTCGTTAAATATTTTCAGAAGCAATACAATCTGACGAACTCTTCCCGCAGTCCTGCTTTCGACGCTCTAACTTAGTTTAGGTCATGGGTTTCCACAGGGAGGCAGCCATGACCACTCTGACAATAAAGTCGCCGTAACACTTTGTATAAAAGATGATGAACGAATGATGAATTGGATAAAAACTTGAATCAAAGGTCTTTTTCTAAAGTCAACACTGTAACGATGTTCTTCAAGGCTGCCACTCTCTACCTTTGTTTGACGGTACGTCTTGACCGTGGAATAACCATGCACTTCCTTCGTGCTGATATATTCCCCTTCCAACAGACGTATGTGCAAGCTACATTCCTCCAGATTGCAAGTGGGCTCGCCCCACCAGTCATAGACAATACTTCAATCCCAGAGGGCATCCACACTCATATTACTGCTCCGATCGGAAGATCCGTTAACACTCTTGCGGCTGTCAATCTTCGTACTGCAGGTGAATTTGCCATCCTAGCTGAATCAGGAATTTCAACTGTACCCAGCTCCAGTATAAGTGCGTACCTATCCGGTTATATACGACTTGACCACTCTGACTAGTTCAACGTTCTTAATTCTCAGCGGGCGACATTGGAAATAGCCCCCTTGCAGGAACAGCAATCACTGGATTCGGCTTAACGCTCGATAGCTCAGGAACGTTTGCGACGTCTCCACAAGTAGCTGGAAAAATATTCGCTGCAAACTACAAAGTACCTACGCCATCAAATCTCATTACTGCTATTGGTGATATGCAGACCGCATTCACGGACGCAACTGGACGAACCAACCCGAACTTTCTCAATCTTGCTTCAGGTTTGTTCATTTTTACCTCTCTTCTTTTGTCGGAGCGACATGATGTCTGACAAGGCAACTATGTCTAGGATTAATCGGTGGATTGACACTGACTCCCGGACTTTACAAGTGGACGAGTGCAGTGCTTGCAGCAACTTCGTTCACGATCTCCGGAGGTCCTACTGATAGTAAGCCCCCTTCGAAACATGTTAGTGATCCTGCCAGAGCTAATCATGGTACTTTCTCTCTATTATTTCTGCTAAGTCTGGATCTTCCAAATCGCGCAGACATACTCCCTCGACACTGGAGTGAGGATCACACTTTCTGGTGGAGCCCTCGCCTCAAACATCGTTTGGGCCGTAGCTGGATCGGTAGACATAGGTACAGGAGCTCACCATGAGGGTGTTATTCTCGGTAAAACTTCGATTACCGCCCATACTGGCGCATCAGTCAACGGCAGGCTGCTCGCGCAGACCAATGTCGCATTACAAATCGTGAGCATCCCATACTTCAATAGCTATTCCCAGAAAAAGGACTAAATGTGTTTTTATCAGGCCACAATTGTGTCTTAAATTCAGTAGCAAGATTGTCCTCGATAAGTAGAACTGACGTCCGAAATTCAATGTGTACTTGTATCTCTTTCCCCTCTGGGTCTAGTGTTGTCTCCAGTTTATTATAAAGTAGTATGTGCCTATCTACTCTGTAATCTTCCATGATATGCAATATCACGCAATTTTCTATCCTATTAACATCATTTTGAGTCCAAGGGGCTAGCTGGGTTTGACGAACATCACGTAGTTTGGCACCTGGGATATATGCGAATCAGTTGGGAAGGATTAATCGTGTATTTCATTTTCACGCCACTTGGATTACTTATATTTCAGCTACGGGAATGCATGGCCAGGGATGGCGATGGTGACCTCTTCGAAGGCCTGTTAAGCTCCACACGACGGGAAGAAATATTTGCACAGGCGGGCTTGGAATCATTCACTCTACTTTGCAGCAATGTCGTAACAAAATTGGAAGCGGTGTATTTCTTGGAACCGGGTCGAAGAGACAGGCGCAGGATGAAGTTTTTCCCGTGGGCCTTGCGCCGCCGAAGACCCACGCGCGTACTCCGCAAAAAGAGCATCCTCATGTTCGCATGGGGTTGACAGATACATGTCGCTCAACCCGAATTGCTTGTCAAGATCCTTCCTGATTCAGGACGACATGAGCAATTTATTAGGGTGTGTCAGACATGGGCATTTTCTGCTATGTCCATGATGTTCCCCAGAGAAAGCAGGGATGCCCGCACAGTGATAACAAATTATTTGGCTAGAGACATTTGCCAGTGATTTCTTTTCGGCTGCATTATGAGAGCGCTGGTAGTACACCCAATGTATCGTGAACTTCAGAAATGATTGAAGGCTTGTTCTGTCCATGATAAAGATTTTCACGAGTAAGCAGGGATGAGTTGGTTTGAAAAAGTGATAGTCGCGCATTTACATCCCCAAATCGCCAATTCTGAGCAGTTCGAAGGCACAGGTTCAGAGTATACGTATCAAAATAGTGGCGTTTGGTGCAAGCTCCAGCCCATCGTATTCGCGCACTTTGATAGTGGGGGCTGATTAGATTCCGGTTGATTAGCGGAAGGGGAACAGACAACTCTATGATGCCGCATATTCTTGTCGCAAAATGTGTGTACAATTAGCGTTTATGTAGTGCATTGAACCTATAAAGCTTGGAACACTTGAATTGAATTTAGTAAGTAACGTATGCTAGCAAAGACGAGGGCACAAAGAGAACAAAGATGAACGTAGACATCAGACAGGCAAAGTAAATGGAACGAAGTCAAAAAATGTTTAAAAAAAGACAAGCCGGCCGTACAGTAACGATTCCGAGTGTTGAGGGATACTGGAAATTTCGACCTGGAAGGACCACATGAGAAGTATGCCCAGAGTAAACGAGAACGGAACGGAGAGCATACAAAGAAAATACGACTTCAGAATACGATGAATCGCTATAAAAAGCGACGAGAAGGAAAAGAAAAAAGGTAGAATACACTTTCGAACCAAAGCGAGAGCTTCCGTACTCACTTTCCAGAACTCCCCATGCTGGGCCTCTTCCTTCCTCGGAATCATCAACGTTTGAAGTTGATGAGCTCACGCTGGATGATGTTCCATCAGATAGAGCAAGAACCGGCCGTTTTCAACCCATGGTAAGACTTCGACCTTCTCTGTGTTGGAGAATTGAGGTTTGGGGGCGTTTGCAGCATCAGAAGGAGAGCATGGAGGAGCCGTCGGAGGGCAATTATCGTGCGCTGCGGCGAGTGATTGACGTCCCGTTTGCTGTTGAGAATTTAAACAAGCGTATTAGAGCGACGCCGGACGAATAGAAACGGAAAAAGAAAAAGAAAGTTGCACAACAGGCAATGAGTCCAATTCGATTGCGAACGAGCGACCAAAGCGAGCATTCCGAAGTCGAAAAAGAGAGGAGGAGAGAGACCGAAAATACAGTGCCCACCTTATCATACGCACATTTCCACTCCGAAACCGCCAAATCCGAATGACTTGAAGGTACAGCGTACACGCATTCGAATATTGTATAGTGCGAGTCCTACCCAATTGCATTTGCACGTTTCACGAGGGGCCAGGGATTCGTTGGGTTCGAGTTGGTCAGAGGACACGAGAATAAACATTGGCTTGATGTCGAGTGTTCTTGGTCTTGAGCTTGAGCGAGGAGGGGGATGAGGAAGAAAAGGAATGACACGAGTAAGGAGATCGAGGGCATTTTTCTGTCGTAAGTTGGGTATATTTTTCGACTCCTGTTTCTGTTTTCCCTTTCCTTCTCTTAGGCGTTTGGCGCAGGTCCTGGAAGATGCTTGTTGTCGTTGTGCGGTCGTTGTCGGGAACAATTCGCCAGTCCGCCGATACGCGGCTGGGATTCTTTCTCCGCTTGACCCCTGTCAAGGAAAGAACCAAACCATGATGATCATGGACGGTGCTAACGAGGAGTGCATCGCGTTTCAGAATGACACGGCGGGCAATCGGCTGTTCATTTCCGTTTCCGGGGCTAATGTTCATTACGGTGTTCATTTTTATGCGTGCGCGTGACGCGGCGTGACTTTATGTCCCACGCGAATTATCGCTGCAAAGTCAGGTTACGTCGGTCGCCATTTCACCCCAACAACTATTCTTCCTTTGAATTCAAATAGCCCTATCGTTATTGCGGTTGAACGTTGATGTACCATACAATTGTTTCCAATAAATATACCTCACTTCAGTCTTCATCAGGAAAAATTCTGAAGTCTACATAGATGTATGTACTCTACATAGCTTAAATAGCTGCATTGCAACTCCCCTGTTATATTGTAAATCATAGTTAGTAGTGTAACGACAGAAGGTATATATAGTAAAATATAGTATGTCATAGTTTTATAGTATCATAGCCCAGTTACTATACATCAGGAAGATCACACGTCGCTAAAAAAGGTAGGATTATATAAGCCATCAAATCCAGCACTCCAGGCGCCAACCTGCAAATACCCTCACATGCAACTCACATGTCCGAATCCAGCTGCTGGGCTGGCTCCAGAAAGTCGGTAGATTCACCATTTAGACAATGATATAGATACTCATCTAGATGTAGGTTTTTGTGTAGGTCTACTTTCACACCGTGGAAGTAGGTTTTTAACAGTGGGCCCAGGGCCACATCTATCAAGGGGGCACCGGCATCAGAATGCCAGACCGGGGGTCGGTTGGTTGGTTCGACCCCCAGTCCGGGAAAAAAAAGTTTCAACCCCTCCTTATTTTTGTCTATTTAACACATTTGCAAGGTCAATGAGTCGTATTGATTAATGTACAATATTCGAGCAAGCTATAGAGCACCATCAAAGGTCCAAAAAGGTCCTTATATGTGTTGTATCTAGTATTTACAAACAAGAATATATGTTTTTCTATGATTGTGATCACAAATGTAAGACATAGATATTTTGTGATCACGACTACGATATTTTAACAAACAATATCCTACCCAAATTCTACCGTACACATTTTGTTCCAGCTGTAAGCCCATTGTTGCAAAATTTCGATGGAAAGTTGGGGAATAAGGTCAGTAGTGTAACTTATATTCTTTTCCATTAGTCAAGGCTCCGCACCGTCTTATCCTTAAGAGACATCAGCAAATCTATTCAGTCGCACATTGATCTTAGATCATTTCTCAACTCAAATCCCAAACAGTTCACTAGTATACATTGTTATGTTCTACTGTAGTTGCTAATATCTGTAACCTATACTGAGCTATCATATCGAGGCTGGCTAGAACTCGAAGCCTTGAACAGACTAAGCTTGATCTTCAGCTGGACCTTAAAGAATGACACAGGAGTTTCCAATACCTGTCCAGTCAACGAATATAGACCCACACATACCCCAATTCACAAACAATACATATCACTGAGGAAGCGCCAGATCCTCAAGGTCATGATCAATGAACATTTCCAGCCGCTCTAATATCGATGGTTAATTATTCCGGCAGGGGACTCACCAACTTGAAACAAGCACAGCACATCCGAATGGGTGGAGAAGATACATATATCCCTTGAACCTGATGTCCAAAGAGGTGATCAAATTTGTCCATCAAGTTCATATCCATGCTATGCCGGGGCGCGCGTGTTGGCCAGGTCTCAGTGCATTCAAAAGGCTGTACTTGGGGGCTCGGTGAATGCAGACAGTGTGATTCTGCTCGAGGTGAGGTCTGTTGACATCCAGAACACCGTGTTGTCGTCTCATGGACAATGTTCATTGTGAGCATTGAGCCCTCAGTGGCATTGGTGTAGCACAACAAATAGTAGACATTATATGTAGGATAATGGACGGATTCGTAGTGTACAACGCGCCGTGGATCAATGCCACCATGAATGATTTTTAGGTATATAAAGAGACGGATTAACGTCTACTCACCTCAGTCAGAATATACGCGACTGAGGTGAGCCACTTATGTATTAGAACTTAACATACAAAGTAACTAATGTCGTATACACTAGATATTTGCTTAATGTATTCTAGGTATACTACGAGTCAGAATATACGTGACTTGCTTACCTTATTCTAGGTTGGATTTCTACAAGGTCGATACGAGAGATACCTTGTGGGAACAGTACATGAGAATTCAAAAAATGTTTGAGGCGAGGCGAACTACGTTGACATTTCATCGAAGGAGGAAACGGACATTCTGTTAAAATGACCGGGTCTTCGAGGTCACTCGGGTTGTAGTAGGGACCCTCGCAATCAAGCGAGGTTTGCATTTCACGTAGGTACACTATAAATACAAAATGTGTAGCTACAATAGCCTACAAAGTAATAAGGAGAAAATAAAATAAACAAGGGATAGTGGCATAAAATATGCCAAATGTCAATATAAGAATGAAATGCAGATTATCTCCTCGAGATAATCTGCGGCTATCAAGTGACCACTTCGTGGTGCGCTTGTATTTACCCCGATTATTCCAACACATTCAACAAGGATCTTCACCCCGACGTCTGCTCGCGCGCCATGCCAGTACCGCTGTGCATCTGTCTTATCTTTGGTATGAGCCGATTTGAATTTCATCGAATTCGGCGAGCGCCGATAGTGTTCAAAGTTGTTTGTGACAATCCGTGACCAGTGACTACACAACACCAGACGTTTCTGAACGAAACCTGGGCCATCAATCATACTGCTCATCGTACCAATGCGCCGACCCACTAACCAGCACTAGCACTAGCACCTACGCACTCCTCCGTTCAAGTAACCCCCTCGCGAAGAATAAATCCCTGCTCCTCGCGGTGGCTCAGGCTGGTATCATCAGCGGTGCTTCTCCTGGCCTTGGTAACTCTAGCCCTATTGCTGGGCGCGTGAGGAAGGACTCGGGCTCTGTCCAATGGAACGGTGCGTTGGCGTTGGCGGGTTGAGCGCTACGAGCCCTATCGCTATTCCCATTCCCGTCGTCGCGAATCGGGATCGTGTGCGTGGGCAGTCGCAAGAGAGGGAAAGGGAGAGGATGGCCCATGAGAATGAGAGGAAGAGGATGCCAACGCCAACGCCTTTGTTCGCTGCTGCTGCTCAGCACGTCCTGTTTCCATCGCCATCGACTGTTGTCCTCCCGGTGGCGCAGGCGCAGATCCGGGTCCAGGTTCAAACGTTCAAGCTTCAGATGCAGACGCAGACGCAGACGCAGACTCCGCCTCGGATCCTCAGTCTCAAGAACCCCAACACAAACACACGCACTCCTCCCCTCAACGCACACTTACACTCACGCCTCGCAAAGAACAAGTCGTTACCCCTCGCGCATGCTCAGGCTGGTATCAGCATCGGCGGTACTTCTCTCCTAGCCTTAGTAACCCCAGCCCTAACGCTGGGCGCGTAAGGAATGGCTTGGGCTCTGTCCAATGGAACGGGAACGGGAACATGGGCGTGGGCGGGTTGAGCGCTATGAGACCTATCGCTACCCATATCGCTATTCCCATTGTCGCGAATCGGGATCGGGATCGGATGGGTGTTTTGAGGAGTGTGGGTGGGCAATCGCAGGAGAGGGAGAGGATGGCGCAGGGGAGGGAAAGGGAGGAATGACGCAGTCGCAGGAGAGGATGCCGATACCAACGCACCCCCCGATGCACCCCTCGACGCCTTTGTCTGCTCTTCTATTGCCATCGAATGTTGTTGTTCTCCCAGGGGCGCAGGCGCAGGTCCAGGTCCAGGTGCCGGCGTATACTCCGCGTCGGATTATTCGTATTCCTCAGCCTCAAGAACCCCAGGGTGTGCACGCGGACGGAGATACCGATACCAAGTCTCAGGAACAAGATCACGATCATGATGCCGTCCTGGTCAAGCCGATCGACTCTCCTCAATGGCGTTGATGTTGGCATTGGGAAGCAAAAGAAAAAACAGTCGGAAGCGCAAGACCCCCCACCATAGTCCCTCCCGCCACCTCCTTATTACGTCACCGTTTCCCCTCCAAATTTTGTGATTCTAAAATAGAACGAGTGTAAGGAGTGACAGTCTAGAATAAGGTCTTTGCGAGAGCCGATGAGGTGGCACGTGCTTTCCTCATTCTCGTACCACCATCATCCTCTGTGCTTTTCCGCTCGTTGCCAATCTCAGCGCCTCGTAACCTTCGAGCGCGAACATTCATTCGAAGTTTTTCTTTCGGAAATCTATACTAGGCTTTCAACATCATCGCAATAATTCCCTGCGACCGGTTTTTTGTATATTCTCATAGTGGACATCTGACGGCAGTCGGCATCTATGCCTCGCATAACCGAAAACCCCACGAACACCGTTTGTCCGAACTATGAAGAAGACGAATGGAGCCTCATCAGGCAATCCCTTGTTGCGGCACATGTTGGTGACACTCCTTTGACCAACGAGGGTGCCATTGATAAATTGAAAGACGCTTGGAAACAATCGAACGAGCGAAAGATCTTGGCATGGAACGAGCAAGTCCGGAATGATCAGATAGCGGAGGAGGAAGCAGCACAAGAGGCTCGCGAGGAGGAATTGAGGCGGCGAGCAGAGGCGGAGAAGGAAGCCGAGTCGGAAAGACGAGAGCTGGAGAAGAAGAAGCCGAAACTCGCCGCTTTCGACCCGGAAAAGAGAGTTAGCTCATGGCTCGCACCCAGACCGGCAGCCTATGCTCTAAACAAGATACAGCATCTTGAATATGTGGAACTGGACTACTTCACCCTTCGAGGATGTCAAGAGGCTCAGGCTGAACATGGAAAGGCGACGTCACAAGACACTTTCACGCTGGCGAAGAATGATGATGGCATCGTCGCGTTACGACCGTCCTCGTCGCTAAAAGCATCGAAGAACGTCAGAATGGACAACTTCTTGGATTGGGAAGAACTGTCGGTAGCCAAGACCCTCATGCTCCATCATATGTCGACATCGGGTGTATGGCCTCAACGATATGTTACATCTTTGGCTTCCTTTTTCTTGCGTCTCGAAAGTCACCCCATGCGGACGCGGCCTCACGGAAACCAAACTATCTTGCTTTATCAGAATAAAGTCAGGCGAGAATGGTTCGATGCATTAAAACGTGACGAAGGTTTCAACATAGGGCTGATCAATGACGAGCTGATGGAAAAGCTTCATGACGAAGTCATGGATAGTGTCAGGGAGAAGTCCCTTCGTGAGGTGCATTTTCTTACCTTATCACATGTGTACGAAATACTAATCATTTTGTTTTACATTCTCCTTCAATTATTATCAACAAAATTTCAATGTGATTGCGGCATCTGTTTGCTTCGCTTTTACTGCTGTGCCGTTCCTCGTAAATCGTTATATTACGCTTTTATCTTGCTGTGCTGTGCCGTGCTGTGCCGTGCCGTGCTGTGCTGTTGCTAGATGAACGAAGCCACATCTTCATTCCAAACTATGCTGGACCTGAGGACACCACGCAAACGTTCAAGAAACTTCTCGCGAACTTTTGAGGAGGCTTCGAGATCTCCTTCCCCGTCTTACGGGCAGAGCTCGAGGAAGAGAGCGAGATCGCGATCACCTGTGAGACATCAGTCCAAGTCGATTCGCAAGGCGCGTGAACCTCGTGGGGCAAATAAATCCAGGTCCTATGTGCAATCTGGAGATAAGGAACATGACGAGGCGGGTTTTACCCAAGGTGCAGACTCACGAACGGCGTCAAGAATCTGTGCCACATGTCTCGGACGCCACGACCACGATTTTACCAGATGCAACACAGCGAAACTGTGGGATGGCTCAGAATCGAAGGGGAAAGCGCACAGAAACAGCCAAGGCAGATTGGTTGGCAAGGATGGTTCAGCCCTGTGTTTCAACTGGCAGTTACCTGGAGGTTGTCAAAGTTCAGCTCACCCCGAACGACATCGGTGTTCAGGATGCCCAAAATCCGATCACGGAGCCCAGGCATGTCCTCGAGCAGAGAAGGCTTAAGGGTCTTACCCCATACAAGCCAGAGGCATGGAATCGCGAGCTTATCAAACATGGGCTCGCCAACAAGTATCCTAATATCGCTCGAGACCTGGTTCAAGGGTTTGATGTGGGCATACCGAATCTCTCTACAACTTACGTCCCACCCAACCATCCCTCTCTTTACAACTTACCGGATATTCATGACATCATCACACAAAAGGAATTCGACTCAGGCCGTTATATTGGTCCTTTCACTCAAAAGGAACTGGAAGATCTCATCGGTCCTTTTCAGTCTTCTCCTTTGTCACTGGTACCCAAGCCTGGAAAACCGGGAAAGTACAGACCTGTCCATGATTTTTCGAGTCCCCACTCATCCCATGACATCGCTTCTATCAATTCCTATATCAATATCAATAATTTCCCATGTACATGGGGCACCTTTTATGCTGTATCACTCCTTATTTTTAGGCTACCTCCAGGATCTCGTGCTTCTGTTAGAGATGTGGCAGAAGCTTATCGAACTGTTCCAGTTTCGCCTGAACAATGGGCAGGTCTCGTCGTTCGCCTCAAAGGAAGTGACAGATTTGCAGTCAATACCAATAATAACTTTGGGCTTCGATCGGCAGGTGGAGTTTACGGTCTGCTCGCAGACGCAGGAGCCAACATTTTCAGAGCTAACGGTGTCGGCCCTCTTTCTAAATGGGTTGATGATCATATTTTCTTTCAGATTCTTGCAATACATCTTGCTACCTACAACGAACAGCGAAAACTATGGAGAGAAGAAATCCAGCTCAATGGCGGTCGTATTCAAGAGGGCAGCAGAGTATGGTATAGAGGAAAAATCATGCCGGATGGTTTTTATGAGGAATTTGACGAAGATATGGGCTGCGTTCTGCAGGATTTTTCTACAGATCATTTGCCAAACACGGATGAAGGAATTTACAGCTACAGTGACGCTGATATTGACAGAGTGTCTGACAGCCTGGGAATCAAATGGGAAGAGAGCAAAACTACCCCGTTCAGTTTTACAGTCACTTATTTGGGTTTTCTATGGAACCTACAAACACGAACCGTTGCAGTGCCTGACCAGAAGCGAGCCAAGTATCTTGCTGCCATTGAAACATGGGAATCACAGCCTACTCACACTCTGGTCGAAGTTCAAAAGCTATACGGAAAACTGCTGCACACAACTCTTGTCATTCCTGAAGGACGAGCGTATCTCACCAACTTGGAGGCCATGCTTGGCACCTTCAACGGTCGTCCTTTCGTCCCACATACCCCACCCCGATACACTATGGGAGATATTCTCTGGTGGAAAACCATCCTCCAGTCTGACCCATTATCGAGACCCATCCCAGGACCCTCACCAGTCGTCGACTTCAATGCTTATTCAGACGCAAGTTCAGGCTTTGGCATCGCCATCACTATTGGCTCAAAATGGCGAGCGTGGATTCTTACCCCAGGTTGGCAGTCTGAAGGAAGAGACATTGGTTGGGCTGAAGCCATGGGATTTGAGTTCCTTGCCTTCGCACTATGTCGCAATGCCGAACCGGGCACTAATTTCAAAGTCTACGGTGACAACAGAGGAGTTGTGGAGGGATGGTGGAACGGGCGCAGCAGAAACCGTCAAACCAACAATGTGTTCAAACGCGTACATAGATTATCAAGAAGATATGGTTGCAACATACTTACAAGATATGTACCCAGTGCCGAAAACCCAGCAGATGGACCATCAAGAGGAATTTATCCTCCCTTCAATCTCCTCATTGATCGCATACCCATCCCCTTCGAGGCTCAACCTTTCATCATCGACATCAATGACACCTTCCATGATGAGCACCTCGGATTTACTGGTGGCAGTGTCAACAAGCCACATGATGGAAACATTAGATCAAAGGGTTCAGAGCAACATGTCGCAAACCACAGAAGCGCCCAATTGCAGCAGACTCGAAAATCAGAGAATGATGCTCTCATCGAGCGCACCCACAGCTAGGCCCGGAAAGCAAAGGGATGTTGGTTTACCATCCTCCACAGTCTTCCGACGACGACCGGCACCGTATCCACGCAACCTACAACTTCAAGAATCAGAGCTGCGTCCACACTGCCATGCCCGTGATCGTTTGCGGCTCTGGCGTCCCCGTCCCGTTGTGTCAAATGCAGAGACGTTGGTTCTCAATCATGATGATGCCGAGCGGATCCTTTCCGTGATGTCGCATGCATGGGAAGAAGACACGAAGGCTTCATATGGGGCGGGACTTCTCATTTATCATGTTTTCTGTGATTCTCGTAAGATCACGGAGACAGATAGAGCTCCTGCATCCCAAAATCTTCTCTCCGCTTTTGTTTCAAGCTTGGCTGCATCATACTCGGGAAAAACCATTTCAAATTATCTGTATGGTGTTCGTGCGTGGCATCTCCTGCATAGAGTCTCATGGATGATGAACCGGGCGGAGACAGAAACCATGCTTCGAGCCGCAGACAAGCTTTCCCCACCATCATCAAAGCGTAAGAAAAGGCGCCCATACACGGTTAAATTCATGGCGGCATTACAACAGCACCTTGATCTGACAACCCCCTTAGATGCAGCCGTTTTTGCCTGCTTAACCACTTGCTTCTATGCATCAGCTCGCGTTGGGGAATTCACAGTACCCAAGCTTGAGGGCTTTGATGCTTCCCGTCACATCACACGCAGCAATTTATCCCACGACCAGGATAGAAATGGTCTTCGGGTTACTATACTACATCTCCCTCGTTCCAAAACAACATTAGAGGGGGAGGATGTTTTCTGGGCAAAGCAAAATGGCCCCACCGACCCAGATAAGGCTCTGGAAAATCATTTTCAGGTCAATCAGCCCCTTGCCAATGACCATCTATTCGCCTACCGTAAGAATAGCGGTTCCGGCCTGCAGCCACTAACGAAGAGGAAATTCATCGAACGGTTGGCCAAAGCAGCACGCGCTGCAAAGTTGGACCCCTTACAGGGCCACGGTATACGCATTGGCTCCGTTCTTGAATATTTATTACGCGGCATGCCTTTTGATGTCATGAAGACGAAAGGAAGATGGGCCAGTGATGCCTTTCTAACATATCTCAGAAAGCATGCCCTTATACTGGCCCCATACATTCAAGATAACTCTGCCTTTCACGAGCAATTTATCCGCTACACTATGCCGCCAGTGCGATAAATTTATTCTTTTGCTATGCTATTAGGTAAGCTAGTATTTCAGTCGTCTTTTGCCTAAAATTGGGTAACGAGACTCACTCGCCGCATCATTAGACTCCTTAATTTGGGTGTCGCTTTTCGTCTCTTTGACCCTTCGCAAAGAAATCTCAGGGGTGGCCGGAGAGCACTCTGTGCTTTCACCCACTTGCTTGCTTCGCCTTTTACTTTATTATGACATATTTTACTTTACTACTAAAATAGTTTTCTGACAGCTGCTGCATAAACATAATAATCTCATCACCTTTATGCTAGAACCAAATAGCGAATCTCAAAGACTCCTCCTTTTCCTTCATCTCCTCCTCTTACGATTTCTTCGTTTTCTCTCGCGACGCTGCACAGAGAGGACGGAAACGACCTCATCCTACCCGATAAAAAGAAATCTCCAACCCCTGTACCCGTGCCTGTCGACGAAAGGATCGTGAACGTCGTTCCAAAACCTATCGGAAGCAGCAGGGTGCCCATTTCCGTGCCTGGCGTCGTATCGTCGTCCACGTCCAACCCCCCCTCTCCCTCTCACCGTGCTCAGTCCCCGTCTCAGTCTCCGTTCCCGTCCCAGTCCCAGCAGCGACACACCCACACCCAACCCTGCCGTCCGCAAATCTCATCCTCCGAACTCAAGGTGCTCGTGTACTTCTATCGGACGGTTGTGTATGGCGTGGAGAGGCGATATGGGCGGGATGTGATGGGTAGGCGTGGGATGGGAGTGATGGCTACTACTACCACCAGCACCGCTGCCGCTAGCCGTGTGGACGGGAATGGAGGTGGTGGACATCGGAATGGACATGCAAAGGAGAAGAACGAGAACGCGAATGGGTCTGGCGGCTTTTCGAGGTTCCCATTAGTCGAAGTTGAAGACGACGGGTATGAAGAAAAGGAGAGGGAAAGAGGAAATACATATACAGCGCCGCCAAAGCCGAGCAAGCCGTCCAGCTGGACGTGCAAGATGCGTTGCTTGCCATTCGCCTCTGGGTTCGGGAGGATGTGCATGTGAGTAGTACCTCTACTTTGTGCATGAATTGGTCTGATGTGATATGATTTGACGATAGGTTCTATCCAACGATTATACGACCCTTTCAGAATCACGATGCGGACCACTTTTTAAAATTTTATCATAGCCAGCACCAGCATCCTAATCTCCGATTAGATCGAACGAATTCGTTGTGCCGTGCTGGCTAGCATCTCGCATATCTGATGTTCGAGGTTTGATGACCTTTTTTCCTTTCCCTTTCCCCCCTCTTTCCTTGTGTTTATGACGCATCAATGGCTTCTTGAGTCGGTTCGTTCGTTGTCTTTTGGGTTGATGCAAATGTTCGTGTCGGTCGGATTGGTCATCTATTCGTTTTCTTTTTTGTTTTGTTTCGTCTTCTTTCTCATCGGTTTTCCTTCTCCTTCGTATCTTTCTGTTTTATTTATTTATTTTTCGTCTCTTTTCTCTTCTCACCTTATCCCATTTATGTCTCCTTGCTTTCGCTTTCTCATCGTCATCGTCATCATCATCTTGTTGTCCACCTATCCATTTTTTATCTGTGCTCTTCTCATTCGTTAATTTCTTATTTCCTCGTCAACTTTTTCCCCAAAAACTATGCACATACATACATACATACATACATACATACATACATACATACATACATACATACAGTCTTTTTACCGCGTCTACGTCTACGTCTCGTCTTCCGTCCTCCACGCTCCTCATTGTATGGATTCTTCTTCAATGAAGAATCCGAGTCCGAATCGAGTCGAGTCGAGTCGAGCGGTTGGATCTATGTGCTTCTCTCACCACCACCACCACCACCACCTCATCATCATCATTACGATCACGATCAAGACCTGCGCTATACTACACCCACGTCTCGACGACACCCACTGCACGCACGCACGCTCGCGCCTTCTAGCTTGACGCATTTATAAACTCACGACTTTACCCCCACACGTACGGCCTTGGCCCTGGTCCTTCTGCATATGTATGCAGGAGAGTACTTGGCGTAACACAACACAGTCCAGTCCAGTTCAGTCACTTGCAGTGTTTTGTCTTGTCTTCCTGCCGGCCCACCGCGAGCGCTGGCAGGTTCTTGCTGTTCCTGTCCCTGTTGTCGCGTACGTACGAGTACGACCTACAAACCATTCTAATGATCAGGAATCGACGTCAATCCATTTTATTTATTTTATCGCACCCCCGCCCATATATACGAAAGTCGCATACTTATATGCGGTCTTTCGACTCTTCAAAAAATTCAATCCATCATTTCTTACCTAGTTAATTCATCTCGACGCCCTGGGCTTGGAGTGGCTGGTAGTAGTATTAGTATACGATTACTGGCTATATATTGTATCGTATTAAGCATGAAGGCCAGGCTTCGCATAGCATAGTACTCTAGCATTGACATCGATTCGTTCGAGGCGACAAGTTCTTCTACCGACGACTCGAGCTTCTCCCAGTCGGTTTCGGTTAGATGTTAGCAGTGTCTATCACAGTCGATCTGCTTGAAGGGTTTATGTTCGTTGGACTTAATCCTGGCATTCATTAATATTCAATGGACGAGTGGGATATGACTTAGGGGTGGCAGTCATGTCTTTATTAATTCCTTGACCCACGATGATGAGGAAGATGATTTCTTGAGCACCCAACGCGAGCTTAAGATCTAAGCTTCGTGGATTGATCAAGCTCTCTCTATGTAGAGCGATCGATGACTCGTCCGCGTCCCCCCCGGTCCCAATTTGAGTTTGAGAGCACCGATGCAGCGGCAGAACAAGTTGGTCAAATAACGCAGGAGGACAACGAGAAATTCGATGTACGTACGTGGGATAGTACCAAGTTGCCAGGTCCAGTAAATATTATGTGTGGGAGGAGCTCAGAGCGAGCTAGATTAGTACGTGACAAGGTGTGTGGGCTGGACGTCGGTTGTGAAGAGTAGGGGATGGCAGATCGATTACGACGCGAGAACGTGGGCTCACAGGAGTAAATATAAAATAGGCATAAAATGGACTGCGTAGACACGCATAATCAAAGTTTCGAGGAAATGCGGCTCAGAGGAATCGGAACCCTAACAAATTACATGTGGTAAGAGGACACCGCAAATACTGACTTGTTTGTCTCTGGCATTTTGGCCCGGAATTTTAGAAGAAGTTATGGGGAAATCCCTTGCTACAAGTAATGGTAGAAACATGTCTTAAATTAAGGTATCAAAATTCGAGAAAATTTTGCAAATTATATAAGAGATGCCGACATTGGTGCTAATAAATATGCAGGCATGTTTGATTGCTACGTAAGGATCATGGATGACGCCGGGGCAAGGAAGAAGCTATGGGTGATACCAAATTTGAGAAAAGGGTGTTAATACTGTAGGTATATCCTGTACCGTATGTATTTTAGACTTCTTCAGCATGATTTCGGATGGTTGTGGCATCAAGAGGTACTTCTTGAATCTCATGGCTGTTGTGATCCTGAGGAGCGGCTGCAAAGGCACTAATAATGTTATCACTGGGTTCTGAGACCATACTGGTTGAATACTCTTCGGTTGAATCCTTCTTCGCGAGTTCTATACGGGCAACCATGAGGGTCGGTGCAAATGCCTATCAAGTTGATTCAGGATGATCAGAAAGCCTTTGCAAGGTGATTCATGATCAACTTACAGTTGTGATATACATAATGACATTGGTGTATACTTCTGCATTGAAGACAGTTGCTTCAGACATCGAAAGCTTGGTGCTAGTATCGGCGAACCCAGAAATTGCGCTCATCAATGTTGAGCAGGAGTATAAGGCCGACGATTCTATCGTTAAGTGAACAATGCGCATAAATTTTCTTCGAGCCTTGTGATTTGCAGTTGTTGAGAAATAGATTTGTATGCCAATTGCAAGTGACACGATAATACTCATTGCAGCTGTCACGCACTGGCTAGTCGCATACAGGATGTTTAACTGCTGCCCAAATTGATCTGTCTGATAGCTCAGTGGGTCTAGGTAAAACAGAAAATTCATGAGAGTTGTGGCAAGGGTCATCACTGTAAAATTATATCAGTGTATAATTTGGAATACACAGTGACACTGGAATTACCAATTTCACCAATATAAATACACAGAAATGCAAGCGTTACGTATTTCCGGTCAGGAAAAAGTTTCCAGGAACGCCATATCTAAAATTCTGATCAGCGAAATGAAGTAATAGAGCTCATACGATATTTACCAGCAAACCATCGGCAAGAACCTGACCTAATCCCGATAATATTGTGATTATGCTAACTTCTGCAGGCGTAGTCTGGTTAAACACGGTCAAATAAAATATATCATATCTAGTGTTGGCCTCTGCTCCTGCAAAGCAAGTAACGATATAAAGCCATTGCGTGATCAAAATTCCAAGAGTGCAACCAAACAGTCCCGCAAGAACGCCAGTAACCACTCGTTGACGTGGCTGGGACCTCCGTGCTGTAAATTTATTAGCATTTCATGCCTTCCTTATGCAGTCTGCCCTCACAATAAATTCGAAATGTTATCAAATAAAACCCAATATATGCTCCTATATATAGTTATTCATCCATGTTACGTTCTCTAAAGGTAGTACTTACCTCCAAGAAATTCTAATAACAATGTTGAATTTAAGTTTCCGCTAATAAGAGATTTTTGCAATGATATAGGCAATGATATAGGGAAGGTGTCATCGCCCCGGGAAGACATAATGGAATATAGGTCTGTGATACCCCAAGTCAAGTAGCCTCTGCTTTAAGTACTATTACGAGCGTCTATTCTGATGGCTTGAATCAAGCTGTCATGGTGCACTTTGCGGATCGACGAGAGCGAGCCATGCGATATTGGTATGATCTAGTCTCAAAATACATTGACCATCCAACTGGTGCCATCAGCACAAGCGCGGAAACTGAGAACAAGTCTCATAGTTTTGGTCATTTCCAATGATCTTAGATGCTATACTCTTCGATATTGTGATAGTACTAGCCCATAATAGTAAGAGTTCCCTGAGAGCTTCTGGGCATTCTTCTCATATGCTTAATGCTCAAGAGCCATCAACAGACATATTTAGGCGCACGTTGATCTGAGATCACATCTCACCTCAAGTCCAGAACGGTTCACTAGTATACATTGTTATGTTCTACTGCAGCTGCTGATATCTTTAACCTATAGTGAGCTATCATCTCGACCCCGGGCAGAACCTATGATCAAAGACTCGGTGAACAGACGAAGCATGATCGAGGAATGTTATTACCTGACCCAGGCGTTTCCGATATCAATGCAGAATGAACTTGAGGATCCACAACAGGCGAAGCTAATGCATCATTGATCAATGTTCAACACCTGTTCAGTCAGCAAATAGATACCCACACACACCCCAATTCTCAAGCAATATATCTCCTTGAGGAAGCGCCAGATCCCCAAGCTCGTGAATGATCGATGAACGTTTCCAGCAGCTCTGATAGTCAATTAATTCCGCAGGTTACTCATTAACTTGAAACAATCACAGCACATCCGAAGGGGTGGAGACAATATATCTTGAACCTGATGTCCGAAGAGGTGATCAAGTTTGTCCATGTACATGTCCGTGGTATACCGGGGCGCGCGTGTTGGCCAGTGCGTTCAAAAAGCTGTACTTGAGGTGTTCTGTGGATGCAGACAGCCTTGTTGTGCTCTAGGTGAGGTCGATACGAGAGAGTCCTTGCGGGAATGGTACACGAGAATTCAAAGTGGAATGTTTGAGGCGAGATGGCTAAGTGAGTTGGCATCCAATCGAAGGAGGAAACGGGAATTCAGCGCTCAGCAGGGATCTCCACCCCGACGTGTACTTGCGCGCGGTGCTAGCACCGTTCTGTATCTGTCTTACCTTTGGTAGGAGCCGATTTGAATTTCTTCGAATTCGGCGAGCGCCGACAGTGTTCAAAATTCTTTGTCACAATGCGTGACTCCACAAACCATACGCTGACCTTGGCCGTCAATCTGAATCATACTTCCCATCGTACAAATCCGCCAACCCACAAGCCAGCGCCAGCACGACCGCATCACATCCACACGTACTCGTCCGCTCAAGTTACACTTACCCCTCGCGAACAACAAATTGCTACTCCTTGCGCATGCTCAGGCTGGCATCACCACCAATGCTGACCCATCGACATCTGGTATCAGTATCACCGTTCTTAGCACTAATGCCGATGTGGCACAGAGGCGCGTGAGGATGGACTTGGGCTCTGTCTAATGGAATGGGAACGGGAACGGGAACGGGAACGGGGGCGTTGGCGTTGGCGTGTGCAGGTTGAGCGCTACGAGACCTATCGATATTCCCCTTCTCGCCATCGCGAATTGGGATCGTGTGCGTGGGCAGTCGCAGAAGAGGGAGAGGATGGCGCATGAGAATGAGAGGGAGAGGATGCCAACTCCAACGCCTTTGTTCGCTGCTGCTGCTCAGCACGTCTTGCTTCCATAGCCATCGACTGTTGTCGTTCTCCCAAGGGCGCAGGTCCAAGTGCAGATGCAGATACACACTCAAGCTCAAGCTTCAAGCCCAGGCTCCATCAGTCTCAAGGACCCCAGGGTGCGGACGTGGATACCAAGTCTCGGGACCAACACCGACATCAGCGAGACCAACACCAACGAGACGCAGATAAAGATCCAGATTCTCCTCGGCGTTGGCGTTGGGAAGCAAGCTTAAGCCCAAGCCCAAGCCCAAGACCCCCCACTGCCTCCTTATTCCGCCCCACCGTTTCTCCTCCTCCAAATTCGCCTTCTCCTCCTCTTCCTCCCCTTTTCATCCGAAACCCAATTCGAATCCTTCTTCATCTCCTCTCGCTACGCCGCATAGAGATGACAACGACAGAGACGACCTCGTCCTAGTCGAGAAGAAGAAATCTCCAACCCCCGTACCCACCCCAGTCAACGAAAGGATTGTGATAGTCGTTCCAAAACCTATCAGAAGCGGCAGGGTACCCATTTCCGTGCCTGTACCTGCCATCGTCGCGTCGTCATCGTCGCACTCTCCCTCTCCTTCTCACCATGCTCAGCAGTCGTCCCAGTACCAGTCCCTGTTCCATTCCCAGTAGCAACAGCACCAGCAGCACCGGCGGCGAAGGCGTATCTATCGGTGCTTTTCCTCGTTCACCAGCACCAGCACATCCATACACGTCCTCCGCTCAAGTCACCCCCTCGCGAAGAACAAATCGCTGCTCCTCGCGCATGCTCAAGCTTGTATCACCGTTCCCAGCACCAATGTCAATGTCGAGAAGCGCATGAGGAAGAACTCGGGCTCTGTCCAATGGAACGTGGGCGGGTTGAGCGCTACGCGTACGCGACCTATCGCCATTTCCGTCTTCGCGAATCGGAGGGAGAGGATGATGCAGGAGTGGGAGAGGATGTCGACGCCTTTGACCGCTGCTACCGCTCAGCACGCCTTGCCTCCATAGCCATAGCCATCGACTGTTGTTGTCTTAGGGGCGCAAGCGCATGCGCAGGTCCAAGTGCAGATACCAATACCAAATCTCTGGATCACCACCAACATCAACGGGATGCAGATGCAGATGCGATCCTGCTCAAGACGAGTTGGCCCCGTGTGCGTGAACCCGTCGGACACTTTTACTTTTCTCATTCCTTCCTTCCTTCCTTCCTTCCTCTTCCCTTCCTTCCTTCCTCCCCTCCCCTCCCCTTCCTTTTTCCTGCTCCCCCCTCCTCCCTTTGGGTTCCGTGCTTCGTTGCATGTTGTACTCGACTCCTCGTTGGATCGAACCCTTCCCAAATTTATGAAGGATATACCCCATCTGCACGAATACAAGACTACACGGCTACCTACACATGACACGACACGACACACACCGCGATACGCAGCTTGATTTATTTATTTAATTTGCTTTTTGATTTTTGATGAGTTGAATTTTGATTATCGTCGTTTTGTTCTTCCTTCACTTTGGTTTTACACTTCGTTGCGACCTTTCTTCTTCTGACCACCTCTTACGCCCCCAAACACCCACCTCTCTCTTGGGCCATCCACGGCACGACGCACTGCACGGTACCGCGGACGCGGACAACGTCAAATCGTTTGGATAGGACGGGACGGGACACGATTTGATTTGATCGGATTGGATCGAACAGGACTTTGATCGCCATCGCTATCAGTCTTTTTCTTTTTTTCTGGTGCGTATGTTTGCCATACGAAATTGACGATATGGATAATCTGAATTTTTATTATCTTTCTAGTTGAAAGCACCGTCATCTTCCCAGCTTTTGTTGACTTCGACCCACCCACCTACCCATCTGTACGTTGGGTTTTGGCCAGACAACGGGCCCGCCACTATACATCCGTACCTCCACATACTCTACATTTTACCCGATCCATATCCATACCTCCTGGAGAGAAATGCAGCCCGCCGTTCGTCAGCATCTACAAATCTCAGCGTACCCCGCATCTGCATCCTCGATGACGACGACGATATCAGGGACATCACCTCACGCGCAAGTCTCTCCCTACGCTTACGTTGAATTTGGGCTCTGTGCAGGTGCATGCGTATAGCGCTACCCATCCCAGCTTTTTTTCTCAATGTCAATCTGGTTCTCAATGTCAATCCCAATCCCAATCCGTTAAAACTACCAACGACACGAAAGGAAACACCAACAGAAAGGAAGAATTACCACCGAAAAGGAGAACGGAAACAAAATGAATGATGCAAGTCAGCCTCAAAGTAGACTTCGACTTCGACCTGTCCGCCGTCGTTCCTGTCCCTGTCCCTTCTCCATCATCTTCATCCTCTCTTATTCCCTCCTCCAGCCTCTTCTCCTCCTCGCCCGCACCGAAAAACACACCCACAAAATGCCCCAAGAACGAGCAGCAGTAGCAGTAGCGAGAAACGCACGCACGCACGCTATGCCCTCCTCCTCTCCTCGTCCTACGCGTACGTATACCTCCAGGCTCAGACGCAGGTACAGGAACAGAAGAACATCATCTCGTTCCCGAGGAGGTGTCCCGGGAGTGATTCAGAGTCCGAGTCGGAGGGGGGTCTTCCACTTCGTCTTCGTCTTCCAGGTCCACTTCTTCCGCGACTTCCACATCGGCGACATCCATCTCCTTAGACGCATCATACTCAAACTCGTCGTACAAGTCCACCCACGCACTCGTCCGCTCACAAATTGATCCCCTGGCAAAGCCGAACAAGATCAAATCGTTGTTCCTCGCGCATGCTCAAGCGCTCAAGCCGGTATCAGCATCGATATTCCTACCACCGTTCCTGGCACCAATGTCGATTATCACGCTGGGTTGGGATATTGAGTTGAACGTTGACGTTGAGCGGTGTTTCGTTTATTTTTTTCTTCTTTTCTTTATTCGGGAGGATGCGATGTGAGTGCCTCTTCTTTGTGCATGACTTTGTCTGATATGATATGACGATGATAGGTTCCATCCGACGATCGTTTGACCTATTACGACGACCGACCCTTTCACAATGCGGAACAGAACTCGAAGTCTTCCCCACTTTCATATTAATTGCCTGCACCAGCACCAGCACTCTAACCTCGTATGACGCCTCCTCTCGTCCTCCACCTTGATCGGTGTTCGATGGACGATACGAGTAGATGCGTCGTCGATTTCTTTTTTCTTTCTATTGGATCGAACGAATTGTTGTGTTGTGCTACCTGGCTGGCTGCATCTCGCATCTCGGTTGATATCTGCGATGTTCGACGTTTAATGGCCTTTTTTTTTCCTTTCCCTTTTTTTCCTTTCCCTTGTGTGTGTTTATCGCGCATCAATGGCTTCTTGAGTCCGTTCGTTCATTGCCTTTTTGAGTTGATGGTAGTGTCCGTCGAATTGGTCATCTCGCCCTCTCATTTTCATTTTCTTTCATTTTGTAGTCTTCTTTCTCATCGGCTTTCTTTTTCCTTTGTATCTTTCTGGGTCTTTTCGCCTTTTCTCTTTTCTTCTCATTTTTTTGCCCTCTTATCCCATTTGTGTCTCCTGCTTTTGCTTGCTCATCATCATCATCGATATATCGACGATTGATTTGATTGATTGATTTATTGGCTTGGTGTTTTTTTGTTTTTTTTTGGTTTACTTACTCCGAGTCGTACACGGTACGACGACACTCAACATATGCACACAGTCCCCTCATGGTAAAATACATACTCTTCCTTTCTACACATTTATATTGTACGTGTGGGATGAGACTTGGGCCCAGCAAGTCCTTGTTAATATTCCTCGGCGATAGCGAATATCCATAACTTTCTTTAAACACATTCCACCGCGAGCTTCAAGAACCAAGTCTCAGGCTCGTCGATCCCTCTCGAGTTTCTATAGACTTACTAGAGCGTTCTCCTCATTCTCATTCCCATTCCCAAATTGCAACAGACAACGTGGCAGAACAAGCCCTCAGATAACGCTATGGTAGAAGGTCAACGAGAAAGAAGTTCGAACTTCGTGGGATTTTCAAGCTAGGTCCAGTTAGATAGGTGAGGGAAGAGCCATCTCAGTGCGAAAGATTGGTGACATTCGACAAGGTGTGATGTGAGGCCGGACGTCGGCTGCGTATGGCAGTCTGGGGCAGCTTCCTTGAGGTTATGTATGTGTGAGACGGCTCGAGGAGGTCCTCAACGATCGCGCTGTAATTAAGAAGTTCGGGTCCGGTGCAGGCGTGAGCGTGATCTTGAAGCTTACTGGTCACCCCGCACCTCATTCTGGAGACCTCAATTACCGTTTTTTTTTGTCTTTGACGTGTAATCGATTGATACATTTAAAGGCAGAAACATGTATTAAATTAGAGCACCAAAATTTGAGAATTTCTTGCAAATTATATAAGAGATGTCGAAATCGGTGCTATTAAATGTGGAGGAATGTTTGATTGCAACGTAAGGATCATGGATGACGCCGAGGCAAGGAAGGTGCTATGCATGATACCGAATTTGGGGGAAAGGGGTTATAACTAAGTGTATATCCCGTACCGTATATATTTTAGACTTCTTCGGTAGGATTTCGGATGTTTGTGACATCAAGTGGTACTTCTTGAATCTCAGAGCTGTTGTAATTTTGAGCAGCGGCCGCAAAGGCACTAACAGTGTGATCATTTGGTTCTGAGCTCATATTGGTTGAGAACTCCTCGGTTGATTTCTTCTTTGTCAATTCAAGACGGGCAACCATGAGGGTCGGTGCAAATGCCTATCGGGTTGATTCAGGGTGATCAGAGAGGCTCCGAAAGGTGATTCATGATCAACTTACGGTTGTAATTGACACAATTCCATATGTATATGAACCTGCATTGAAGACAGGTGCTGCAGACGCCGAAATTTTGACATTACTATCGACAAACTGAGTAATTGATTTCACCAGTGTTGAGCCGGAGTATAAGGCCGACGACCCTATTATTATTTCAACGATTTGCATGAATTTTCTTCGAGCCTTGTGATTTATGGTTGTTGAGGAATAAATTTCCATGCCAATTCCAAGTGACACAATTATACTTGTTGCAGCTGTCACACACTGGCTAGTCGCATACACGATGTTGTACTGCTGCCCAAATTGATCCGTCTGATAGTGCAGTGGGTCTAGGTCAAACAGAAATTCCATAATAGTAACTGCAATGATCATCACTGTAAAACTATATCAATGTATAATTTGGAATCCACAGTAACACTGGAATTACCAATTTCAACAATATAAATACCCAGAAATGACAGTGTGACATATTTCCGGCCACGAAAAAATTTCCAGGAACGCCATATCTAAAATTCTTGTCAGCAGGATGAAGTAATACAGCTCGTACGATATTTACCAGCAAACCATCCGCAAGAACCTGACCGAATCCTTGTAATATTGCGGTTGTGATATTTACGGCGGGGGAAGCCGAGATAATCACGCTCGAATAAAAGATATCATATCTAGTGTTGGCCCGTCCTCCCGCAAAGCAAGTAGCTGCATAAATCCATTCAATTATCAAAATTCCAAGAGTGCAACCGAACAGTGCTGCAAGAACGCTAGTGACCACTCGTTGACCTGGCTGGGACCTGCATGCTGTAGATTGATTAGCATTTCATGCCTTCCTCATACAGCATTCCCCTACAATAAATTCGAAGGGTTATCAAAAAAAACCCAATATAAGCTCCTAAGTATAGTTGTTCAGCCATGTTACATTCCATAAACGCGGTACTTACCTGCCAGAAATTGAAACATCAATGATGAATTTAAGTTCGCGCTAATAATGGATTTTTGGAATGATATGGGGAAGGTGTCATCACCCTGGGAAGACATAATAAAATCTGGGTCTGGGATACCCAAAGTGAAGTAGTCGGTGTCTTTAAGTACCATTACGAGCGTCTATTCTGAGGGCTTGAATCAAGTTGTCATGGTACACTTGGCGCATTGACGTGGGTGAGCCATGTGACATTGGTACAATCCAGTCTCAAAAGAGATTGACCATCCAACGGGTGCTATCAGCACAAGCACGGAAACTGAGAACAAGTCTCGTAGTTTTAGTCATTTCCAATGGTTTTCTGTGCCATACGCTTCGATATTGTGACGGTACTGGTCCCTAATAGTAAGACCTCCCCAGGAGCTTCTAGGCATCCATCTCACATGCTTAATGCCCGGCACCATCTTATCCTTAAGAGACATAAAAAGATGTATTCAGGCGCACGCTGACCTGAGATCACTTCTCAACTCAAATCCCGAACGGTTCACTAGTATACATTGTTATGTTCTATTGTAGTTGCTAACATCTTTAACCTATACTGAGCTATCATATCGAGGCCGGCCAGAACTCGAAGCCTCGATGAACAGACTAAGTTTGATCTTTAGCTTGACCTTAAGTAATGACAGTAGTTTACGATACCTCTTCAGTCAGCAAATAGATCCCCATACACACACCAATGCGCAAGCAATACATCTCACTGAGGAAGCATCAGATCCCCAAAGTCGTGAACAATCGATGAACGTTTCCAGCCGCTCTGATAGTCAATTATTTCCTCAGGGCACTCAATAACTTGAAACAAGCACAGAACGTTTGAAGGGGTGGAGGCGATATATACGTTCCTCAAACCTGATGTCCAAAGAGGTGATAAAGTTTGTCTGTGTCCATGCCGTGCTATACCGGGGACCCCTTGTTGGCCAGTGCGTTTAAAAAGCTGCACTGGGTGTCTCGGTGCACGCAGACAGCGCGATTGGTTACATGAGAATTCAAAATGGAATGTTTGAAATTGAGGCGAGATGGCGAAGTAAGTTGGCATCTCATCGAAGTCGATCTTGGTTGTACAGTAGCCTGTACTGGGAGGAACCAAGGATTCAGCGAGGATATTCACCCCGACGTGTGCTTGCGCGTCGTGCCATTACAGCCGTGCATCTGTCTTATCTTTGGTGTGAGCCGATTTGAATTTCCTCGAATTCGGCGAGAGCCGAGCAGTATTCAAAGTTCTTTGTGACAATCCGTGACTAGTGACTCCACAAACCAGACGTTTCTGAACGAAACCTTGGCCATCAATCATACTCCTCATTGTACAAATCCGCCAACCCACGAACCAGCACGAGCACGAGCACCCACGCACTCCTCCGCTCAAGTTACATCCTCACGAAGAATAAATTGCTGCTCCTCGTGCACGCTCAACATGGTATCAGCATCGGCGGTGCTTCTCCTAGCCTTGGCAACCCTAGCCCTAACGCTGGGCACGTGAGGAAGGACTCTGACTCTGTCCAATGGAACGGGAAAGGGAACGTGCGTTGGCGTGGGCGGGTTGAGCGCTACGAGGCCTTTCGCTATTCCCATTCTCGTCGTCGCGAATCGGGATCGTGTGCGTAGGCAGTAGCAGGAGAGGGAAGGCGAGAGGGAGAGGATGCCAACGCCAACCCTTTTGTCCGCTGCTGCTGCTGCTGAGCACGTCTTTCTTACATCGCCATAGACTGTTGTTGTCTTCCCAGTGGCTCAGGCGCAGATCCAGGTCCAGGTTCAAATGCAGATGAAGATGGAGACACCGCCTCGGATCTTTCCTCAGTCTCAGTCTCAAGAACCCCAACACAAACACATGCACTCCTCCGCACAACGCAGTCACACTCACCCGCTCAAATTGTTGCTCCTTGCGCATGCTCAGGCTGGTATCAGCATCGGTGGTGCTTCCCCCAGTCTTAGTAACGCTGCTGACGCACCGAGGCGCGTATGGAAGGACTTGGGCCTTGTCCAACGAAATAGGAATGGGAATGGGAACGTGGGCGTGGGCGGGTTGAGCGCTACGAGACCGGACCTATCCCTGTTCCCGTCATCGCGAATTGGAATAACCCCGACGCCTTCGATGCCTTTATCAGCCGCGCAGCACGTTCCTACTCCATCAACTGTTGTTGTTATTACCCCAGAGGCGCAGGCGCAGGTCCAGGTCCAAGTTCAGATGCAAGTGATGCAAATGCAGATGGTGCAGACCCAGCCTCTGATTAATGATTCCTCGGTCTCGAGAACTCCAGCTCCAGCTCCTCACAGGTACGGATGCGGACAAGGACGCGGATGCGGATACCAAACCTCTGGATCGCCAATACCAACACCAACGAGACGCAGATCACGATACGATCCTCCTCAAGATGATCGACTCTCTTCTCCTCGACGTTGGCGTTGGCATCAGCGTTGGGAAGCAAAAGTAGGCGGAATTCCAAACCCAAGACTCCCCACCGTACTCCCTCCCACAGCCTCCTTATTCCGTCGTCGTTTCTCCTCCTTCTCCTCCTTCTCCTCCTTCTCCTCCCCCTTCTTATCACAATCCGAATCCGAATCCTTCTTCATCTCCTCTCCCTATGTCGCACAGAAATGACAACGACAGCGACGCCCTCGTCCTAGCCGAGAAAAAGGAATCTCCGACCCCATACCCGTCCCGGTGCCTGTCGATGAAAATATCGTCATTGTCGTTCCAAAACCTATCAGAAGCGGCAGTGTACTCATTTCCGCGCCTGTACCTGCCGTCATCGCGTCGTCATCGTCGCACTCTCCCTTTTCCTCTCACCATGCTCAGCAGTTGTCCCTGTCCCCTTCCCAGTCCCAGCAGCAACAGCAGCGGAGGCGGCGTGTCTATCCGTGCTTTTCCTCGTTCACCAGCACCAGCACATCCACACACGTCCTCCTCCGCTCAAGTCACCTCCTTGCGAAGAACAAATCGCTGCTCCTCACGCATGGTCAATCTGGTATCACCGTTCCTAGCACCAATGCCAATGTTGAGAGGCGCGTGAGGAAGGGCTCGGGCTCTGTTCAATGGAACGTGGGCCGGATGAGCGCTACGCGTACGCGACCTATCGCCATTTCCGTCGTCGCGAATTGGAGGGAGAGGATGGCGCAGGAGAGGGAGAGGATGTCGACGCCTTCCGCTCAACACGTCTTGCCTTCATCGCCATAGCCATTGACTGTTGTTGTCCCAGGGGCGCAGGCGCATACGCAGGTCCAAGTGCAGATACCAAATACCAAATCTCTGGATCACCACCAACATCAACGGAATGCAGATGCAGATGCGATCCTGCTCAAGACGTTACTTTTCTTATTCCTTCCTTCCTTCTTCCCCCCTCCCTTCCTGCCTTCTTCCTTCATCGATATCCCTTGCTTCCTTTTTCCTGCTCCCCCCTGCTCCCCCTCCTCCCTTTGGGTTCTGTGCTTCGTTGCGTTTTGTACTCGAATCCTTGTTGGATAGAACCCTTCCCAAATTTACGACGAATATACCCTACCTGCACGAATACACGACTACATAACGACCTACACACGACACGAGACACCACGATACACAGCTTGATTTTTTGATTTTTGATTTTTAATTATTTGGATCTGGATTATCGTGATTTTGTTCTTCCTTCACTTTGGTTTTACGCTTCATTGCGACCTTTCTTCTTCTTACTACCTCTTGCGCTCACAAACACCCACCTCTGTCTCTTGGGCCATCCACGACACGACGCACGGAACGGTACCGCGGATGCGGACAACGTCGAATCGTTTGGACAGGACGGGACGGGACACGATTGGATTGGATTGGATCGAACAGGACTTTGATCGCCCTCGCTATCAGTCTTTTTCTTTTTATCTGGTGCGTATGTTTGCCATACGAAATTGACGATATGGATAATCTGAATTTTTCTAGTTGAAAGCACCGTCATCTTCCAGGGTTTTGTTGACCTCGACCCACCCACCCACACACCCACCTGTACGTTGGGTTTTGGCCAGTCAACGTGCCCGCCACGATACACCTGTACCTCCACATACGCTACGTATTACGCGATCCTTATCCATACCTCCTGGAGAACAACGCAGCCCCCCGTTCGTCAGCATCTGCAAATGTTAGCGTAGCCCGCATCTGCATCCTCGACGTCGACGACGATATCGGGGACATCACCTCACGCGCAAGTCTCTCCCTACGCCTACGTTGCATTTGGTCTCTATGCATGTACATGTGTATAGCGCTACCAATCCCAGCTTTTTTTCTCAATCTCGATCTGGTTCTCAATATGAATCGCAATCCCAATCCGTTAAACCTACCAACGACCCGAAAGGAAACACAAAAGGAAAAGGAAGAATTACCACCGAAAACGAAAACGGAAACGGAAACAAAATGATGCAAGTCAGCCTCAAAGTAGACTTCGACTTCGACCTATCCGCGATCGTTCCCGTCCCTGTTCCTTCTCCATCATCGTCATCCTCTCTTATTCCTTCCTCCAGCCCCTTCTCCTCCTCGCCCGCACCGAAAAACATACCCACAAAATGCCCAAAGAACGAGCAGCAGTAGCAGCAGCGGGAAACGCACTCACGCACGCACACTATGCCCTCATCCTCTCCTCATCCTACGCGTACATATACCCCCAGGCTCAGGCGCAAGTACAGGAACAAAAGAACATCATCTCGTTCCCGAGGAGTTGTCCCGGGAGTGATTCAGAGTCCGAGTCGGAGGGGGGTCTTCCGCTTCTACTTCATCTTTGTCTTCCAGGTCCACTTCTTCCGTGACGTCCACATCGGCGACATCCATCTCCTCGCACGCATCATACTCAAACTTGTCGTACAATTCCACCCACGCGCTCGTCCGCTCAACCCAACCTCAGATTCATTTCCTGCCGAAGCCGAACAAGATCAAATCGTTGCTCCTCTCGCATGCTCAAGCGCTCAAGCCGGTATCAGCGTCGGCATTCCTACCACCGTTCCTGAAACCAATGTCGATTATTACGCTGGGTTGGAATATTGAGTTGAACGTTGACGTTGTGCGCTGTTTCGTTTCTTTTTCTTCTTTTCTTTATTCGGGAGGATCCAATGTGAGTACCTCTTCTTTGTGCATGACTTTGTCTAATATGATATGACGATGATAGGTTCCATCCGTCGATCGTTTGACCTATTACGACGACCGACCCTTTCACAATGCGGACCAGAACTCGGGGTCTTCCCCGCTTTCTTCTTAAAATTCTATCATTGCCTGCACCAATACCAGCACTTTAATCTCGTATGACGCCTCCTCTCGTCCTCCACCTTGGTCGGTGTTCAATGGACGATACAAGTAGATACCTCGTTGATTTTATTTTATTTTCGATTGGATCGAACGAATTTTTTGTGTTGTACTGCCTGGCTGGTTGCATCTTGCATCTCAATTGATATCTGCGATGTTCGAGGTTTGATGACCAATTTTTCCTTTCCCTTTCCCTTGTGTATGTTTATCGCTCATCAATGGCTTCTGGAGTCGGTTCGCTTGTTGTCTTTTTGGATTGATATTCGTGTCCGTCGGATTGGTCATCTCGCCCTCTCATTTTCATTTTCTTTCATTTTGTTGTCTTCTTTCTCGTCGGTTTTCCTTTTCCTTCGTATCTTTCTAGGTCTTTTCGTCTTTTATCTTCTCTTATCTTCTCTTCTTTTTTGTCCTCTTATCCCATTTGTGTCTCCTTGCTTTCGCTTTCTCGTCATCATCATCATCTTGTTATCCGCGCCTTTTCCCTTTTCTCATTCTCATTCTTCAGTTTCTTCAACAAAACCTATGCACATACACACGTACGTACATACAATCTTTTTACCGCGTATACATCTCCTCTTCCGTCCTCTCCTCCACGCTCCTCCTTGGACTGTTCTCCAATGAAGAGTCCGAGTCCGAGTCGAGTCGAGTGGTTGGATCGATGGATCGATCATTACTATCACGATCACGACCTACGCTACACCCCCACCCGCACGCACGCGCCTTTTAGATTGACGCGTTGATTCCCAACGTCACCTGTATCCCCACACAGCCTTGGTTCCCTCTCTATATGCATTCACGAAGGAGCGTAGCGCACATAGTCCAGTCCAGTTTGGCACTTCCACATGTACATTGTCCTTTCGGCTTACTGGAAGCGCACGCACTCACGCATTCTGCTTCGCGCCGCTGTTCTTGCTGTTGCCTACGACCTACAAACTCAAACCCATTTATAACGATCAGGAATCGATGTCGATCCATTTTATGACAGGCATATACATATGCGGTCTTGGTCCAAACAACCCTTCATGAATTCAATCAATCATCGTTAACATTCGCAGTTTATCTCGACGCCGTGGGGTTGGGCTTGGAGTGGCTGGTAGTAGTATACGATTCCGATTCCGATTCCGATTCCGATTACTGACTATCCACATCTATATCCATATCTATGATACTTATCTACCCTAAGCTCTATCTCCTACGTATGTATGTACGCGCTGGGTCTGTACATATGTTTATGCGCATGCATGCAATATATTGATGATTGATTCGATTGATTGATTTATTGGCTTGATGTTTTTGTTTTGTTTTCTTGGTGTATATTTTTTTCTGTTTGACGGGGGTGAGGTAGAGGCGGAGACGGAGTGATGTGCCGGCCTGCCGAGCTGCCGGAAGACGATTTTGGTTTTATTTGATTTACTTACTCGTACACGGTACGACGACGCTCGACATATGCACACAGTCCGCTCATGGTAAAATACGCACTGTTCCTTTCCATACATTCATATTGTATGAGTGGGATGAGACTTGGGCCCAGCAAGGCTTTATTAATATTCCTCAACGATAGCGAGGATCCATGATTTTCTTCAAACCCTTTGCACTGTGAGCTTCAAGAATCAAACCTCAAGCTTGTCGATCCCTCTCGAGTTTCTATAGATCCACTAGAGCATTCCTCCCATTCTCATTCCCATTCCCAAATTTCAAGAGACAATATGGCAGAACAAGCCCTCAAATAACACTATGGTAGAAGGTCAACGAGAAAGAAATTCGAACTTCGTGGGATTTTCAAGCCAGGTCCAGTTAGATAGGTGAGGCAAAAGTCATCTCAGAGCGAAATATTGGTGACAGTCGACAAGGTGTGATGTGAGGCCGGACATCGGCCGTGTATGGCAGTCTGGGGCAGCTTCCTTGAGGTTATGTATGTGTGAGACAGCTCGAGGTCCTCAACGATCGCGCTGTAATTAAGAAGTTCGGTGATGTGTTGGGGCGGAAATTTCGAAGGCGTTATGGGAAAATTTATCAGAACATTTAAAGACAGAAACATGTATTAAATTAGAGTACCAAAAGTTGAGGATATCTTGCAAATTATACACAAACATATATTAAATTATGGTATCAAAATTCAAGAAAATCTTACAAATTATATAAGAAGAGATGTCGACATTGGTGCTATTAAATATGGAGGCATGTTGATTGCAACGTAAGGATCGTGGATGACGCTCCGGAAAGAAAGAAGCTATGGGTAATACCAAAATTGAGAAAAGGGGATTCTGGCTGAGGGTATATCCCGTAACATATATATATTAGACTTCATCAGTAATATTTTGAATGCTTGTGGCATCAAGAGATACTTCTTGAATCTCAGAGGTGTTGTAATCTTGAGGAGCGGCTGCAAAGGCACTAACAACGTTATCACTTGGTTCTGAGATCATATCGGTTGAATACTCCTCGGTTGAATTCTTCTTTCTCAATTCGAGACGAACAACCATGAGGGTCGGTGAAAATGCCTATCAAATTGATTCAGGGTGATCAGAAAGCCTTTGAAAAGGTGATTCATAATCCACATACGGTTGTGATAGACATAAATGCACTGATATATGTTGCTGCATTGTTGGAAGATGCTTGAGACGCCGAAAGCGTAGGGCTACTATTGACGAACGTGATGATTGCGTTCATCAATGTTGAGCACGAGTATAAGGCCGAGGATTCTATCACTATTTCAAAAATTTGCATGTATTTTCTTCGAGCTTTGTGATTCATGGTTGTTGAGGAATAGATTTTCATGCCAATTGCAAGTGACACAATCATACTTGTTGCAGCTGTCATACACTGGCTAGTCGCATACAGGATGTTGTACTGCTGCGCAAATTGATCCGTCTGATAGCGCAGTGGGTCTAGGTCAAACAGAAATTCTATAATAGTAGCTGCAATGATTATCACTGTAAAACTATATCAATGTATAATTTGGAATCCACAGTAACACTGGAATTACCGATTTCAACAATATAAATACCCAGAAATGCCAGTGTGGCATATTTCCGGCCACCAAAAAGTTTCCAGGAACGCCATATCTAAAATTCTTGTCAGCAGGATGAAGTAATACAGCTCGTACGATGTTTACCAGCAAACCATCCGCAAGAACCTGACCTAATCCTGCTAATATTTGGCTTGTGATATCTACAGCGGGGGAAGCCGAGATAACCACGCTCGAATAAAAGATATCATGTCTAGTGATGGCCCCTCCTCCCGCAAAGCAAGTAGCTGCATAAATCCATTGAATGATCAGAATTCCAAGAGTGCAACCGAACAGTGCTGCAAGAACGCTAGTGACCACTCGTTGACCTTGCTGGGACCTGCGTGCTGTAGATTGATTAGCATTTTGTGCCTTCCTCATACGGCATGCCCCTACAATAAATTCGAAGGGTTATCAAATAAAACCCAATATATGCTCCTATGTATAGTTGTTCAGCCATGCTACGTTGCATAAAGGCTGTACTTACCTGCAAGAAATTGAAACATCAAACTTGAATTTAAGTTACCGCTAATAACAGATTTTTGAAGTGATATGGGGATGGTGGCCTTGCCCTGGGAAGACATAATAAAATCTGGGTCTGGGATACCCAAAGTGAAGTAGTCGGTGTCTTTAACTACCATTACGAGCGTCTGTTCTGAGGGCTTGAATCAAGTTGTCATGGTACATATTGTGCATCGACGAGAGCGAGCCATGTGACATTGGTACGACCCAGTCTCAAAAGAGATTGACCATCCCACCGGTGCTATCAGCACAAGCACGGAAGCTGAGAGCAAATCTCGTATCTTTAGTCATTTACAATGGTGTTTGGTGCCATACACTTGGATATCGTGATGGTCTTGGCCCATAAGAGTAAGACCTCCCCGTGAGCTTCTAGGCATCCATCTCATATGCTTAATGCCCGGCACCATCGTATCCTTAAGAGACATCAGCAGATCTATGCCGTCGCACGTTGATATGAGATTAGTTCTTAACTCAAATTCCGAACAGTTCACTAGTATACATTGTTACGTTCTACTGTAGTTGCTAATATCTTTAACCTATACTGAGCTATCATATCGAGCCCGGCCAGAACTCGAAGCCTCGAGCTGGACCTTGAGGAGTGAAACAGGAGTTTCAGCTACCTCAGTCAACAAATAGATCCCCCCACACACACCATTGCGCAAGCAATACATCTCACTGAGGAAGCACCAGATCCTCAAGGTCGTGAACAATCGATGAACGTTTCCAGCCGCTCTGACAGTCAATTAGTTCCGCGGGGCACTCACTAGCTTGAAACAAGCGCAGAACACCCAAATAGATGGAGGAGATACATGCGTTTCTCGATCCTGATATCTAAAGAGGTGGTTGGCAAGTTTCTCCATGTCCATGTCCATGCTATACCTATTACCGGGGCGCGCGTGTTGACCAGTGCGTTCAAAAAGCTGTACTTGGGGACTCGGTGCATGTAGACAGCCTGATTGTGTCACTCGAGGTGAGTTCGATACGAGAGACTCCTTGCGGGAACGATACATGAAAATTCAAAGTGGAATGTTTGAAATTGAGGCGAGATGGCGAAGTAAGTTGGCGTCTCACCGAAGTCAAACTTGGTTGTACAGTCGCCTTTACTAGAAGGCAACGGGGATTTAGCGAGGATATTCACCTCGACGTGTGTTTGCGCGCCGTGCCAGTGCCGCTAGGCATCTGTCTTATCTTTGATGTGAGCCGATTTTGAATTTCCTCGAATTCGGCAAGTGCCGACCATGTTCAAAGTTGTTTGTGACAATCCGTGACCAGTCCAGACGTTTCTGAACGAAACCTTGGCCATCAGTCATACTCCTCATCGTACAAATCCACCAACCCACGAAGCAGCACCAGCACGAGCACATCCACACACGCCCTCCTTCGCTCAAGTTACCCCCTCATGAAGAATAAATTGCTGCTCCTCGCGCACGCTCAGGATGGTATCAGCATCGGCGGTGCTTCTCCTAGCCTTGGCAACCGTAGCCCTGACGCTGGGCGCGTGAGGAAGGACTCTGACTCTGTCCAATGGAACGGGAACGGGAACGGGAACGGGAACGTGCGTTGGCGTGGGCGGGTTGACCGCTACGAGGCCTTTCACTGTTCCCATTCTCGTCGTTGCGAATCAGGATGTTGTGCGTGGACAGTAGCAGGAGAGGGAAGGGGAGAGGGAGAGGATGCCAACGCCAACGCTTTTTTCCGCTGCTGCTGCTCAGCGCTTCAGCACGTCTTTCTTCCATCGCCATAGACTGCTGTTGTCCTCCCAGTGGCGCACGCGCAGATCCAGGTCCAGGTTCGAATGCAGATGCAGATGCAGACTCGGCCTCGGATCGTTCTCCAGTCGTCAGTTTCAGTCTCAAGAACGCCAACATAAACACACGCACTCCTCCGCTCAGCGCAAAGTCACTCACCCCCTCGCAAAGAATAAATTGCTGCTCCTCGCCCATGCTCAGGCTGGTATCGGCATCGGCGGTGCTTCCCCTAGCGTTGGTAACGCTGCTGGCGCACCGAGGCGCGTGTGGAAGGACTTGGGCCTTGTCCAACGAAATAGGAATGGGAACGGGAACGTGGGCGTGGGCGGGTTGAGCGCTACGAGACCGGACCTATCCCTGTTCCCGTCGTCGCGAATTGGAATAGCCCCGACGTCTTCGATGCCTTTATCAGCCGCTCAGCACGTTCCTGCTCCATCAACCGTTGTTGCTGTTACCCCAGAGGTGCAGGCTCAGGTCCAGTCTCAAGTTCAGATGCAAATGATGCAAATGCAGATGGTGCAGACCCCGCCTCTGATTAATGATTCCTCGGTCTCGAGAACTCCAGCTCCAGCTCCTCACAGGTACGGATGCGGACAAGGACGCGGACGCGGATACCAAACCTCTGGATCGTCAACGTTTCAACACCAACACCAACGAGACACAGATCACGATACGATCCTCCTCAAGACGATCGACTCTCTTCTCCTCGGCGTTGGCGTTGGCATCAGCGTTGGGAAGCAAAAGTAGGCGGAATTCCAAACCCAAGACTCCCCACCGTACTCCCTCCCACAGCCTCCTTATTCCGTCGTCGTTTCTCCTCCTTCTCCTCCCCCTTCTTATCACAATCCGAATCCGAATCCTTCTTCAGCTCCTCTCCCTATGTCGCGCAGAAATGACAACGACAGCGACGCCCTCGTCCTAGCCGAGAAGAAGGAATCTCCGACCCCCATACCCGTCCCGGTGCCTGTCGACGAAAATATCGTCATTGTTGTTCCAAAACCTATCAGAAGCGGCAGTGTACTCATTTCCGCGCCTGTACCTGCCGTCATCGCGTCGTCATCGTCGCACTCTCCCTTTCCCTCTCACCATGCTCAGCAGTCGTCCCTGTCCCTGTCCCAGTCCCAGCAGTAACAGCGGCGGATGCGGCGTGTCTATCCGTGCTTTTCCTCGTTCACCAGCACCAGCACATCCACACACATCCTCCTCCGCTCAAGTCACCTCCTTGCGAAGAACAAATCGCTGCTCCTCACGCATGGTCAATCTGGTATCACCGTTCCTAGCACCAATGCCAATGTTGAGAGGCGCGTGAGGAAGGGCTCGGGCTCTGTTCATTGGAACGTGGGCCGGATGAGCGCTATGCGTACGCGACCTATCGCCATTTCCGTCGTCGCGAATTGGAGGGAGAGGATGACGCAGGAGAGGGAGAGGATGTCGACGCCTTCCGCTCAACACGTCTTGCCTCCATCGCCATAGCCATTGACTGTTGTTGTTCCAGGGACACAGGCGCATACGCGGGTCCAAGTGCAGATACCAAATACCAAATCTCTGGATCACCACCAACATCAACGGAATGCAGATGCAGATGCGATCCTGCTCAAGACGTTACTTTTCTTATTCCTTCCTTCCTTCTTCCCCCCTCCCTTCCTGCCTTCTTCCTTCATCGATATCCTTTGCTTCCTTTTTCCTGCTCCCCCCTGCTCCCCCTCCTCCCTTTGGGTTCTGTGCTTCGTTGCGTTTTGTACTCGAATCCTTGTTGGATAGAACCCTTCCCAAATTTACGACGAATATACCCCACCTGCACGAATACACGACTACATAACGACCTACACACGACACGAGACACCACGATACACAGCTTGATTTTTTGATTTTTGATTTTTAATTATTTGGATCTGGATTATCGTGTTTTTGTTCTTCCTTCACTTTGATTTTACGCTTCATTGTGACCTTTCTTCTTCTTACTACCTCTTGCGCTCACAAACACCCACCTCTGTCTCTTGGGCCATCCACGACACGACGCACGGAACGGTACCGCAGATGCGGACAACGTCGAATTGTTTGGACAGGACGGGACGGGACACGATTGGATTGTATTGGATCGAACAGGACTTTGATCGCCCTCGCTATCAGTCTTTTTCTTTTTGTCTGGTGCGTATCTTTGCCATACGAAATTGACGATATGGATAATCTGAATTTTTCTAGTTGAAAGCACCGTCATCTTCCAGGGTTTTGTTGACCTCGACCCACCCACCCACACACCCATCTGTACGTTGGGTTTTGGCCAGTCAACGTGCCCGCCACGATACACCTGTACCTCCACATACGCTACGTATTACGCGATCCTTATCCATACCTCCTGGAGAACAACGCAGCCCCCCGTTCGTCAGCATCTGCAAATGTTAGCGTAGCCCGCATCTGCATCCTCGACGTCGACGACGATATCGGGGACATCACCTCACGCGCAAGTCTCTCCCTACGCCTACGTTGCATTTGGTCTCTATGCATGTACATGTGTATAGCGCTACCGATCCCAGCTTTTTTTCTCAATCTCGATCTGGTTCTCAATATGAATCGCAATCCCAATCCGTTAAACCTACCAACGACCCGAAAGGAAACACAAAAGAAAAGGAAGAATTACCACCGAAAACGGAAACGGTAACAAAATGATGCAAGTAAACCTCAAAGTAGACTTCGACTTCGACCCGTCCGCGGTCGTTCCTGTTCCTGTCCCTGTCCCTGTCCCTTCATCATCCTCATCCTCTCTGATTTCCTCCTCCAGCCCCTCCTCGCCCGCACGGAAAAACACACCCACACAATGCTCAACCCAAAGAACGAGCAGCAGCAGCAGTAGGAAACGCATGCATGCACGCTCGCAATGCTCTCCTCCCCCTTCTCGTCATACGCGCATGTATACCCCTAGGCTCAGGCGCAGGTACAGGAACAGAAGAACATCATCCCGTTCCCGAGGAGTTGTCCCAGGAGTGATTCAGAGTCCGAGTCCGAAGGGGGGTCTCCCACTTCCACTTCGTCTTCGTCTTCCAGGTCCACTTCTTCCGCGACGTCCACATCGGCGACATCCATCTCTTCGCACGCATCATACTCAAACTTATCGTACGAGTCCACCCACGGAATCGTCCGCTCAACCCAACCTCAAACTCATCCCCTGCCGAAGCCGAACAAGATCAAATCGTTGCTTCTCGCGCATGCTCAAGCGCTCAAGCCGGTATCAGCATCGGCATTCTTACCACCTTTCCTGGCACCAATGTTGACTATCACGCTGGGTTGGAATATTGAATTGAACGTTGACGTTGAGCGGTGTCTCGTTTCTTTTTTTCTTTTTTTCTTTATTCGGGAGGATCCGATGTGAGTGCCTCTTTTTTGTGCGTGACTTTGTCTGATATGATACGACGATGATAGGTTCCATCCGACGATCGTTTGACCTATTACGACGACCGACCCTTTCACAATGCGGACCAGAACTCGGGGTCTTCCCCGCTTTCTTCTTAAATTTCTATCATCGCCTGCACCAGCACCAGCACTCTAATCTCGTATGATGCCTCCTCTCGTCCTCCACCTTGATCGGTGTTCGATGGACGATACGAGTAGATGCGTCGTCGATTTCGTTTTTTTTCTATTGGATCGAACGAATTGTTGTGTTGTGCTACCTGGCTGGCTGCATCCTGCATCTCGATTGATATCTGCGATGTTCGACGTTTAATGGCCTTTTTTTCCCTTTCCCTTTCTTTCCCTTTCCCTTGTGTGTGTTTATCGCGCATCAATGGCTTCTTGAGTCGGTTTTTTCGTTGTCTTTTTAGGTTGATGTTCGTGTCCGTCGGATTGGTTATCTCGCCCTCTCCTTTTCATTTTCTTTCATTTTGTTGTCTTCTTTCTCATCAGTTTTCCTTTTCCTTCGTATCCTTCTGGGTCCTTTCGTCTTTCCTCTTCTCTTCTCTTCTCTTCTCTTCTTTTTTGTCCTCTTATCCCATTTGTGTCTCCTTGCTTTCGCTTTCTCGTCATCATCATCATCTTGTTATCCGCGCTTTTTCCCTTTTCTCATTCTCATTCTTCAGTTTCTTCAACAAAACCTATGCACATACACACGTACGTACATACAATCTTTTTACCGCGTATACATCTCCTCTTCCGTCCTCTCCTCCACGCTCCTCCTTGGACTGTTCTCCAATGAAGAGTCCGAGTCCGAGTCGAGTCGAGTGGTTGGATCGATGGATCGATCATTACTATCACGATCACGACCTACGCTACACCCCCACCCGCACGCACGCGCCTTTTAGCTTGACGCGTTGATTCCCAACCTCACCGGTACCCCCACACAGCCTTGGTTCCCTCTCTATATGCATTCACGAAGGAGCGTAGCGCACATAGTCCAGTCCAGTTTGGCACTTCCACATGTACATTGTCCTTTCGGCTTACTGGAAGCGCACGCACTCACGCATTCTGCTTCGCGCCGCTGTTCTTGCTGTTGTCTACGACCTACAAACTCAAACACATTTATAACGATCAGGAATCGACGTCGATCCATTTTTATGACAGGCATATATGCGGTCTTGGTCCAAACAACCCTTCATGAATTCAATCAATCATCGTTAACATTCGTTAGTCAGTCAGTTTATCTCGACGCCGTGGGGTTGGGCTTGGAGTGGCTGGTAGTAGTATACGATTCCGATTCCGATTCCGATTACTGACTATCCACATCTATATCCACATCTATGATACTTATCTACCCCAAGCTCTATCTCCTACGTATGTATGTATGTACGCGCTGAGTCTGTACATACGTTTATGCGCATGCATGCAATATATCGACGATTGATTTGATTGATTGATTTATTGGCTTGATGTTTTTGTTTTGTGTTCTTGGTGTATTTTTTCTTTCTGTTTGACGGGGGTGAGGTAGGCGGAGACGGAGTGATGTGCCGGCCTGCCGAGCTGCCAGAAGACGATTTTGGTTTTATTTGATTTACTTACTCGTACACGGTACGACGACGCTCGACATATGCACACAGTCCCCTCATGGTAAAATACGCACTGTTCCTTTCCACACATTCATATTGTACGAGTAGGATGAGACTTGGGCCCGGCAAGTCTTCATTAATATTCCTCGACGATAGCGAGGATCCATAACTTTCTTTAAACACATTCCACCGCGAGCTTCAAGAACCAAGTCTCAGGCTCGTCGATCCCTCTCGAGTTTCTATAGATCTACTAGAGCATTCCCCCCATTCTCATTCCCATTCCCAAATTGCAAGAGACAATATGGCAGAACAAGCCCTCAAATAACACTATGGTAGAAGGTCAACGAGAAAGAAATTCGAACTTCGTGGGATTTTCAAGCCAGGTCCAGTTAGATAGGTGAGACAAAAGTCATCTCAGAGCGAAATATTGGTGACAGTCGACAAGGTGTGATGTGAGGCCGGACATCGGCCGTGTATGGCAGTCTGGGGCAGCTTCCTTGAGGTTATGTATGTGTGAGACAGCTCGAGGTCCTCAACGATCGCGCTGTAATTAAGAAGTTCGGTAATGTGTTGGGGCGGAAATTTCGAAGGCGTTATGGGAAAATTTATCAGAACATTTAAAGACAGAAACATGTATTAAATTAGAGTACCAAAAGTTGAGGATATCTTGCAAATTATACACAAACATATATTAAATTATGGTATCAAAATTCAAGAAAATCTTACAAATTATATAAGAAGAGATGTCGACATTGGTGCTATTAAATATGGAGGCATGTTGATTGCAACGTAAGGATCGTGGATGACGCTCCGGAAAGAAAGAAGCTATGGGTAATACCAAAATTGAGAAAAGGGGGTTCTGGCTGAGGGTATATCCCGTACCATATATATTTTAGACTTCTTCAGTAATATTTTGAATGCTTGTGGCATCAAGAGGTACTTCTTGAATCTCGGAGCTGTTGTGATCTTGAAGAGCGGCTGCGAAGGCACTAAGGACGTTATCACCTGGTTCTGAGCTCATATTGGTTGAGAACTCCTCGGTTGAATTCTTCTTTGTCAATTCGAGACGAGCAACCATGAGGGTCGGTGCAAATGCCTGTCAAATTAATTCAGGGTGATCAGAGAGTCTCCACAAGGTGATTCATGATCAACTTACAGTTGTAACCGACCTAATTGCAAATGCATATGAATCTGCATTGAGGGAAGATGCTGCAGATGCCAAAAACGTAGGGCTACTATCGAGGAACGCAGCAATTGCGTTCATCAATGTTGAGCAGGAGTATAAGGCAGAGGACTCTATCGTTATTTCAACAATTTGCATGAATTTTCTTCGAGCCTTGTGATTTCTAGTTGTTGAGGAATAGATTTTCATGCCAATTGCAAGTGAGACAATCATACTTGTTGCAGCTGTCACACACTGGCTAGTCGCATACACGATGTTGTGCTGCTGCCCAAATTGATCCGTCTGATAGTGCAGTGGGTCTAGGTCATACAGAAATTCCATAATAGTAACTGCGATGATCATCACTATAAAACTATATCAATGTATAATTTGGAATCCACAGTAACACTGGTATTACCAATTTCAACAATATAAATACCCAGAAATGCCAGTGTGACATATTTCTGGCCACGAAAAAGTTTCCAGGAACGCCATATCTAAATTCTTGTCAGCGGGATGAAGCAATACAGCTCGTACGATATTTACCAGCAAGCCATCCGCAAGAACCTGACCTAATGCTATTAATATTGTGGTTGTGATATTTACGGCGGGGGAAGCCGAGATAATCACGCTCGAATAAAAGATATCATATCTAGTGTTGGCTTCTCCTCCCGCAAAGCAAGTAACTGTATAAACCCAGTTCGCGGTCAGATTTCCAAGACTGCAACCGAACAGTGCTGCAAGAACGCTAGTGACCACTCGTTGACCTGGCTGGGACCTGCGTGCTGTAGATTGATTAGCATTTCATGCCTTCCTCATACAGCATGCCCCTACAATAAATTCGAAGGGTTATCAAATAGAACCCAATATATGCTCCTATGTATATTTCAGCCACGTTACGTTCCATGAAGGAGGTACTTACCTCCAAGAAGTTGAAACATCAATGATGAGTTTAAGTTACCGCTAATAATGGATTTTTGGAATGATATGGGGTAGATGTCATCGCCCTGGGACGACATAATGGAACGTGGATCTGTAATACCCTAAGTCAAGTAGTCTCTGTCTTTAAGTACTATTACGAGCGTCTATTCTGAGGGCTTGAATAAGGTTGTCTGTCATGGTACACTTTGCGCATCGACGAAAGCTAGCCATGTGACATTGGTACGATCCAGTCTCAAAAGAGATTGACCATCCAACCGGTGCTATCAGCACAAACGCGGAAGCTGAGAGTAAGTCTCGTATCTTTAGTCATTTCTGGTGCCATACACTTGGATATCGTGATGGTATTGGCCCATAATAGTAAGACCTCCTCGGAAGCTTCTAGGCATCCACGTCATATGCTTACTGCCCGGCACCGTCGTATCCTTAACACACATCAGCAAATCTATTCCGTAGCACGTTGATATGAGATTAGTTCTCAACTCAAATACCGAACAGTTCACTAGTATACATTGTTATGTTCTACTGTAGTTGCTAATATCTTTAACCTACAATACTGAGCTATCATATCGAGGCCGGCCAGAACTTGAAGCCTCGATGAACAGACTAAGTTTGATCTTCAGCTCAACCTTGAGGAATGGTACAGGAGTTTCAGCTACCTCAGTCAACAAATAGATCCCCCCACACACACCAATGCGCAAGCAATACATTTTACGGAGGAAGCACCAGATCCCCAAGGTCGTGAACAATCGACGAACGTTTCCAGCCGCTCTGACAGTCAATTATTTCCACAGGGCACTCACTAGCTTGAAATAAGCGCAGAACACCCGAATAGATGGAGGAGATACATGCGTTTCTCGATCCTGATATCCAAAACTATACCGGGGCGCGCGTGTTGACCAGTGCGTTCAAAAAGCTATACTTGGGGGCTCAGTGCATGTAGACAGCCTGATTGTGTCACTCGAGGTGAGGTCGATACGAGAGACTCCTTGCGGGAACGATACATGAGAATTCAAAACGAAATGTTTGAAATTGAGGCGAGATGGCGAAGTAAGTTAGCGTCTCATCGAAGTCGAACTTGGTTTTACAGTCGCCTTGACTAGGAGAAACCAGGGATTCAGCGAGGACATTCACCCCGACGTGTGATTGCGCGACGTGCCAGTATCACTGTGCATCCGTCTTATCTTTGGTATGAACCAATTTGAATTTCCTTGAATTCGGCGAACGCCGACAGTGTTCAAAGTTGTTTGTGACAATCCGTGACTAGTGACTCCACAACCCATACGTTTCTGAATGAAACCTCGGCCAGCAATCATACTCCTCATCGTACAAATCCGCCAACCCACGAAGCAGCACGAGCACGAGCACCCACGCACTCCTCCTCCGCTCAAGTCATCCCCTCGCCAAGAATGAATCGCTGCTCCTCGCTCAGGCTCTGGCTGGTATCAGCATCGGCGGTGCTTCTCCTAGACTTGGCAACCCTAGCCCTAACGCTGGGCGCGTGAGGAAGGACTTTGACTCTGTCCAATGGAACGGGAACGGGAACGTGCGTTGGCGTGGGCGGGTCGACCGCTACGAGGCCTTTCGCTATTCCCATTCTCGTCGTCGCGAATCGGGATGGCGCGCGTGGGCAGTAGCAGGAGAGGGAAGGGGAGAGGGGGAGGATGCAAACGTCAACGCCTTTGTCCGCTGCTGCTGCTCAGCACGTCTTTCTTCTATCTCCATAGACTGTTGTGGTTCTCCCAGTGGCACAGGCGCAGATCCAGGTCCAGGTTCAAATGCAAATGCAGATGCAGATTCGGCCTCGGATCGTTCCTCAGTTTCAGTCTCAAGAACCCCGACATAAACGTTTAAACACACGTACTCCTCCGCTCAACTCACACTCACACTCACTCCCTCGCAAAGAATAAATCGTTGCTCCTCGCGCATGCTCAGGCTGGTATCAGCATCGGCGGTGCTTCACCTAGCCTTAGTAACGCTGCTGACGCACAGAGGCGCGCGTGGAAGGACTTCGGCTCTGTCCAACGGAATAGGAATGGGAATGGGAACGTGGGTGTGGGCGGGTTGAGCGCTACGAGACCGGCCCTATCCCTGTTCCGTCGTCGCGAATTGGAATAACCCCGACGTCTTCGATGCCTTTATTAGCCGCTCAGCACGTTCCTGCTCCATCAACCGTTGTTGTTGTTGCCCCAGAGGCGCAGGCGCAGGTCCAGTCCCAAGGTCAGATGCAAATGATGCAAATGCAGATGGTGCAGACTCCGCCTCTGATTAATGATTCCTCAGTCTCCAGAACTCCACCTCTAGCTCCTTACAGGTACGGATGCGGACAAGGGCGCGGACGCGGATACCAAGTCTCTGGATAGCCAACACCAACATCAACGAGACGCAGATTACGATACGACCTTCCTCAACATGATCGACTCTCTGCTCCTCGACGTTGGCGTTGGCGTCAGCGTTGGGAAGCAAAAGCAGGCGGAATCCCAAACCCAAGACTCCCCACCGTACTCCCCACCGCCTCCTTATTCCGCCGCCGTTTCTCCTCCAAACTCTCCTTCTGCCCCTTCTCATCCTAATCCGAATTCGGATTCTTCTTCGTCTCCTCTCGCTACGCCGCACAGAACTAACAACAACAGAGACGACCTCGTCCTAGCCGAGAAGAATAAATCTCTGACCCCCATACCCGTCCCGGTGCCCTTCGACGAAAAATTCGTGATCGTCGTTCCAAAACCTATCAGAAGCGGCAGTGCACTCATTTCCGTGCCTGTACCTGCCGTCATCGCGTCGTCATCGTCGCACTCTCCCTCTCCTTCTCACCATGCTCAGCAGTCGTCCCCGTCCCACTCCCCGTCCCAGCACCAGTCCCACTTACCATCCCATTCCCAGTCGCAACAGTCACAGCAGCAGCATTCCCAGTCCAAGTAGCAGCGTATCTATGCTTGCTTTTTCTCGTTCTCTTCTTTCACTTTCTTCTTTCCTCTTAAACAAAACCTATGCACATACACGCACACGCACACCTAGACACATACTGTCTTTGTACTACCACGTCTCATCCTACGTCCTCTCCTCCACGCTCCTCCTTGGATTATTCTTGAATGAAGGGTTCGAGGCGAGTCGAGTGGTTGGATCGATGGGCTTCTCACCATCACCACCAGCACCAGCACCCACACCCGCAGCGTCACCCCGTCATCCAATCCGTCATTACCATTACTACCACGACCTACTTACGCTACACCCCCACGGTCTCGAGTCTCGACGACACCCCACTGCCCACACGCGCGTGCCTTTTAGCTTGACGCATCTATTCACGACCTCACCGGTGTATCCCACACCACCATGGGCCCCTCTGCATATGTATGCATGACAGTAGCGCACAGTCCAGTCCTACTGAGCAGTGAGAGCGCACCCACGCAGGGGGTGCATGCATTCCATGCTGCTTCGTGCTGTTCTTGCTACTCCTGTTGTTGTCTACGACCTACAAACCCAAACCCATTCTAACGATCAGGAATCGACATCGATCCGTTTTTAGGACACACTACCGCATATATGCGGTCTTTTCGCCCAAACCACCCTTCTAAAATTCAATCAATCATTCGTTAACATTTGTTAGTCAGTCAGTTCATCTCGACGCCCTGGGATTGGGCTTGGAGTGGCTGGTAGTAGTATTCGTATATGATTATGATTACTGGCTATATATATATCTGCTTATCCACCCCAAGCTCTATGTCATGTACGTACGTATGAATGTAAGTACTAGCTCTGTACATACGTTTATGCACATGCAATATGTCGTTGATTGATTTATTGGCTTGGGTTTTTTTTTTTTTTTTTTTTTTTTTTCGTTTTTGTCACCGCCGAAAGCAACCCTCTCGAAAATAAAACAAACTCGAGCAAGAATATTTATGTACTTACATATATGGACATTGAGCCTACTTACTTCTCGCAGCACGTACTTAGGACAGGATTTGCTTACTTATATATATATATTTGATCGTAGCATGATGTCCGGGCATAGCATAGCATTGACGCTGATGTTGACGTTGACGCAGTTCTCGTTCGTTCGAGGTGAAAGTACTGTGTTCTTCCTGCCGACGACTCGAGCTTTTTCCAATTAGTTTCGGTTAGTTAAAATTGTCAGTTACGGTCGATCTGCTTGAAGGGCTTGCTTTCATTGGACTTAATTCTGGAATTCATATATTCAATGGACAAGTGGGACTTGAGGGTAACGGTCAGGTCTTTATCAATTCCTCGACGCATGATGGCGAGGAGGATCGATGATTTTTTGAACACGCAACGAAAACCTCGTACGCCGAGCCCTCTCTATTATGTATTTAGAGCGTTCGACGACCGGAGTTGTCCCCCCATTCCCAACTTGAGTTTGAGACCACCGATGCAGCGGCAAAACAAGACTATCAAATAACGCGGGTCAACGAGAAATACGAGGTACGTACGTGGGGTATCAAGTTGCCAGGTCCAGTAAAATTATGTGCGGGAGGAGCTCAGAGCGAGCTAGATTACTAGTGCCAAAGTGCATGTGAGGCCGGACGTCGGTTGTGTAGGGCAGTCTGGGGAAGTTTTCTTGAGGTTTTATATGTGAATATGTGTGAGACGGACTCGAAGGTCCTCGACTATCGCGCTGTAATTGAGAAGTTCAGGTACGGATTATGCATGTATGCATGCGTGAGCTTGATCTTGAAGCTTTCAGGTCACCCCGGACCTCATTATTTCACCCGACATTGTGAATGTCCCGCCATCGACACTATGAATCTTCGAGGCCAATCGGCTGAGAACATCCATCCGTCCATGATCCATCCACCCATCCAAAGGTACCTGTGTTTTATGCGAAGGCTCTAATGAGCGTGATCATTGTCGATGGGTTTATCCATGTATGTTTGTACAATATGCCCCCGATGCAAAGATAGACTTCATCGTCGCTCGAGGAACGGGCAAGGCAGTACCAGAGGTTAACACCAGGTGAACAGGAATTCTCGATTTATGGCAGCGCGTAAGAGGTATCATAGACAGCAGATGCTCAAGCGTATCTCTTGGAAGGAAATATGGGATTGGTAATTGGAAGAATTAACATGAACATTGAATTGGAATGAGTCGACCGACTCTAACGTGAAAATTCAAATTCCGACTGTCATCAGTCTGGAATGGCGACTTCTGGAATAATTAATACACCTTCTTGTGTATGCATGCACGGACATCTCACATCTCACACGGGCATGGGAATAATGTCTCCCACATCTTGGAGATGAAATTGAAGGGGAAATATTATCCAAAATCGTTATAAGCGACATTCTTGGGGTCTGTACCCCAGTACTGATTCTATTAGTGTATCGTTCCGCGGAGGCTCGTGACTGATGTTTTCCTCATCTCGGTTTGATCTTATTCTCGTACTACTGTCGAACAAGAAGGTGACTTCTATTAACTGTCCTCATGTTTATAAATCTCCGGGAAGCAGATGTGGGCGACGTAGACGAGTGTATGAATGTCATATTCGCTTAGTCCATCCCCAATAACTGTATGACTGTACAGAGTATCACACAAGATTTTTCTCAGGTTAATTAGCAATCGTTGCGTCATGGGTACTACCCCGTCATGAACATGTATTATTTTTAGAGTGCCAGAACAAACGGCTACGACCAACGACTACAACATTCTTATAAGTAATTGCCAGGAAGCCATTAAGGCATAGCTTCAAGCTTCACCTGAAGTTTCTCCACTATACATACGGGGAAATACGACAGAAGGTCAGACAGGCATTCAAGGCTATACAAATTTCTCCGATAATTATGGAACAGGTAGACCGGTCTCCAAGAATAGATAGTACAAGCTACAACACTTTTTTTTTGCCGCATTTCCACCGCTGCGCGAGGATTGGGCACGTCCACTGCACTGGGAGGTGTAGATTACCCAAGTCGTTCGTCTCGTATAAGGTTGATTGGTGGTTAGAACGGACTTATTCTGACAGCGTATCTATATCGGTCTTGTAACATACTTCACACATACGTCGTCTACTCGAAAGGAATGACATTTCAAAAATACGACTCACTCTGACCATCGCCTAGCACTACAATGCATAGCAGAAACCTCTGCGGGTCAACGAACCGCATTCATTGGTCTCAAACAAAAGTCGAAACAACACAGTCGTCGCCGTTTCCCGCCAAATTATCTATTTTATATCTTCCCGACATACGTACATCAAAGTGGAGTTTCTTTCCAAAAGTAACGAAGTCTCTGTCAAAATTGATGCACGTTGTTGAGGTGGAGTATCAGAGTTCGAAGGTTCTTCTCCGCGGTCCTATGTATTTCTGATGTGCTTTGTTTGGTTTATTGCTGTCCAAATGTAGATAGACATCCTTTGCTCTGTTCATGACGTCGCCTTCCGCAAAGTATAAAAAGTGGTATACGAAGACTGATTCAGAGAAAACTTACAGCCTCACAAGCTTTTATTCAAAATCTAGAACCATTCCAATGCTCTTCAAGGCCGCCACACTCTACCTTTGTCTCACTGTACGCCTTCGTTGTGCAACAAACATGTATCCTTTCGTACTGATATTTATATGCTCCTTTTTAACAGACGTATGTGCATGCTGCACTGCTTCCGATCCTAGGAGGCCTGATTCCGCCAATCATAGGCGATATTCCGGTCTTAGGTGGAATTTTAACTCCTATCGTTGGTCCGATTGGGATACCTACTATTACCATACCGAGTATTACAATACCGACTATTCTGCCTACCTCTATACCGACCACAATCCCAACTTCAATCCCAACTATTATTGCTCCTGTTAATCTTGGTACTGCAGGGCAATTTTCCATCTTGGCTCAATCGGGAATTTCGAGCGTAGCTGAGTCCACCATAAGTGCGCAGATATGAAGCTATATATGACATGAGCAACTGATTTTTACTCTATTATTTCATAGCGGGCAACATTGGCATCAGCCCTCTCTCATCGGCATCCATCACTGGATTTAATCTGACGCTCGATACTTCAGGAACATTTGCGGTGTCTCCGCAGGTAGTTGGACAAGTTTTGGCTGCAGATTTTAAGACGCCTACACCATCCACCCTCCAGACTGCAATTGGCGATATGCAGGCCGCATTCAACGACGCGAACGGACGCTTGAACCCAAACTTCTTGAACCTCGGCGCAGGTTTGTTTTTAGCCCTGGTATTATATCGAAGAGAGAGGGTTTCTGACAAGACGATCATTTTTAGGATTGATTGGCGGACTGACCCTCACTGCAGGACTTTATAAGTGGACGGGCCCAGTACTTGCAGCAACTTCGTTCACGATCGTAGGAAACCCTACTGATGGTGAGTCGGCTTAGATTAATTATACCACAGCCAAACCACAGCTTACCGTGGCCACAAATTTTCTCTGTGCAGTTTTCATCTTTCAAGTTGAGCAGACGTACACACTCAGCAGCGCTGTACAGGTCATTGTTGTGGGTGGAGTTCTCACCGAGAACATCATTTGGGCCGTATCCGCTGGTGCAATCTTGGGTTCAGGATCTCACCATGAAGGTGTCATTCTCGGTAAAAGTGCGATTACGGCCAATACGGGATCGTCGGTTAATGGAAGGCTATTCGCACAGACGAATGTCGCATTGCAAGTGGTGAGCATACATCAATTTACTGCTGACTCCGGGAACGATGGCTCAATATTTTTATTTATCAGACTACGCTCGTGCCTCTCTAGATATACATAGCTTACGCCATCAATGCATAAATAAATCATATTCGTACTGTCGTTCCTATTGTGTATTGTATACTATACCTATTCCAGTATTTCGGAAAATTCACGTTGGACTTGATGAACGTTGAACTAGATGAACGTTGAACATCGAACTGTGAAGAACTACGGGTAGCCTATTGTTGCTTGTTTCTCAATCTCAACGGTCAATAGTTACATTAGACTATGGAAATAAGTTATAAAGAGTGCAGTTACATAGGAGGCAACTACCTGTCACTTGTAGCGGTGATTAAGTAAGATGTGCCGCTATGGCGGTCATTTAGGGGAAGTATTCCCGCGCACCGCTCATTGAAATTTAGGGTCAAATTAGGTCTAAATATGGTTAACTCCAAATTTTCCCTGAACGTGTGCGCGGACAGGAAAGTTGCGCGATTTTGGGTAAATCGCGCGTATAGCGGTCATTTAGGGTAAAAATTCCCCGCGCGCTTTTTACCTTTTCCGCGCAATTTTAGGCCATTTATAAGCCTTATATTGTCTAAGTCAAAATATTTTCTCTTATGTGCGCAGGGGAAAAAATGCGCGGATTTTTTTGGTTGGCGCGCAATTTTGACCTCTCATGTCAGCACGCGCAAATACCTAGATGTGCGTCAATAATTTTATTTCTATCAACACTACGACTAGAATAGTCCAACCACTCAGGCTGGGACGCCATTGAGTTCGATGGGCATCATTCATATAGACACAGAGGACTTGGACGCGTGGTGAAATGAGCACTATGCATCGATCGCGACTCGACAGGACTAACCCTCTCGTACCTGATTTACCCGAGGTTGATGCATCTTCCGTCGCTGGTCCCTCTAATGGATCCGCCTCAGTCATCAATCGGGTACCTCCTCATCGTGGTTTTGTCAGTGCACCTCCCCCTCGTTTTAACCCTTAGGCGTAAGCCGGCTCTTCTTATCTGTACTTGTCCCCTTATTTTTTGGTCATTTTCCTGCGCTCGTTACTCTCGTTTTGCTTTGCTTTCCGTTTCGAATCAGTCACCTATATTATTCGTATAGTGAATCTAGTCGATAGTTGGGTCCGTCAGTGACCAATAATTACTTTATTCATCCATATAACTACATAATTGCCTTCTAACTACTCTAATTATTACTTCTGGACTATGGAAATAACACATATGTCAATGAATACACTCGTTCCGTTTCACTATAGGGAGTCAGTACTTTAGGTCTAATGGTTGGATCTTTGCCAATGTTTGTCTGTTGAACAATTCGCATACAAACTCCTGTATGTGCACGTGCCGCTGACATGCGAGGTCAAAATTGCGCGCTGGTAATTATTGCGCGCAGCTGGAAGATGATAATATTGCGCGCGCGGGTGAAAGAGATTTGTGCGCGCGGAGTTTGAAATGTGCGCGCAGGATCACTTGTGCCAAAAATAAAGGTGCGCGGAAGAAAAAATAATTGCGCGCCCACCAAAAAAATCCGCGCATTTTTTCCCCTGCGCACATAAGAGAAAATATTTTGACTTAGACAATATAAGACTTATAAATGGCCTAAAATTGCGCGGAAAAGGTAAAAAGCGCGCGGGGAATTTTTACCCTAAATGACCGCCATACGCGCGACTTTTTTTCCGCGCGCAATTATTTTAATTTAAGTGGAGTCATGTGAGCGGGTATTTGGACCAGCACGCGCAATTATTTTGAGAATTGCGCGCAACACTTTTGTGTGAGCGCGCACTTTTTCTGCCGCGCAATTAATGTGTGCTTGCGTGTGCCGGTTTGCCGAAGGTCGGATCATCCGGCTGCATAATGGCTTTCAACAGAGCCATATATCAGACTTCGTTTACAATTCAAATACATATTATGTTATGAAGACCATCTGACTTTCCTGTGGCAGTCTTTACCTGTAGCTACTTATCACTTTTTTTTTACCTTTTTTACTTGGACACTTAATTGTATGTTTTAATGCAAATAGTTCTATAGGAAATGATTGCTTTTAAATATGTAGCAGACCATTCGTATCAGTAAGATAATTGCGGGTTATAATTTATGAGACATAACACTAAGAATATAATGAATATTCCAATTCATTCGTAAGGGAGAATAAAACATCTGACGCTACGGAGTGCCTTGGAAGTGCCGGAGTGCCAGACGGTGACTCAACCTTCGGCAGACCGGCACACGCAGGCACACATCAATTGCGCGCAAGAAAAAGTGCGCGCTCAAAACAAAGTGTTGCGGGCAATTCTCAAAATAATTGCGCGATGATCCGAATACCCGCCCACATGACTCCACATAAATTAAAAGAATTGCGCGCGGCAAAAAAGTCGCGCGATTTTGGGTAAATCGCGCAACTTTCCTGTCCGCGCACACGTTCAGGGAAAATTTGGACTTAACCATATTTTGACCTATTTTGACCCTAACATTGCGCGGAAAGGGTTAAAATCTCAATGAGCGGTGCGCGGGAATACTTCCTCTAAATGACCGCCATAGTGCCGCCGAGTCACGTGTCACGCTCGATTTATACATACTCGACTTTGACTCGACTTGAGGCTGTCATTTGGCTGTCGTCTACACTCAAACGCCATTCTGCATTGTCTCGAGCTTTTAAAAAACTCTGGAGTACATCCAGCTATCCCACGACCTCATTATAATAATAAACCTACGTTCTGATCTTACGGTCATATAGATGCTGAAATTCTGTTACAGTGGGCCCGAGCACAGACCTCAAACGAACCACGAAGGTGAAGACCAATGCATTCCAAATAACAAGTAGCTGCTGCGATTCTGAAATCTGGCAGGAGTGCGATGCTGGCCCAAGGAGGGAGAGGGCAGGTATGTAGCTTTGAATTTAGAATGCGCCGCAAATGTGATATAGACGACTAACAGTCCTCAAAGTACCGGGTACCACATCATAAGAGGATCGCATACTGCCGAGCTATATCCTGTGCTTCTTACCTCGCGCAGGCAGAAGCGAGAAACTGCTACACCCCTGCGAGACGACTTCAATACCGACTACTATTTCCCTCAATCAGCATAGAGATGTGCTACTTCATGCTGTGAATACTTATGTAAAGCTCTGGAAAGGCGTTGGGAGTGAATCACAGGAGGTTGATGATTGGACATACCCATACCCCCAAGGTATCTATGTTTATAAAAGCAGAAAAGGACGAAATATTCGGCGCATACGGAGCAAGCTACTACATAATTCAAAACAAGCTGAATGAGGGTGTTTCTTCAGAGATCAGTATATCTGCGTCGATAACAATGGTATAAGTACTACTGGGAACAAACTGGAGAACACCAGAGACGTTTCAGAAAACATTAGATGCAGTTGTTAGGACAAGAGCTTTGTCCTTATTGGAGGATTCGGGTAAAAATTTGATGAATGAAATACTCCAAACTGTTCGTGTTGACCAAGTGTTGACGGTCTTCGTTCGTTAGATACTGAGACGACAAGCAAGGGCAACAAAGAGAAAGTCCCGGTCCGACACGTAACCGAATATCTCACGTGGTAATTATCTGTGATCGAGATAATATAAGATAAGATAAACCAAATTTCGAATTAAATCATATTTATTGGAGAAACGGTCGAGAACAAGAGTATATACTATATTAACGTATAACGGTGCCAAAAGAGACTTTCCGATGGACCTGAATAAACACTAGCGATATATTTACATAATTTGAACGTTAGTTTGGAGAGAATTCATTTAGGAGCAGTATTTTCGACCAGAAAAGCCTAAATAACTCTGGAGTGATGCCAAGCGTTATCTAAAGAGACACGACCGTAGTCTGATAAGAAAAACAGTGAGCGGCCTTTAACGTAATCTGCATTGAATGAATGAATGCTCACCACTTGCAATGCGACCTTCGTCTGCGCGAATAGCCTTCCATTAACCGACGATCCCGTATTCGCAGTAATCGCACTTTTACCAAGAATGACGCCCTCATGATGAGATCCTGAGCCTAAAATTACGCCAGCAGATACGACCCAAATTATGTTCTGGGTTAGAGCTCCACCCGCAAGGATGACCTGTACCCCGGTGCTGAGTGTGTAAGTCTGCGCAATTTGGAAGATGAAGACTGCACAGAGAAGAAGAAAAGGAAATCACGGAGACGTGATCAGCCATGGTAAAGATATTTCTCGTGTTTTCAAGCTGACTTACCATCAGTAGGCCCTCCTACAAGCGTGAAGGAAGTTGCTGCAAGTACGTCACTTGTCCACTTGTAAAGTCCTGGAGTGAACGTCAGTCCGCCAATCAATCCTAAATCATAGATAAGATTGTCTTTTCAGAAATCATCTCTCTCCTGTATGAACATAAAAGTAGAGAACAAACCTGCGCCGAGGTTCAAGCCGTCCGGGTTTAGCCGTCCATTCGCATCGTTGAATGCGGTCTGCATATCGCCAATAGCAATTTGGAGGGTGGATGGCGTAGGTGTCTTATAATCTGCAGCCAAAACTCGTCCTACTACTTGCGGAGACACAGCGAATGTTCCTGAAGCATCGAGGGTTAAATTAAATCCAGTAATTGCCGTGGATGGGAGAGGACTATTTCCAATATCTCCCGCTGACCAGTAATAGCGTAAAATTAGTTGATCAGGTCACATATAATAGAATAGGTGGGTACGCACTTATGCTAGACTGAGATACACTTGAAATTCCGGATTGAGCCAGAATGGAAAATTGACCCGCAGTACCAAGATTGACAGGGGCTACACCAGTTGGGATGCCGACTGGGACTGAGCTTGAAGACGTCGAGGGGATTGAAGTTGGTATAGACGTCGGGACCGAAGTGGGAACAGAGGTAGGGACTGAAGTGGGGATGGTAACTGGTACAGAGGTGGGGATTGCAGTAGGTACTGAAGTGGGAATTGTGATTGGTAGAGAGGTGGGCAGTGCAGTCGGAATATCAGTGGGAACTGAAACTGGTAGAGAAGTAGGGGGCGCAGTCGGGATTTCGGTGGGAACTGAAACTGGAAGAGAAGTAGGGAGTACAGTGGGGATATCAGTGGGGATTGAGACTGGTAAGGAAGTAGGGAGCGCAGTTGGGATCTCTGTGGGAACTGAAAGTGGTAGAGAAGTAGGCAGTGCAGTCGGGATTCCAATGGGAACTGACACCGGTAGAGAGGTAGGGAGTACAGTCGGGATATCAGTAGGGAGTGGAATTGGAATTGAAGTCGGAATTGGAAGTGATACAGTCGGAATTCCAAAAGTTGGAATAATCGGAATGCTGACAATGGGTATCCCACCTGGGCCAGCGCTAGGACTGAAGACTCCGCTTACTACCGGAAGATCGCGTTTGGCAGGTGGTCCGAGCCCGCCTACGATCGGAAGGAATGCACCTTGCACACACGTCTGTTCAAAAAAAACCATGCAAATATATCAGCACGACCGAAGTACACATTTGTGCCATGATAAAGGCGTACCGTCAGACAGAAGTAGAGAATGGCGGCCTTCAAGAACATTGGTACTGTGTTGGAATTTAAAAACAAGAGTTGTGACTTTGAGTTTTTTTTCTTAAAATCACCGTTAGGTCCTCATCTTTTATACGCATTCTACTGCTACGTCATGGGTAGAGAAAAGAGGTCCTCCTTCCTTTGAGCAGCATTAACAAAAAATCATAGCTCGTCGCGACTAGGACCGCGGAGGAGAAGAAGAACTCGTTAGACTGTGTTTCCTTTGACAACGTACCCCACTTCAACAACATACCGGCATCTTGAAACAGACTAGGCTACATCTAGAAAGAAACACCACTTTCATGTACGTATTTTGAAAAGCAAGAATATGGATAATTTGACGGGAAACTACGACGACTATGTTGTTTCGACTGTTGTTTACAGTCAATGAATTCGGTCTGTTCATCCGCAGAGGTTTCTACTACATCCATTGTGCTGCCAGGTTATGGTCACAAAGAGTTGAAATTTCGATATTTCATCTATTTCGAGTAGACGACGTATGTGTAAATGCCGATATAAACGCGCTGTCTTGGCGAGTCTATTCCAGCCACCAATTGACCCCATACAAGAAGAACGATCCAAATATTAGCACTTACCAGTGCCAATGGACCACTCCAAATATCTCCAGCAGCGGTGGAAGTGCGGTGAGAAGTGCTGTAGCATGTATCTATTCTCAGAGGCTTGTTACGTCGGAAATGCCCGTGGTCTTGATGTTTCACTTCCTGTCGTAATCTCCCTTAAAGTGGAAAAACTTACCTGAAACTCGAAGGCCTAAGTCTCAAGCTTAAACAGGGAATCGGTGGGCTATTGGATTTATGACAATTATCTATTCGAACGTTGTAATCGTTGGTTTGAGTCGCTGCAGGGAGGTTTGTTTCAAGGTTGTAGGCTTTGCGATGATGCCATAAATAAGCTGGTTCAGGCGCTCTGAGAAGACTACAGACTTAGCACCGTATGACGCGTAGTAATACCCATGATGTAGGGCCTGATAATCAACATGAGCAATCTTATACGCTATATCATACAAATAATACGGACGGACTAAGCGAGTATGACAATCATACACTTGTCTACAGCGCCTCCATTGCTTCCTGCATTCTTAGAAGCTGACAGGCCCACGTATGTAGCCTATAAGAAAACAGCTATGGGCGTGCAGTGGGTAACTGTCAACAAGTTAATTTAGACATGTAAAAATAACGCACTGTTAAAATTGCAATCTGGCCAGATTCCTGGCTGTCGGCGCACGCCAGCAAGCCAAGTTAGGTGTATAATGTCACTCTCTATGCAGAACAGCTCTCCATATAGCCTGAAATTTGATCCACCGTACGTGGTGCAGGTAATTCTCCATACACCTTACAGAAAGCCTGATTCCAAAGGGCGAATCCCGATATTAGATAATGCGCATCATAAACGTGGGAATGCGTGCTTGCCTGCGCACAGTCGCGACGGCGTGTTTGATCGATTTCGAGTGTACGCAGGTTGTGAACCTTACATTATTCCTTATTTACAGGGAGTTTCAAGGTGAAACATGGAATACTGGCCAAATACATGGGTACAACGTCTGCATCGTTGTTTACAACTCAGGTCTTTTAGGCTCTTAGCCTAGTTTCAATTAAGCTGTAGACTCCGAATGCATCAAGAATACAAGATTCTAGGAAGAAGATAGTGGCACCGCGGCAGCGACTCGTAAATGACTTCCATCCTCGCTCAGTCCGGACTCCGTCCTACTATTAGTAATATGCATGACTGTAAATTTACGTCAATTCTCAGCCCCTACGTCATCGATAGTCATACCGCGTCATAGGCGTGTATTATTCTTGGAGCGCCTGAACCGACGGATTCCTGCCAACCATCTGTTCGCGAATCCTACCACAGTCCACCTTGTAATAAGCCTCCATGTCGCAACTCGGACTAACGACTATACCTTTTGCATAAGAAATGGCCATGAAACAGGTAAGTCGTCGTTTCAGTCTTGAAGCTTTATTAGCTGAGGGTCCTCCATTTGAGCGGAGATTACATAGAAGGTCAACCATTCTGGGTCGATCCGACCAGATTGTGTGCATTTTCCGACGTAGGGAACCAGCACTAGTCTACATGAATAGATTCAACACTTCTAACCGCCCTTCCACCGCTGCTAGAGGATTGAGCTGGTCCACTGGCAGTAAGTTTTAATAGCACGTGCGTCTCGTCTAAGGTTAATTAATGATAGCCAATGACTGGAAGGGCTTCATCGGGACAGTGCACTTATATTTCCCCTTTTAGGATACTTGATCATACAACGATTTCTTCGTCTTCTTGACAGGAGTGACAGCTGAATAAATCGACTCTCAGTTACGGTCATATCTTCCCACTACAATGAATAGCAGGAACTTTGGTGGATAGACAAATCCATTCATTGACTGGGGACAAAATCGAAAAACATAGCCATCGTCAGTTCCCGGAAATTTGCTCATCTTCTTTCGTCCCAACATACGTACCTGAAGTTGGAGTTTCTTTCCAGAAGTGACGTAGTCTGTGTAAAACTTTCTGTTGGCCGTTGAATCTTGTCAGAAGCATTGCAATACATTCTGACGAACCACTCCCCGCGGTCCTGCTTTCGACGCGCTAACTTCGCTTGGGTCACAGGTTTCCACAAGTAGGAAGCCATGGCCACTCTGACATTAAAGTCACCGTATCACATTGTATAAAAGATGAACGAATGGTGAATTGGATAAAACCTTAGAATCACAGCTCTTTCTAAAGTCAACACTGCAACAATGTTCTTCAAGGCCGCCACTCTCTACCTTTGTCTAACGGTACGTCTTGATCATGCGGAATAACCATGTACTCCCTTCGTATTGATATCTTCCCAATGTCCTTTGAAACAGACCTATGTGCAAGCTACATTCCCCGCAATTAGAGGCGGGCCCGCCGCTCCAGTCATAGGCGGTACTTCAATCGCAGATGGAGACTACACTTCTATCGCCTCTCCGATGGGAAGATCCATCAATACTCTTGCGCCTGTCAATCTTCGTACTGCAGGTCAGTTTGCCATCCTAGCTGAATCTGGAATTTTAACTGTACCCAGCTCCAGTATAAGTGCGTACCTATCCGGTTATATACGACCTGACCACTCTGACTAATTCAACGTTGTTAATTCTCAGCGGGCGACATTGGAAATAGCCCCCTTGCGGGGACAGCAATCACGGGATTTAGTTTAACGCTCGATAGCTCAGGAACGTTTGCGACGGCTCCACAAGTAGTTGGAAAAATATTCGCTGCAAACTACAAAGTACCTACCCCATCAAATCTCATTACTGCTATTAGTGATATGCAGACCGCATTCACTGACGCGAGTGGACGAGTAAACCCGAACTTTCTCAATCTTGGCGCAGGTTTGTTTTTCTAGATCTATTTTATATCGAAGAGAAACGACTTCTGATGGTAAGGGAATTCCAAATAGGATTAATTGCCGGATTGACGTTGACTCCCGGACTTTACAAGTGGACGAGTGCAGTACTTGCAGCAACTTCGTTCACGATCTCAGGAGGTCCTACTGATAGTAAGCTCCCTTTTCAGAACATGTCATAACTTTGCTAATCACGTTTCCGTGCTCTCCCTCTTTTTTCTGTCTGGATCTTCCAAATTGCGCAGACGTACACACTCAGCACCGGAGTGAGGATCAACCTTTCGGGCGGAGCCCTCGCTAAAAACATCGTTTGGGTCGTTTCTGGGGCTGTAAATTTGGGAACAGGAGCTCACCACGAAGGCGTTATTCTCGGTAAAACCGGTATCACGGCCCATACTGGATCAACTGTAAATGGAAGGCTGCTCGCACAGACGATGGTCGCGTTACAAATTGTGAGTAATTCATATTTCGATGCCTATTCTAGGAAACAGGGAAAAACATGTTTTTTTTTTCAGGCCACAGTTGTGTCTCTCTAGACTATCCTGGCAGAGTGATATTGGGCTTCTTTGGTTGGGAATATTGCTCTTTGGTACGCAATACTAAATCACACTTTTATCCTTCTCTGGTGTTATTCCCTGTTTGTTGTACTTAAAGTAGTATGGACCTTGCTACTTTGTAATCTTCCTGATATTAAATAACACGCAATTTACTATCCTTTTTGTAACTTCATCTTATTGGCAACATATCTTAAGTTGTGTTTTACTACGCATAGTATTTTTCTTTTGCCCAGATCACCTATCAAAATCCCTTGTTAAAATCTTTCCCGAAGTCGTAAGGGAGTGAACTTTGATTTAAAAAAAAGTGCTAGTCTACAGGCGCAAGGAGAGGCAAAGAGGGTGTAAAGGGGTCGCACAGAAGGAAGAGGGGGGGAAGAAAGAGAGGAACGAAGAAAATTAATTTTAAGCACAGACAACCATTAACGTTCCGAGATGAATCAAATATGAATCTGGGAATAGAGATGCAGAGTTCGTAGGAACGACAACGGAGATGAGCTTTTCGATCAACATTGGACGTTGCAAGATGTTATAAAGAGGCAACGCTTAGTTGAAGTGTTCACGATCGGATCTAAGTCATGGGCTTCGTTGGATGGAAAATGGTAAGCGAATGCGGAGATACGAAAGAGAGAGAGAGGAAAGAGAAGGAAATGAAATAGAAAGAATGCATTATGAAAGTAAGAGAAGCAAAAAATGGACGCGAGGAAAAATTAATATGCTGAAAGCTAGTAAGAGGGAGTAGAATTTGAGTGAGCGTCATGTCAAGTAGCTGTGGGGACTCACAATGAGGATTTTCGTTCAGGTTCTCTTAGAGAAACCAGCAGCCAACAGGTTACATGTCGCGAATCATGCTAAAATCAGTGTACCTGATGGGGGTAAAATATTTTAGAGAAATAGAGTCTTTGAGCAGCACAGACCCGCGTCGAAGTGCGTCCGCTATTAATGTTAAACAGGTGTGTTATTTTGTATAAGAAACGAGATGATGAGAAGAGAGGGGAAAGAGATGATGCAATTCCTTCCACAGACACGCGAGCACCTGGGAAGGGCTGGGCAGAGCGAGCGGATGTGAGCTGGCCCACGATTCCCGCGATTCGAGACATAATTCTGATAGATCTTGTGCAGGTAGTAATATTAGGCACAATTGCATTGGCGCTCACTGGCACCTTTAAACACGTCCCCTGACCTGGACCCCCTGTATCCCCGCATTTCCATTTCATCCGCAGAACACTCGAACATTCGCAAATTGCGTATCAGGGAATGAAGGTGGGACAGAGTACAGACAAGATTCCAACTGTTTGGTCATTGTGATACGAAGGGTTGTTGTTAGAAGTTTGAACGTCGAAACTAGAAATCGAACCATGCCAAAATTGACTAAAATTATATCACGTGCCATGTAAATTCACGGCGTGACCTGAATTATGACGCGACGCGACGAGTGTTCTGGGATGCGTATCGTAGATGTTTAGCTGGGCCAAATGGCTCTTTAAATAATGCACTCCCACGCACCAAGTACTCACCGGAACCTTCTAAATTACTGCTGTGAGTTACACTAATGGTGTTGAGGAGGGGGTCAATTACATTTGGCAAATTGGTTAGCCTACCTCTTAATACTTATGCCTGTTGCATATAGGCCTTGACAAATTGAAAAAGGGTGGCTATGTGACGGGTAGCTTCAGCGAGGATAGACTGGGCAGATATGTCGGACGTGACGCATAAGGCATTCCTATTGAGACAGACAAGACATTAGCACAACTCGTAACCGAGACTATGGATACAGGGATGTAATATGTATAGATAGTTTTCTATACATGACTCGATATGCCCACGGCTGACATCTCAGGCCTCACTTTCCGGAGCTCCAAGCTCAAGCTGAAAGCTCAGGTGAGGCCAATTCCTCGGAGTCCATTGTACGGGACACGTAGACAACCACACCGCAGCCTTTAACTTTAAAAATAGATAGAACACTTATGCCGCACTTTCATCTTGGTTGGCAAATAAAGTTTCTTAGTGCCGATTGAGTATTCCGTAGGAATCTTAAATCCCAGAACGCAGATGATGACACCTCAGAGAGGTAGATGGCGGTCGTCCCCTCTCAGTCTGTGCGGACTGGGCCGTACTAGTAGTATGACTATACATGCAGGGATTACGTAAAAATAATTTAATGTCAATTCTCAGTCGCTACGTCATGGGTAATATCGCGCCATATGTATATGTGACTTATTTATGAAGCGCCTGAAGTAACGGATTTTTTCCATCACCTGTCCATGAAGCATACCACGGTCCACTCTCTCTGCCGCGACTCAGACCAACGATTACGGTGTTATCATGAGCGATGGCTATGAGATCAATCAGACGTCGATTCCATTCCAAACCTTCACGCTTCAGCAAAGGTTTCTTCATTGTACAGGAGATTATGATACTCTGCATTGATCGAACGAACACCACACTACTATTCATGAATAGATACAACACTTATCACCGCACTTCCACCGCTGTCAGAGGATTCGCTTGGGCCACTGGTAGTAAGTCTTGTCAATAGCATGCGTCTCGTCTAAGGTTAGCTAGTAACCGCTGGTCGAAGGGTGTCTTCCCTAGTCGTGAAAAATGATATCAACAATTCCACTCTTCATGATTATCTCCTAGCACCATAATAATTAGCAGAAACCTCTCTGGATTAGTGAGCTGCATTTATGGACTGTAAAAAACATCTGAAAAAAAGTAGTAGTCGTTGTTTCCCGCAATATTATTCATCTTCTTTCTTCCCAATATACGTACCTGAAAGTGGAGTTTCTTTCCCGAAGTGACATAGTCTGTGTAAAAATTTCGGTAGATTGTTGAATCTTGTCAGAAGCAACAGACTCTGACGAGTTGTTCTCCACGGTCTTGGTTTCAACGCGCTAAGTCTGTTTAGGTCACAGATGTCCACAGGTAGGCAGTCATGACCACTCTAACAATAAAGTCACAGTATCGATATGTATAAAAGACGATGAACGAATGGTGAATTAGATAAAAACTTAGAATCACAGCTCTTCCTAAAGTCAACACTGCAGCAATGTTCTTCAAGGTCGCCACTCTCTACCTTTGTCTGACTGTACGTCTTGATCATGGAATAACCATGTACTTACTTCGTGCTGATATACTCCCAATGTCCCTTGAAACAGACGTATGTGCAAGCTGCATTCCTCCCGACTGGAGGCGGACCCGCCCCACCGGTGGCGAGATCCTTCAATGCAATTGCACCTGTCAATCTTCGTACTGCAGGACAATTTGCCGTCCTAGCTGAATCCGGAATTACAACTGTGCCAACCTCCAAAATAAGTGCGTAGCTATGCGGCTATATATAACATGACCACTCTGACTAATTCAACGCTGTTACTAATTTTTAGCGGGCGACATTGGAAATAGCCCTCTTGCAGGAACAGCAATCACTGGATTCGGCTTAACGCTCGATAGCTCAGGAACGTTCGCGACGTCCCCACAAGTAGTCGGCAGAGTATTCGCTGCAAATTTCAAGGTACCTACTCCAGCAAACCTCCTCACATCCATCAATGATATGCAAACCGCATTCACGGACGCATCTGGACGAGTGAACCCGAACTTTATCAACCTCGCTTCAGGTTCGTTTAGTTTTACCCCTCTTCGTGTATCGGAACGCCATGATGTCTGACAAGGCAATTACGTCTAGGATTAATCGGTGGACTGACGCTGACTCCCGGACTTTATAAGTGGACGAGTGCAGTACTTGCAGCAACTTCGTTCACGATCTCAGGAGGTCCTACCGACAGTAAGCCCCCTTCAAAATGTGTCGGTAATTCTGCCAGAGCTAATGATGGAACTTTCTCGTTATTTTCTCTGCTCAGTCTGGATCTTCCAAATTGCTCAGACGTATTCACTCAGCACCGGAGTGAGGATCACCCTTTCTGGTGGAGCCCTCGCCCAAAACATCGTTTGGGCCGTAGCTGGATCGGTAGACATAGGTACAGGAGCTCACCACGAGGGTGTTATTCTCGGTAAAACTTCGATTACCGCCCATACTGGTGCATCAGTAAACGGCAGGCTGCTCGCGCAGACCAATGTCGCATTACAAATCGTGAGCATCCCACACTTCTGTAGCTGTTCTTAGAAACAGAGCTAAACATATTTTTATCAGGCCACAATCGTGTCTTAAATTCAGCTTCTTCGGTTGAGAATATTGCTTCTGCGTAGTAGCAAGATTCTCCTCGATAATTAGAACTAACGTCGAAAATTCAATGTGTACTTGCATCTCTTTCCCCTCTGGTTCTAGTTTTGTCTCCAGTTTGTTATGAAGTAGTACGGGCCTATCTACTCTGTATTATTCTATGATATGCAATATCACGCAATTTGCCATCATGTTAATATCATTTGCATTCCAAGGGGCTAACTGGGTTTGACGAACATTACGACTAGTGATGATTATACGGGTTTGCGATCCACGGTCCTCATATCATAGTCAAGTGACCGCATACCCTCGATTTTTCAACCTGTCCCTGACTGTGTAGGGCACCCCATGGTTGCCATATTTGGCACCTAGTCTATATGCATGTGGCAGTGCAATTTGACTAACTCGCCAATCTGTCGTGTAGATTAGATTAAGTATATCTTGTTCGGTCGTGTACATAGCCCATCAATCCATCCTTTGATAGCAATAGCCATCGTGCGTATCTGCTCCGTGCGTCTGCAATATTAGATACCAGGGCATGCTACAGATTGGGCTGATCCAACGTCGATTTACTAATAAATCTTCATCATATGACATACGCCTTGCAAACGGCCTTGCGCCTTTGAGAACGTACTATTGAATCAGGAAATACTTGACATTATCTCCTAACACAGACTGGGCACGCACGCACAGAGAACAAAGCAAGATGATATAAGGATTTTCTTATCATTCCTAGGCCGTCAATGATCCTCGCATTGTCAGAGAGCGAAATAGCACTCGCAGTCAGTGCAATGGAAACCCCCAACAAGGGATCGGCCCTTCTTGGCGCTGCTCCAAATGATCGAAAACGCCAAGTCTCCATGGTTCCATAGATGAGGACGTCCAAAAATAACGGCCCGTTGTATTCTGTAAGAGGATATACGCCTTGTACACTTTACCAATAGCTCCGCAACGTGGTTCTCGAGGACAAGAGGAATCGAATGCATAGTCAATTCTCATCATTTTAATGTCCATCAGATGGGACAGGAAATTAGAGGACCTAGTATCGAGGTTTAGTTACGTGGATGAATGTGGACATTTCTAGTACGCAGGAATGGCACCACTAAGCCAATAGCAGATGCCAAAATATCCTCTGTGTTCGTTATAGCCGGAAATTGCGTTATATCTCTTCTAGAGGACGAAGCCACATAACACTGCCTTGCTATTTGAGCCCTCTATGGCACGCTCCCATCAGGATGGTGGTTATGCACCCTATTTATAGACTTTCAAGCACCAATGGTTGAAATCAGATCATCATTGAACACCGAATATTGATGTATTATGCACATTATACATTCGTCGTGATATTGAGTCCTAGCACTAGAAAGTCTTTGTACTTCGAGGGTGGTTTCCTTCTACCTCGACTACATTCTCATTTTGATAGCCTTTCTCGTCGCCGTTTTGGCATCTCGCTTCATAAACGAACAAACGAATCACTTACTCAAGGAAATTTCTCCCTACTTTCCCATGATACACGTTCAGGACCTAAACGCGTATTTTATTCAGACGTGATAAAGCACCTACCGAGTGCCCATATTGGCATAGTGTACGAGAGTTCCATACCAGCGTCTGAGAATGAACAGCCAGACTACGAGTCACCTCTTTCAGAATTTGCCTTCCAGTCACTGCCGCCTGAGCTTTTACTGGATGTATTCTCTTTCCTGGAGCTCAAACCTTACATTATCTAATGGTGTCTGCAAAGAATGGCGGCGCCTCTTACCATTGGCCGATATCCATCCAATACGATGGCCTCTATTCAACCTATTCCACCACATGCTCGAAAGCCCACGTTTTCTCAAAACAAGACCAGGAACGCTGGATAATCTCCAATCTTTTGATAGACAAGGCTATGTTAATGCTTGCTCATCTGTTTATAGAGTACATATAATTACTCTTCCATGATCTGTTTCGGCGCCTAATTCAGGTGCTTTGAGTTTCGAAAATAGAGAACCATCGATAGCGTTGTTAATGTCAAGAAAAACACAATTGAATGATACTGTAGGTCTTTGTGTTAAAGAAGTCAATAGAGCGAGGTTCAGACACCTCCGAAGAAGTTGAGGCTAGAAAGTGAAAAAAAGATACAAAATGTCTTAAAGGTGCCTTTGGGAATATGCCACATCGTGACCTATATACGGACCCCGGAAAAATTGGAGAATAAATATACATAGACACAACAAGAACAAGAGAAATATTTCACGGAGGCTACACCAAGTGGCTCCCACTGGAAGATTCCGAAATACCAATTACCCCCTCCTTTTGATAGCTCACTGGGTCCTGGCTCATGGGAATGTAAGCAAGTTTAGCCCATATCAGGAAGCTCGATAAAATTCTACAAATTTTTGTCAGAATTTGGAGTTTGCGCTCTTGGAGCGTTCCATCGCTCCTTTCACGGCACGCTCACTATATGGGGTGCGTCAAGTCATTGTTCTTGTTACGCCTCCTCGCTCTTCTTCGTTCATTTGTAGGCTTATTCCACTTGCCTACATTAACGAGAAAACTTAAATAACCTCTGAAATAGGCTAAATCCGAGTCTCGAGCTCTGCATTTGCGCCATATGCGAACCTGCATTGAGTGCATCTTGTTACAGCTTGAGACTCTACAAGACGAAGACACACCCAATCTAATCTTTGCGGTCTCCTACCTTCTCAAGATACCAACATGGAACAAAAATGCATTGATAATGTTCTTCTTATCAAGGAAGAACTACGTCTCTAATATAATATTTCAGCTACGGGAAAGCATGACCAGGGATGACGATGATGACCTATTCGAAGGCCTTTTAAGCTCCACACGACGGGAAGAAATATTTGCACAGGCGGCCTTGGAATCATTCACTCTACTTTGCAGCAATGTCGTAACCAAATCGGAAGCAGTGTATTTCTTGGAACTGGGTCGAAGGGACAGGCGCAGGATGAAGTTTCTCCCGTGGGCCTGGCGCCGCCGAAGATCCATGCGCGTACTCCGCCACAAGAGTATCCTCATGTTCGCATGGGGTTGTGGATATCGAAGGATGTCATTCTCGGAGGTCATTAAAGGGTCCAAGACGACGTTCCCTCCCCTCCGAATTGAACGGATTCTTGATCATATCCAAAGGGTAGACCCGGTACATCGTGTTGGTATTATGGACGCTTACCGATGGCAGATATATCTCGCTCAACTGGAATTGCTTGTCAAGATCCTTCCTGATTCAGGACGACACGAGCAATTGATTAGGGTATGTCAGACACGGGCATTTTCTGCTATGTCCATGATATTCCCCAGAGAAAGCAGGGATGCCCGCACAGTGATAACAAATTATTTGGCTAGAGAAATTTGGCAGTGATTTCTTTTCGGCTGCATTATGAGAGCACTGGTAGTACACCTAATGTATCGTGAGCTTCAGAAATGATTGAAGGCTTGTTCTGTCCATGATAAGAAATTTCACGAGTAAGCAGGGATGAGTTGGTTTGAAAAAGTGACAATCGCGCATTTACATCCCCAAATCGCCAATTCTGGACAGTTCGAAGGCACGGGTTCAGAGTATACGTATCAAAATAGTAGCGTTTGGTGCAAGCTCCGGCCCATCGTATTCGCGCACTTTGATAGTGGGAAGGGGCTGATTAGATTCCGGTTGATTAGCGGAAGGAAACCAGACAACTCTATGATGCCGAATGTTCCTGTCACAAAATGTGTGTACAATTGGCGTTTATGTAGTGCATTGAACCTATAAAACTTGGAACACGCTTGAATTGAATTTAGTAAGTAACATATGCTAGCAAAGACGAGGGCACAAAGAGAACAAAGATGAACGTAGACATCAGACAGGCAAAGTTAATGGAATGAAGTCAAAAAATGTTTAAAAAAAGAAAAGCCGGTCGTACAGTAATAATTCCGAATGTTGAGGAATACTGAAAATTTCGACCTGGAAGGACCACATGAGAAGTATGCCTAGAGTAAACGGGAACGGGACGGAGAGCATACAAAGAAAATACGACCTCAGAATACGATGAATCGCTATAAAAAGCGACGAGAAGGAAAAGAAAAAAAGTAGAGTACACTTTCGAACTAGAGCGAGAGCTTCCGTACTCACTTTCCAGAACTCCCCATGCTGGGCCTCTTCCTCGGCATCATCAACGCTTGAATTGGATGAGCTCACGCTGGATGATGTTCCATCAGATAGAGCAAGTACCGGCCGTTTTCAACCCATGGTAAGACTTCAACCTTCTCTGTGTTGGAGAATTGAGGTTTGGGGGCGTTTGCAGCATCAGAAGGAGAGCATGGAGGAGCCGTCGGAGGGCAATTATCGTGCGCTGCGGCGAGTGATTGACGTCCCGTTCGCTGTCGAGAATTAAAACGAGCGTATTAGAGCGATGCCGGACGAATAGAAACGGAAAAAGAAAAAGAAAGTTGCACAACAGGCAATGAGTCCAATTCGATTGCGAACGAGAGACCAAAGCGAGCATTCCCAAGTCGAAAAAGAGAGAAGAGAGACCGAAAATACAGTGCCCACCTTATCATACGCACATTTCCACTCCGAAACCGCCAAATCCGAATGACTTGAAGGTACAGCGTACACACATTCGAATATTGTATAGTGCGAGTCCCACCCAATTGCATTTGCACGTTTCACGAGGGGCCAGGGATTCGTTGGGTTCGAGTTGGTAAGAGGACACGAGAATGAACATTGGTTTGATATCGAGTGTTCTTGGGCTTGAGCTTGAGCGAGGGGGATGAGGAAGAAAAGGAATGACACGAGTAAGGAGGTTGAGAGCATTTTTCTGTCGTAAGTTGGGTATACTTTTCGACTCCTGTTTCTGTTTTCCCTTTCCTTCTCTTAGGCGTTTGGCGCAGGCCCTGGAAGATGCTTGTTGTCGTCGTGCGGTCGTTGTCGGGAACAATTCGCCAGTCCGCCGATACGCGGCTGAGATTCTTCCTCCGCTTGGCCCCTGTCAAGGAAAGAATCAAACCATGATGATCATGGACGGTGCTAACGAGGAAGCATGGCGTTTCAGAATGAAGACCGGTAACATCGGCACGCAGGCGGCAACCAGACCGGGTCACGAGATCTTACGCCAGTGGGATTCTGTCAGACACTGATAGGGGCGATTCACAACAATTTGAACATGATATTAGCGTTCGCATAACCGTTACAAATAGGACCTAATTCCATGTCAGGAGAGCTGTACCAGATACTCGAGAATGAGTCCACTTCTACTTCCTAGTTGGGCGAACTGGCTGCGCAGTTGGCCGCGGTTCGATGTGTGCAACTGCTGCAAAGAATCTCGAGTTAGTAGCACCTTTACCCTGAAATATCTTCGTGAACACTTCTTCCCTGGTACGAATCAAATGGTTGCTTAGGATCATTGAATATTGAACTTAGAAATCGAGGCTCAAAAGTGTTAGTACTTTCCAGATATTTAATTTGTTCGCCACTCAAAGAAATCTACAGAGCTTCGACATTGGCAAGGAGATGTTCAATGTTACGACCTCCAATTGGGAAGACGTATGGTGTCTTCTGCATCAAGTATGCAATGGCAACTGAGAAAAGTAGAGATCAGTCAGTATGTGATGATCAATACCATGATTAGTAAATGGTAGTACGTACCTGCAGTAATACTCTTTGCACCGACTTCCTCTGCCACCTTCTCAAGTGCCTTGCAGACTGCCTGCTCCTTGTCCTTACGTTCCCATTGAGAGCTGAACACCATGCGATCTTTTTCGCCTGTCTGACGTCGTCGCTCCTCTTCTTCGTCGGCTCTAATCGTCCCTCCTGCAAGGACATTGAATGGACCGAGTGCTATGCCCTCCGCTTTAGCTCTAGGGATGATTTCTCGCTCAAACGAGCGCTCGAGGACATTTCATGCGCCTTGGTAAATTATGAATGGGGTCAATGCGTGATCACGAGCGTATTGGTTTTCTCGAGATACAATCCAAGCTGGAGTGTCAGAGACTCCGTAAGAAATTACAAATGTATTAGTATGGATTTCAGTTATAGATTGGGCGAGACATACCGAATACAAGACCTTTCCTTGAACAACAAGGTTGTGAAGAGATTACATGACCTCTTCGATGCCGGTGTCCCAATCGCAGAAATGAACGTAAAACAAGTCCACGTACGTGGTTCGAAGCTTCTTGACGGACGCTGCGACAGATATATGCATAGACTTTGAATTATTCCCCGCGTACATAATCTGTTGCTTGAAGTCGCCCTGTCGGGTTTTGTAATTGCTGCTATACTAGAAGATAATCAGTTAAACTCGAATCAAAACCAGAAATCGAACAAAGTAAGTACCTTATTAGCAATAAACAATTGGTCTCGAATATTCCTCTGTTCAGCCCACTCTCCTATAAATTCCTCGGAACTCTCGCCCTGGCCAAATACGAATACGATGGACAATTGTCTGCACACATATAAAAAAGCGACCAGAAACGTACTACATATTGGCAGTATCGATAAAGTTCCCACCGTTGTCGTAATAGGCATCGAGGAGCTTGAAGCCACTTGAAGCTAGTTTCTTTGTTCATGCTCCGCATAGCGAACGCCGCACATTTACCACCGATACTGATAGCACCAAGTTGGATGGCAGAGACGTGTACACCAGCATTGGCCGGGAGAAGACGATAGCGCCCAGGAGCCGTTTTTCGGGTGTCTGCTGGTTTGAAGATGGACATTGTTGTTATAAGAGGAGACTTTTGTTGGAAGTGAGCGCGTTACTTTGCAAATGAGGATATTGAGTATGGGTGTCGAATCGAAAAGACGACGATGCTTTTATAGGTTCAAATCGTACCGTTGTGGCAGTGCAACCGGTCTGATTAGATTAGATCGTGTACAGACTCTATGTGACCCCGACGCGTACATAGTGGAATCCATTCCATCCTTTGCCATTACTGCCATCGTGCGAGGCTGCTCGACGCGCTTCCGAGCCCAGCTACGCCATACAGCTGCATACTGGACTGCTCCATCTGGTGACAACAGAGCGATTCGACTCTGCTCGCTTTTCCGGATCCATTGCTCTGCATTTTCGCACAAACCTGCCAGCAGACCATTCTGGTCGCATTTTCGGACGCGTTTAACACTTCTGGATACGTGTTTTCCGCCCGAGTGACGACTTTTTGCAGCTTATAAAGCACTTGAGCCAACTCCAGCAACAAATACCCTCGAGAACGACAGCTTTTCCCATCTGCAACCATGGCTTCCCATATCGCCTCTTTTGCTGGTGAATATGATTCCCCATCTGCGGCTTCTGCATGGCTACTCAGTATCGAGTCTGCACTACAACCATCATTCAATAACCGAGCTAAGGTCGACTTCTTCTACAACAAACTGGCTCGGGGATCTATAGCGCGAAAATGGTTCAACAAACTGCCAAATGAAGGTCATCGACAGTGGCATCTGGTCAAACAGGAGTTCCAAGCAAGATGGTGTACATCTGCTTCTCTCACACAGCCCAGCATTGTGGCCTTCGTCTCCACACGTCCCCCGCCAATCACCAGTTCCCAACTTTATTCCATTGCAACTTCGCGTCTCCCTGCACCACCAGATTCTGAGTCCGAGTCGGACACATTTATAACACCACCATCGAGCCCCATTCCTTCTCATCGCCTCCCGTCACAGCCTACCGAGATGAGCAAGATCTCTCTGGATGTCCTGTCTCGATTTCTATCAAGACGAGACACAGGAGCTGTGGCCGATTTCTGTCGAATGACGGCCAAAACAGAGCATTGCTACTTTGCTCTCATTTGGGACCTTGCATATAAGGCCGGTAAATCATCTTGTCAGCCAAGCGCAGCATCACAGAAAGCACGACCGACATCAACCTGCAGCACACCTCCGCAACCGAAGCTTGCAGCGCCCAAAGTCTTGATCCCACCATCACCCTCTATTCCCCACAAACCGAGTCCACCTAAGCTCATGTCACCAGCTCCTCGGAGCTCCCCACCAACTCTACCAGTACAGTCTCCATCACCTCCATTATTGACCTCATTTAACTGGGCGGACGACTCTAACCATCTTCCAATTACCCCTCTCGTCAAACCACCACGCGACTTTAGCGGCCTCAAGTCAGGCTCAAAGCCGTTCGGGACACTACAACAACGGAACCACAGATGCTACAAGGTGGCTGTACCTAGTCATGCCCAGTCCATTCACAGACCCCCACCTCATAATATTACATCACTACCAATTCCACCACGCAATCCAAATCCTTCCCTTCTTCATTCTCGTCGCCCTCAGTATTCTAATTCATATTCTCAATCATCCCCGGAAACACGGCCATCACTAGATTGGGATCGAGATCCCCGGCTTTCCAGATTGAGTGATGTCCTGAGGACATTGGGGTGGTCCCGTTTAGTAGGTGTTCCTGAAAGGATGACTACGACTTTTCGTAGATAGGTGTTTTGTGTACGCAACGAGGGCGTTGCTTTGTAGAAGGTGGGCACATGTGGCAGTGCAACCGGTCTGATTAGATTAGATCGTGTACAGACTCTATGTGACCCCGACGCGTACATAGTGGAATCCATTCCATCCTTTGCCATTACTGCCATCGTGCGAGGCTGCTCGACGCGCTTCCGAGCCCAGCTACGCCATACAGCTGCATACTGGACTGCTCCACCGTACCTACCGCGCGTCGAAGTCAACTACTTCACTTACAACAACGTTGGCACCGGGCACTTGGACTGAACCATGTCGATAACGTTAGATACCCAACGAATGAACGCCCTTGAATCAATTTCCAATACGCACAGAGCACAGAAATGTAGTCGACTTAGTAATCCACTTTCGGCTACCGCAAGACGTTCGCATGGATCCAACATATCACCAATAAAATGGCGTTTCGTTGGCCTCCACTATGTCAATAACGATAGAGACCCAGCGAATGGCTGTTCTTGAATCAATTTCCAATACACAGAGAGACGTAGTTGACTCAGTAATCCACTTTCGGCTACCACAAGATGTTCGCATGAACTCAACATGTCACCAATAAAATGATGTTTTCAGGGGTAAATATGCCGGCTTCATCGACTCGCAAAGAAACTTTCTGCTATGTCTTTGAAAGAGTCGCCAGACGTTCATTGACCAGCCGGTGTCCAATCACGAAGTTTTGATTATCTTATCATGCATGCGACCCAAAATGTTGCTTAGTAAGTCATTTCAGAGCATTAGCGAGCACCCATCGCCTGGGTGTTAGTAGTAAAATGAACTATACCCGCTATATACGATGCGCCGACTTGCTATATCGTTGATCAATGGACACATGTGTAGCGACCTGCATACACATGCAGGACCAGTCCAGTGTACAGCTGAATGACGTAGCTGGTCTCGGAAGCGCGTCGAGCAGCCTCGCACGATGGCGGTAGTGGTCAAACGATGGATTGATTCGGCTATATACGCGTCAGGGTCACAGATCTGTATAGAATGATCTAATCTAATGATAATCTCTGATGCAGGTTGCACTGCCGCAATGCGTCCCGTAACTATTCCGAGTTTCGGAGTTATTCCGTCCGATGTAAATTAAGCTGTCAACATGATGAGTCGGCGATTCCCTAAGATCCAAATAATTATCTAATCTGTAGCACTGCTTTGATCACACTGCCACCCTCACTCACCCGGGGCGACCCGTCGAAACCCGAAAGAGAAATCTGGTCATTTGCATTTCTTCGAAATTTGTACACCATGTTGGAGGTCCTCCCTGGTATCATTGACTCTGCTGGGTCCCTAATCTTATGTTTATATCCACCTTCGATTCGTCATCCACAATCCTCTTTCTCATGGCTATTCATACACGCATATGTACTTGGGGTATCCAAAAATAGGCGACCATACTAAGCTATGATATGATTCCCATAACGTCCATGTAACAGCTCCACATTATCCTGCTCTCGCTAGGCCAATGTCTGATCCTCTCAGAGCATCGACATATGCATCGAACGTTCTTTCAATGCAATACGGAGTTGTTACAGGTGGTAACTTTACCGCCCACTATGGAAGACAACACGTTCATCATGGGCCCCGAGGTACGACCAGTGCTCATTTCTGCCCCGTTTTGCTAAAGAGGCCAAATCTTATGGCACAGAAGGGCTTCAATTACTAAAGCAGAAGGTGTCATCAGCTGCATTCCATAACTCCAGTGCGCGGTTCGATCCTCCAAAGTGTCACGAAAACACTCGATTGGCCGTACTTCAACAAATCATCAATTGGATCATAAATTGCAATCCCGAGACGAAAGATAAACTGATTATGTGGCTCAATGGTGCTGCCGGAGCAGGAAAATCTGCAATCTTACAAACGTTGGCGGAGTTATGCGACGAACAGGAGTTCCTTCTTGGTAGTTTCTTCTTTGGACGACTGGACCCAACCCGAAATCACGCAGGATACCTAATACCAACGATCGCATACCAGATTTTTACATACATCCCGACAGTTCAAGACGAAATATTGGCTGCTATTGAGAATGATCCTCTAATTTTCGACCGCAACATCCTCACACAACTGAATGCCCTCATCCGCCAGCCTCTCCAAGGTCTCATCCAGGCTGGTTATTTCACAAACCCCACAGCTCGACGGGTCATTATTATTGATGGACTCGACGAATGTCTTGGTGGCGATTCCCAGCGCGAAGTAATTGATGCTCTCTTTCACGCCTCAAACAAACTTTCTCTGCCATTTCTCTTCCTCGTAGCCAGCCGTCCCGAGGTTGCCATTACCACATCATTCGCCTCGGATAGCTTAAGTGTTTTGGGACGCATCCCTTTGCAAAACGACCACGGGAGTCATCATGACATCCAACTATATTTGCAAGACGAATTTCGGCGTATTCGGGAAACTCATCCTCTCAACCGTTTTCTCCAGAAGAAATGGCCAGACCACTGGACAATCCACAAGCTGGTCTCAAAATCGTCCGGACAATTTATTTATGCTGCAACAATCGTTAAATACATCAAATATCCACGGAAACGACCCGATCATAGCCTCGAAATTATCCAAGGTCTCCGTCCTCGAGCGAATGACATGGATATGCCATTCGCTGAACTGGATGGCCTGTATACGCATATTCTTCAATCATCTGAGGACACAGCCCTGGTCCTCGACATACTACGATTTTCTATAAACGTATACAGCTTCAGAGGGAATCTCTACCTTTCTGATTTCGAATACTTGCTCGACCTTGGACCTGGAAGCATTGAGACTCTTCTGTGCGATCTAGGCGGCTTGGTGGAGATTGTTGACATGAAAAAGGGTCAAGTTATCAAGATTCTTCACGCTTCATTTCAGGATTTTCTGGCCGATGCAGCAAGATCCAAAATGTACTACCGAAATCCGGACGAAATTTTAGCAGAACAGCTTAAACGCTGTTTCAGGGTTATGTCAAGTAAGCAGAACATCCATCGTGCTTGCACCTGACACATGATTACTTACTCCCCACTACAGAACGCATATGTGCAACGAGTAATAACGACAGTGAGCTGGAGGTAGCCGCGAGAATATTCTTGTATCTCGCCAGTAAAGGCGACTGCGACATTGAACTCGCAAATATGTTGGAAGGTCGTTCTATTGTACAGTTAATGCGCCTAACCACGCTAAGTGACGATACCTACAAATTCATCGTTGCGGTGTTTATACCAGGGCTCGTGCATTTCCTCAAACGATCGGTATGTACCGTTATTGCAACCTTATGGTTACCATTTAAAGACATCATTTCAGGGTATGATAGACGCCTTTGTAAAGCTCCAAATGGCTCTGGACGAAGAATACCGGACTATGATTGAGCCGTACTACAGGTATCCTAAACTGTCTTTCATCCTGGCTATCGTGTGCCATACCGGAAGAATAACTTCAGATGGACTGACGGAACATGTCTGTGCCACTCAAAGACATGAAGATGCCCTTTCGCTATGCTCCAACTTCCGTAACCTTGTGGACCGCGTCATTCCACAGAACGAACTGATTGCAGGATATCTTCGGAGCCCGGAGCGATCAAAGCAATACTGTCTACAGAGATCTGGGGGACGCTTGCACTCAAATGCGATTTTGCAGTGCCTCGCTTTCTTATGCAGCTCAGAACTCCCGTCATATTTTCATCCCATTGGGAATAAGACCGCCGAGGCCTTCCGATCTTATGATGCCAAGGACGTGGAAATACTTTCAAAGTGGGCCGAATTCGAACCTCCAAACATTCACGAAGGTTGTTTGAAAAGTGATACAGAGGCAACCATTAACCCTCGTCAATACCTTGAAGTCCTTCAGACATGTTATGAGGACATTGTGAGTGCTGCTGACGACTCTGCCTCAAGTGATGTGTGGCAGCATTGTGATTGGCTACGGAATATCATAAAGAAAAACGCCGGTAAGTGTTTTTTGTTTCTGTAGCCTCTCTCAGAACATCCACGGCTAAAGAACTTTGAAAGCTTCAAACACCAAACGACCACCCAAGTACGAGTATCTTGTACTACTGGGATACATACTTTACTTTTTCCCTCGCGCTGGAAGATGCGAGAATTTACTTCATCTTTGCGAGACGAAAGCGCTACTGGCGTATGCAGACATGTTCTCCCAACATCGAGATGCCTTGCTACGTGCTATGGATGCATACGTGAAACGTTGGAGTACTTGTAGGAGCGAGTCATTGGATATTGACGAGTGGGCATATCCGTACACACTGGCCAAGATTACGAGGTCAATCTTCACGCTTGCGGAAAAGGAGGCAGTACTCCGGCTCAGATCCCAATCGGCTATATAGCTTATGTAGCTTAGGTATACTACTCACTTCCCAGTTTTTAATGATCCGAATAATCTTTGCGCAACGCAGGCTCCTTAAGACAGATCACTTGATGGTCGGAATTTTTTTATGGGACTACATGCAATACATCAGTTTAAAGTCCCCAGTAGCGGGATTCAATATGAAGTGTCTCTTGAATTTAGATATTATTTCTTCAAAAGCACGGATGGTTCTAAAGTGTCGTTCATATAACATCTTTGTGGCATGATTGAACGTTGAACGTTGAAATCCGAATGTTTATTATTTCATTTGAGGGAAATCATCATGCGAATTTTGATTGACTGCTCTTAATCGTAGTATGATCCAATTAATGAATGAATGTTGAAGCGAGTGAAATATAATGGACTCTCAGTTGAAAGACATAAACAAGTAACTATGGACGTCGGGAATGGTTCAAATCTCTATAAGAAAGACGCGGAGGCTACAGGACTTGCATCAGCAAATTAACTATCCAATGAATCTCAAATTCAACTTCATCCTTGCCTCTCTTCTTGCCATATCTGGGCTGTCCGTTAGTGCCATGCCCACTGACGAGCAAGGTGTTCTTCAAGTATGTATTCTCGCTTATACAACTCGAAAGTTCCCCTTGATATCTAGCGTGTACACCCTCTTTTTCAGAACTTGCATCCTTCGGATCCTCAGGCTTGTGGAGACCCTCGTGTCCTCGTCCCTCTTTACCGTCTGTGGAATCCAATTGCCAAAGATGATTTCTACACTATCAGCCCAGCAGAAAAACAGCACTTTATTGCGTTCTACAACTACCGGGATGAAGGTGTTGCAGGATACGTCTGGCCCCAGTCTGGACAAGCCCGCACTGTCCCTCTATATAGACTCTATAATGGCAGGCCAGGCATCAACAATCACTTATACACTACTTCCACTACAGAGCGAGACGCGGTCATTAGGCTCGATGGGTACAACTATGAGGGGGTCGTGGGATATGTATACAACGATGGACTTTGTGGTGGCTTACCATTCCATTACGTCTGGAGTCCTATTGCCAGGAACAGTTTCTATACCATGGATGCACAAGAACGGGATGATGTCATCAACTCACGTATTGACGGATATATTAGCGAGGGCGTTCGAGGTTTCCTTATACGATTTTAGGTAGATTGTCGACGCGGCGGCGTATTAGGGCCAGTGGACAGAATTTCGCTATCACTGCAGGTGTATATTTTTAGGTTCTTTGTATTTTCCGTGATCGAAAGCAACAGATATACGTAAAAAGGGAGACATTTTGTTCTCGCTGTCTGAGTAACGATTACAAGTACAACAGAGCAACAACGGAGACCGACCAGAGAAAAAAATTGAAGAAACATATCCACGTGCTCCGAGCTCGCCTTCCGGACCGTCTCTCGAGGTGACCTAATTATAACTAAGCATCAAATATGTTTCGAGTTTCAAAAGCGGTCATTATCAAATGCTTTTCTTGGTCCAAATTCTCGTGTCTATTTATTCATAGACCATGTATGAGAGCCAGTAGGAAGGTAGGCCATTCTTATCTTGGACCATCTCTTTATCTTACTTTTATCGTGTCAAATGTCTCCGGGCAGTCGTCACTCGTCACTGGCTCCTATATATGCAAGTACATCGTTCAAATATTTGGTACACATTCCTGCTATGATGCTCCGTTCATACAGTCACATGAAGACACCTTTTAAGTGAGCATGAGTGGCGAGATAGATGGATATGTGTAGAGCGTTTTATGTTTGTGCCTCAGCGGGACATGCAAAGAACTGAAGAAGCTTGTGATGTGCTTGGATTAACAGTTTTCCAGAAATGAACGAGCGTGTATACCACGATGAGTACTCATATTATCACAGTCATGTTACATAACATTTATTTCACAACATTATTCAGGAACATTGTCGGAATAAGCAGAAGTCTTTTGGAAACGTAAGTTCGCGAACAAATGGTTCGATCCAGAGTATACACTTGTCTGTTTGCAATGAAGTATCTGAGCGTTCTGTTGAATGATCGATCTAAATTTTAATACACATATCTCCGAGTCACATTCCGCTAACACAGAAGACAGACATGTGCGTACGGCATTGTGGTAGCTGTTTTTGTGATATGAAATGAACGCTACTGGTAGTCACTGCCGATATGAACGGCATGCTTTCGAGTCAGGCAAGTTATATCCTATATTATGCTTCCAACCTGAAGCATCGAAACTTCAAGCTTCAGCAGTCATACCGCCCTTCTCTTCCTTGCTCTCTTTCTCGAAGAAAGCAGTGATGGACAACTTCGTCAATGTTGTCTTTCTTCGCGTCATTCCTAGGCTACACGTATTTCTCGTTTGTACGGTGGTTGTAGCTCTGTCAAGTATCGACCTTGTACAACGCGGGGAAGTCAACGTGCTCTGGACCTGTGCGCTTGGGGGTATATGCTTGCATCATGTGGCCAGGTGAGCATCCACTCAGGTCCCTGACGCTTGCCAATTCCCTGTCACCTCATGCAAACTCCAGTGCCATTTTGTGGCAATATTTCTATGCGTTTATTGACTTGGTTATGACTGAAACGATGTGAACCGTTGTGAGTTCGGGTGAAGAGGGGAGACGAGGCGAAATCGTCTCGGGGGTTCTAAACCTCTTGGTGATATGGATAAGGAATGGAAAGGGTGGGCGTGGTACGTAGCGTAGATCAATAACGAGGGTATGGCAGGTACATTTCTTCTGCTGGGGAGTACAAGACAAGTAGACTACTGTTATATAGGTAATTCTACTCGTAGCGATACTCAGGGGGAAAGATATGAAATCCAATTGAATGGGGAAGGTTTATCTAGGCGAAAAGAAATGTCCAAGAGAAATTAAAGAAGCGACGGTGAACCCTTAAGGGTGCCTTCGCTGGCAGAAAGGAAAATAAGCTAAAAAGGTAGTATAAGGAAAAGGGGGAATGGCTTCGGTCCGAAATGTTGGCTGTGCGCCGAGATGGCGTGTTTATGTCGGTTTCGGGCGTAGGCAAGGTGCGTACCTTACATGACCATCTCAAAGACAGCTGGTATGTTGACTTCTTTTTGGTAGCGCTTACATGGAGAACTGACTGAGAACTCGTGATATTGTTCTTATAGCCCTTATCATCTACGCCAAACAGTTTCACATACAGCCTCTTATTCCAGAAATCGACGCAATTCACTATTTTGTCAGCTGGATTGTGGTTATATGCCTAGTAGTTATGTCGTTATAGCGCATTGGAACGGCCCTCAGCAAGCCAAGGTCTCTTTTCAAGCCATACGATATTTTAATGGAACGACGGACCAAGGTCCGCAACAAGAAAGACTTACACTCAGTGAACCAGATATTTATGGGAAAAAAGATGTGGAAAGGCCATTATGTGTATGTGGTATACGTTTGGATTAGCGTAACATTGATCTTGCTGACCTTGTTGTTTTGTAACCCGCGTAGTGGAGAAACTGCCATGATCAAATTCATGCGTGGATTCCTGGGATTATGCTTTTTATTTGGAATAATGGTCTACTTTGCAACCGCAGTTCTTTTCGATCCGATACGTGAGACGGCATTTGCACCCCTTAAAGAACTCAGAACAACGACGTGGGACCCAAGGACCATAAAAATCGACTTTCCTGCCACATGGAATGTTATTGCCACGTTGCCAGTATGCGCCTTTTCGATGTATCTCATAAATCTTCAATGACGTATTTATCTCATCTTAGAACATATATTATCCCCCCCTTTTGAGTAGGAAAGATGATTATGTGCCCTACGACTGGATGCTGGGCGCTATAAGCGTCGAACTTTTACAAGACTCTCAGTCAGGTGTGTATCCTCCCCTAATCACTGTCTTCTAAAGCTCATTGGTACCGTTCAAATGAACCTTTTTCATCGCAGACGAGCAACAGTTTCCGTGCACCACTGTTCACTCTTCCTTCACGGCCATAGAGAGCGAGAGATTCCCAGCCATTCAATGTCCAAATGGCACTGAAAACTCATACAACAACGCCTGTCTCCCTTCCCTCCTAATTACTATCAATTTTACGCAGATCAGCGCCGTGCATAATCATTTTTCCAATCGCCAAGTACCCGCCATAAATATTCTCCCTGGGATGGCAAACCAGACCGAAGTTGGAGCAGAAAATGTCGTTTACAGCGCTAGTAGTATATCAGTCGTTCCTGGAATTAATCTCATCGCGACGCTGCGACCAGACGTCCGTCAGGTATTCCTCCAACCCATGTTAGCTGCCCTTGGGATATTTCAGGTGAGATATTCGATTTTTACATCCGATGTGATCAGCTAATATTATCAACCAACAATATACGTAGACTTCAAAGACTTTCTGGATTCCACGTATGACGAGTGTTTACCATGACCCGTCCACAACTGTTGTTCGTGGCGATAATATCTCGACTTTAATCCTCTTCGTACAGGAGGACTTTACCGCCCTACGGATCATATCAGATTACCGGAGTAGCTCGGCCGTAGAGGGTTTCTCTGCAGTCGGAGGTCTGTGGACTGCACTCAGCGGTGTTTTTGCGGTCCTTTTTGGGGGCTCGTTACTCCATGTAATGTATGGTACGTCTGATTTTCATCAAACTGACTGACCATTTGCTGTGACCTGTTCGACTCTAACTTGGATCAACAGGTTCCAAAAATCTCTCACTTGGAGGGATGGCCCATACTTTTCAGCAAGGGAAAATGAAGGAAGAATGCCTTCGAACGTACCCTAAAATTATCGAAGAGAACAATACCGATGAAAAGGGATTGCTTGCACTGATTCGCGATCACTATATCGACCTCAGCTTCTTGGAGGATCAGAATAAACATTCTATGCCCGATTCCAAGGATGCTGAGGAGGCTGATCAGCAGGTCCAAAGAAAATTGTACGATGAGGAGAAAAGGTTGAAAGATGAATATGGAAGTGACGAATAGATTTCGCTTTGAGTTGTGTTTCTTGTATTTTTTTCTCTGGGACTCAAGAGACTTAAATTTAAATCCCATGTTCTAATTAGTATGCTATCGTATGTATGTTACATGTTACATTTTGTTTATTCATTTATCCAGTTCGTATTCGTAGTTTCTTGATTTCTTCGTCGTCGTAGTTATCGTCGATTACCATTACCATTCTCCTTATTCTTCATCATCGCCTCGACAGCTTCCCACTTCCCACTTCCCGCATTTCGCATTGCTTTTCTATTTTCTCTTTTTTGTCCGCCCCCGCACCATCGTCCCACAAACGTCAAACGCTAAAGGTTTACACACTCATCTCCTCGCCGCTCTCTCCCTCGCCTCCCTAATCTCCTCTGCATACAGGAGATCCGCATCTCGGCCTTTGGCTTCAGGTAACAGGAAAGTGAAAGCTAGAAAAACACAAAGACAACTGCGCAAGTTAGTCAGTCATTTGCGCTGTGCGTGTGAAGGAAAAGGAAAAACGTGCCAGCATCGGCGATAGAGCATCCGAAGAAAACTTTAAAAAGGGAAAGAGGGAGGATCAGAGTCAGCGAAATGCTTTCGAGAAAAGGAAAGAAAAGGGGGGCGATGGGAAGAGGAAGATGGAAGATGGAACAATGAAGTAAGATCGACGGAGAAGAAAACTCCTCCATGAGGCGGCGCGACCGAACCCAACCAATAATAAACGGGACAAAAAAGGAACAAAAACAAAAACGTAAAAACCAAAACACTCACTCCACAAACAAGCAGGCGTCCCAATATTCTTGCTCAACGTATTAAGAGCCAACGCTGAGATGATCGCACGGCTTTACCTGCCGCGGCGGAGATATCGTGTGCGAAGGCTTTGAAGCGCGTTGGGAAGACTTCTGCGGGGTAGCACTGGAGAACATTCGGTCGTCAGCTCTCTCGTGATGGGATGGGGGGACTTACATATGTCGTTCTATAAACAAACACAAACAGGTCAGCCTGGGAAGCAAGAGAACGAACGAAACCAAACAAAAAAAAAAAACTCACGTATTCGCTCCAAAATTGAAGAAAATCTGCAAGAACGCACAACACACTATGAACGCCGGCTTGCTTAGCTCGTGGAACCTGCCTGCGAGGATAGCGAGGAAGAGAGCGGCGAGGAGGAATCCTTGAACTTGGATCCATTTCCGGCCGAGGAGTTCGATCGTTAGGACTGAGACGTAGTAGCCGGTGAGGGAGGGTGGGGGGTGAGGAAAGGGTGGACCGGTGAGGGTGAGGGAAGGGTGGATTGGTGAGGGTGGGGGTGATATGAGTGAGGCGAGCGTGAGGGTGTCAAACACGAATCAGGGGCCAACGACCCAGTGGGGAATCTGACAGTGGAGGGGGGGGGATTAGATGTTGGAAGAGCGAAGAAAGGTATATGGATACGCACCAAACGCGAATTGAAATATTGACCAATGACACTCCCGATGTTCGCTCTGGCTTTCATAAACCCCTCGAGGTTGGTTGGGAGGTGGTTCCCCCCGTAGAGACGATATTGCAGCATCGTCGCTACAGGCTGTGGAAATGGGGGTGGTTAAGGAGAAAGGGAAAGGCGAGTAACGCGAACGAGTGATGGGGGGAGGAGAACCCCGAAAAGAGCGTAGCACAGAAGAAGAGAAGAGAAGCTCGATGTGATGCGATGCGATGAACAGTTTCGTCATCGCTGCATATTCGTCATCGGGATCATCCGCACCGTATATGCCAGCGCGTACGGGGGAGCGAGCAGCGAAGAATAAAATATAAATAAACTCACATTGCGAGGAGGAAGGAAGAGCGAGCGAGCGTTTCCTGCTGCTCGTTCTTTGCCTTGAGGATTTTGTGGGTGCGGGTGTGTTTTGCGGGGTGGGCGAGGAGGGAGAAGGAACAGGAACGACAGCGGACAAGTCAAAGCCAAGGTCTACTTTGAGGCTGACTTGCATCGTTACGTTCGTGGTGATGATTTTTCCTTTTCCTTTCGTGTCGTTGATGGTTCTGGTTTTCATGTATTAAGAACTGCATCGAGAGCTGGAATCGGAATTGGAATTGGAACTACCACGCACATGCGCAGAAACAGAGGCCAAAATCAGAGTAAGCGTAAGGAGCGACTTGCGCCTGAGGTGATGCGAGTAGTACGGATGGAGTCTGTGAGCTGATATCGTCAAAGATGATGCAGATCCGGGGTACGCTGACATTTCCAGGTGGCGAGTGCGATGCTGCTGATGAAAGGGCGCTGCGTTGCTCTCCAGGAGGTAACTGTACGCGACTTTGTTGCGTGTGGTGCTCGTGCTCGTGCTCAGATAATACATAGGGCGGGATAGGCTGTCGGCTATGTGGGTTGTATCGAGTCTGGCACGTTGTCTGCTCTGGCCTGGCTTCAATTCAATTCCTTTCTGTGTCCAGGCGGGGAAGGGAATGGTGGGTTGAGGTCAACAGAACGCGAAAGGTGCTTCAACTAGAAAGAAAGAAAGAGAAGGATAATAAAATCAGATAACCCATATCGTCAATTTCGTATGGAAAAATACGTACGCAGAACGACATGCATTTGGACCTGGACCTGCGGCCCTGGGAGAGCAACAGCAGTCGATGGGGGTGGCGACGTGGGCAAGACGTACTGAGCTGCAGACAAAGGCGTTGGCATCTTCTCCTGCGACTACACCATCCTCTCCCTCTCCTGCGACTCCCCACGCCCATGCCCACCCACACGATTCCGATTCGCGAGGGGAATAGGGATAGCGATAGGTCTCGCAGCGCTCAACCCGCCCACGCCCACGTTCCCGTTCCCGTTCCCATTCCATTGGACAGAGCCCGAGCCCTTCCTCACGCGCCGATGGGTCGATGTCGACGCCGATGGGTCAGCATTGGTGGTGATAACAGCCTGAGCATGCGCGAGGAGTAGCCATTTGTTCTTCGCGAGGGGGTGAGCGTGACTTAGGCGGAGGAGTGCGTGTGTTTGTGTGTTTGTGCCCGTGCAGGCGCTGCTTCGTGGTTTGGTAGTTTCGTACGATGAGGAGGTTTCGTTCTGAAACGTGACACTTGTTTGTTGAGTCACGGATTGTGACAAAGAACTTGGAACGTTTGAACACTGTCGACGCTCGCCGAATTCGAGGAAATTCAACTCGCTCATACCAAAGATACTAAGGCAATTTTACAGCGGTACTGGGACGGCGCGCAAGCACCTGTCGAGGTGAAGATCCTCACGCCGAATCCCTGTCCCTGTTTCCTCCTTCGATGGGACGCCAACTCACTTCGCCATCTCGCCGCCTCAAACATTCCGCTTCAGCGTTTGAATTCTCATGTAACGCGATAAACATATAGATGCGTAAACTTGATCACCTCTTTGGACATCAGTTTAGAGGAACATATATATTGCCTCCATTCCTTCGGATGTGCTGTACTTGTTTCACGTTAATGAGTGGCTTGCAGAAATAATTGACTATCAGAGCGGCTCGAAACGTTCATCGATCATTCACGAACTTGGGGATCTGGTACTTCCTGAGTGAGATGCATTGTTTAAAAATTGGGATGTGAGTGGGTATATATTCTTTAACTGAACAGGTATAGGAAACTCCTGTGTCAGCCTTCAAGCCCAGTGAAAATCGATTCTGAGCATATCCGGAGAGGAGCAAAATATCTGGGATGTTCCGGGTATATCTGAGCTTTTCCGAGATTTTCTGAATCTCGCGTCTATAAATAATTAGGGTTTTGATGATTTCTCAGATATACCCAGATATTTCCAGATATTTTGCTCCTTTTCGGATATGCTCAGAACCGATTTTCACTGGGCTTCAAGTAGTAATATTCCTCAAGGTCCAGCTAAAAATTAAGTAAGCTTAGTCTGTTCATCGAGGCTTCGAGTTGTGGCCGGGCTCGATATTATAGCTCAGTACAGGTTAGAGATATTAGTATACATTGTTGTGTTCTACTGCAAACCGTTCGGGGTTTGAGCTGAGAAGTGATCTCAGATCAACGTGCGACTGAATATATCTGCTGGTGTCTCTCAAGGATAAGATGGTGCCAGGCATTAAGCATATGAGATGGAGGCCTAGGAGTCCTGGGAAAACCTTAATATATTATATTATGGGCCAACACCATCACGATATCGAAGCGTATGGCACCTAAAACCATTGGATATTTAAACGACTCATGAGTAAAACTACGAGACTTGTTCTCAGTTTCCGTGCCTGTGCTGACAACACCGGTTAGATTGTCAATCTCTTTTGAGACTGGATCGTACCAATGTCCCATGTATGGCGGTAAAAATAAAAAGCGACCAAAACTTGGACTTTTTACCATTTGCGACCCAAATTAGGCCCTTAGTTGTATGCTCAGTTCAGATTGAAAGATATGGTCGCTTTTTAAGTTTCTGTCTCAAACTTCAACGAAATGAGCCACTTTTTTTTTAGGTGTGTCTACAACTTGACTTAGGTTGCGGGGAATCTCATTTATATGTCAGTAAAAAAATATACGAGCAAAAATATTATATGATGTGACAATAAGTACATGGATAATGTGCGACGGAAACTTGAGGTGCGACACAAATTTCAAATGAGCCAGAAACCTTTTAGCGACACAAAAATAGAGACCCCCTTGCGTGAGTTATATTTGGATCATTGGACTCCGGGTGCCGACTCTCCGAGATCTCCAAACACCGTCGTCTAAACACCGTCTCCACGCTCTCTCTCGTCGATGCATGAAGTGTACCATGACAACTTGATTCCAGTCCTCAGGATATACGCTCGTAATAGTACTTAAGACAGCGACTACTTGACTTTGGGCAGACCCATATTCTATTACTATGTCTTCTCAGGAAGATGCCATCTACCCCATATCACTTCAAAAGTCCATTATTAGTGGTAACTTAAATTCAACATTGATGTTACAATTTCTTGGAGGTAAGTACCGCCTTTATGGAACGTAATGTGGCTGAACAACTATACATAGGAGCATATATTGGGTTCTATTTGATAACCTTTCGAATCTATTGTGAGGGCATGTTGCATGAGGAAGACATGAAATGCTAATCAATTTACAGCACACAGGTCCCAGCGAGGCCAACGAATGGTTACTAGTGTTCTTGCAGGACTGTTTGGCTGCACTCTTGGAACTCTGATCATTGAATGGATTTTTGCAGCTACCTGTTTTGCGGGAGGAGAGGCCAACACTAGATATGATATCTTTTATTTGACCATGGGTACCTCGGCTACCCCTGCAGTATATATCACATCCACAATATTATCGGGATTAGGCCAGGTTCTTGCCGATGGTTTGCTGGTAAATAATGTATGAGCTGTACCACTTCGTTTTGCTGACAAGAATGTTAGATATGGCGTTCCTGGCACCTTCTTCGTGACCGGAAATATGTCACACTTGCATTTCTGGGTATTTATATTGTTGAAATTGGTAATTCCGGTGTCACTCTGGATTCCAATTCGTACATTGATATAGTTTTACAGTGATGACTATTGTCACAATTCTCATGAATTTTCTGTTTTACCTAGACCCACTGCGATATCAGACAGATCAATTTGCGCATCAGTACGACATCCTGTATGGGACTAGCCAGTGTGTTACAGCTGCGACGAGTATGATCGTGTCACTTGCAATTGGCATGAAAATTTATTCCTCAACAACCACAGTGAATCGCAAGGCTCGAAGAAAATACAAGCAAATCGTTGAAATAACGATAGAATCCTCGGCCTTATACTCATGCTCAACATTGATAATGGCAATTACTGAGTTCATCTATACTAACCTGGCACCGGCTCTTTCGGCGTCTCAAGCATCTCTCTTCAATGCATCCGTATATACCAATGTCGTTGTGTTTATCACAACCGTAAGTTTATCATGAACCACATTGTGGATGCTCTCTGATCACCCCGAATCAATTTGATAGGCATTTGCACCGACCCTCATGGTTGTCCGTCTCGAATTCGCAAAGAAGAATTCGACCGAGGAGTTCTCAACCAATATGATCTCAGAACCAAGTGATAACGTTTTTACTGCCTTTGCAACCGCTCCCCAAAATCACAACAGCTCTGAGATTCAAGAAGTACATTTTGATGGCATAAACGTCCAGAATCCTGCAGAAGAAGTCTAACGTATATACGGTATGGAATATCCTTAGCCATCACCCATTTTTTACTGATTATGTATTACTACACACAGTACCTTCCTTCCCTCGGCGTCATCCACAGTCTTTACGCTGCAATCAAACATGCATGCATATTTAATAGCACCAATGCCAACACCCCTTCGCATATAATCTGCAAGAAATCCTCGAATTTTGGTACTCTAATTTAATACATGTTTCTGTCTTTAAATGCATCAATAGGTTTTCTCACAACGCCATCTAAAATGCGCCAACACGTCAAAGACAAATAAGCCAGTGATTGCGGTCTCCTCCTCTGACTACATGGAATTTCTTAGTGTTCCGATTCCTAATGCAGACCCGCTTCTACTCGAAACATTTATCCTGCATGTACTATAGTGACGCAGTCCATTTTACGCTATATTATATTTACTCCCGGCATAAGGAGCGCGTGTATGTACAGGACTAGCAAGTACATGAATACGCACATGCGTAGAGCTTGGGATAGATAGATAGATAGATAGCATAATTGAATCGTATACTATCACTAATACCAGCCGTTCCAAGCGCAGGGCGTCTAGTAACGAACCAATTGTGGATTGAATTTTTGGAAGGGTCGAAAGACCGCATATAAGGTATGCGACTTTCGTATAATACGTGTGCGTGTGTCATAAAATAAAACGGATTGATAATGTCGTCTATACTATATCAAGAACCATGCCGTCCCGTCCCGTCCTACAGAACTTCCACCTTGTACTCACTCACTCAATCATCACTTCTTCTCTCAATTCCCCCAATTCCCCCAACTTCATCTTCAACTTCATCTCGCTGAACCTCACCTCACTAGCACTTTCGTCCCTCGGCGTTCGGGGCCCGGCCGGATCCCAGAATTCCTAACGAAAGAAGGGATTCAAAATTCAACCTCAAACTAGTGCTCGTAAGTAATGTAAGTAAAGTATGTACACGAAAAGAAACAAAGCAGGACAAAGAAAGAAAGAAAAAACTCCCATGTTCTAATTAGTATGCTATCGTATGTATATTACATGTAACACTTCGTTTATTCCTTTATCCAGTTCGTATTCGTAGCTTTTGATTTCTTCTTCGTCGTCGGTTATCATCACCATCACCATTCGTTTCCTTCTCCTTTTTCTTCTTCATCACCGCCTCGACAGCGTTCCGCATTTCGAATTGCTTTTCTCTTTTTTTCTTTTCGCCTCCGTACCATCACCCCACAAACGTCAAACCCTCATGATCCCCTTATCTCCTCATCGCTCTCTCCCTCGCCTCCCTAATCTCCTCCGCATACAGCAGATCCGCATCGCGGCCTTTGACTTCGGGTAATAGGAACGTGAAAGCTAGAAAAAAACCAACAGTCAGCCATCTATGCGTAAAGGAGGAAAAGAGGTAGGGAGGGGGAAGAAGAAAAAACGCACCGGCACCGGCGATACAGCATCCGAAGAAAACTATCAGATACGATCAGGGAAAGAAGAAGAGGAGAGTCAGTGATGCGTTCGTTTGCGTTGTTTTCGGGAAAAAATGAGGATGAGATGGAAAAGGGGAGGTTATCATGGAACGAACGAACGAACGAACGAACGGATAGATATATGGACGGATGAAAAAATAAAATAAAATACTCACTCCACAAACAAGCAGGCGTCCCAATCTTCTTACTCAACGTATTAAACGCCAACGCTGAGATGATCGCACCGGCTTTGCCTGCCGCGGCGGAGATACCGTGCGCGAAGGCTTTGAAGCGCGTTGGGAAGACTTCTGCGGGGTAGCACTAGATAAAACATTCGGGGTCAGTCCATCGTCAGCTCTCTCTTGATAGGATGGGTGGGAGGAGTAAGGGGGGGGACTTACATATGTCGTGCTATTCAAACGGGAAAGAAAATGAAACATAGGTCAATGTAAGAAAACAAAAGAACGAACGAACGAAACCAAACACGACAAAAAACATAAAAAAACTCACGTATTCGCTCCAAAGTTGAAGAAAAACTGCAAGAACGCGAAACACACTATAAACGCCGGCTTGCTCAGCTCGTGGAACCTCCCTGCGAGGATGGCCAAAAACAGAGCGGCGAGGAGGAACCCTTGGACTTGGATCCATTTCCGGCCGAGCAACTCGATTGTGAGGACGGAGACGTAGTAGCCTGCGGAATGCAAAGGTGAGGTTAGGAGAGGAGAGGATGATGAGAAGAGAAAGTGAGAGTGAGCATAAGAAAAGGATGGGGGAAGAAAGAGCAGAAAACGCACCAGGCACGAAACCCAAAGCAGTGATGATGATCCCTCCAGTTGAGACTTTGAAAAGCCTCTCCCAAGGCGTGCCGCTCGATCCGTCGTACCCGATTTGTTGGAGGACGACGTTTTGGTTCAGGTTGATACCGTAGAACCTATTTTTTCATTGCATAGGCAGAGTTCGTTAGTGTTGGTGTTCGTGAAACTTGAAGAATAAGAATAAAAGATGGAGGCGCGCGAGGACGAAGGCGGAAAAGGAAAGCGAAAGCGAAAATAAATATAAAAAATGAAAACTCACGCAATATCTAACAAAAACCAACAAACACAAGTCCCAAGAAGCAGCTTCGCATGTCTCCATTCCGAGAAATACTTAATAAACTCCCCGATATGCGCTTGCTTCTTCGCCAGCACCTCTGGCTCGTCGCGCTCCACATCGCCATCGGAGGAGGACGAAGATGAGTTCACCGGCTTGGATTCTTCGATATCGACACCGCCTGATTTTGAATCTTGCTTGAGGTCCGTGGGAGTAGAAGGCGCAGAGGCCTTATCCTCTTCCTCCTTCTGCATCCTCTTCAGCTTCTCAATCTCATCTTCCCCCTCACGCCCAATCTTCTTCGAATCCTCAAACCTCGTCGATTCAGGAAGCGTTAACCTCTGATAGAGCGTTCCAAACGCGGGGATGAGCGAGATGCCTATTATGATGCGCCATACTGTGTGATGGTACGCGTCGTCGTCAGTAAAGCCCAGACAAAAACGCAGAAACCGAAAAAAAGAAAACCCAGAAACGCACCTCCATCAACCTTGCTCGTATCCCCCTCCCCTCCGTTCTTCTCCATAGCACCTTTGTAACAAAGCAACACGATAATCGTAGCGAGACTGCCCACGAGGGACCCCCATCCCTGATTGGAGAATATGTACGCGAGCATGGTGCCCCGCTTGCGGATGTTGGCCCTGTCGGAGGTTATGGATGCGGACATGGGGTAGTCCCCGCCGACGCCGATACCGAGGAGGATGCGCATTATGCCTGTGCGGGCGGAGGTGAGTGGTTGGAGTAAGACGGTAGAGGGGAAGGAGGAGAAGGAAGGACGCGAGGGAGGTACACACCAAGGTAAATCAAACACGAATCAGGGGCCAACGAGCCAGTGGGGACTGTCAGACTCAAGATGGTAGCAAAGATGATCAGCATAAGCTCTTTTCCGTACACCGCTTTTCGCCCTAGTGCGTCTGCTGCGTAGCCTGTTGGAGGAGAGGATTACAATTAGATATTGGAAGAACCAAGAAAGGCGTATGGATACGCACCAAACGCGAATTGACCAATGACACTCCCGATGTTCGCTCCGGCTTTCATGAACCCCTCGAGGTTGGTTGGGAGGTGGTTCCCGCCGTAGAGACGGTATTGCAGCATCGTCGCCACCGGCTGTTGGGGAGGGGGTGGTCAGCATGATGGTTTTGGATAGACGAGGGAAAGGAAAAGGTGAAAAGTGAGTAACGCGAAGGAGTGATGGGGGAAGGAGATCCCCGAAAAGAGCGTAGCACCGGAGAAGAAGAGAAGAAGAGAAGCTGGATATGATGCGATGCGATGCGATGAACCGTTTCGTCATCGCTGCACATTCGTCATTGACATCATCCGCATCGTATATGCCAGCGCGTACAGGAGAGCGAGCAGCGAGCAGCAAAGCAAAAAGATTGAAAGACAAAGAAAGAAAGAAAACAAAGACTCACATTAATAATAAATAAGTCATACGCATCCAAAAAGAAGCCCACACCCGCGATACCCAAGAGCTTCACCTCGGTCAGCGTGAGCACGAACGCGGGCTTTCCATCGTCTCGCTCGAAATCTTCGAGATCGTCGGCTGCGCTCCGGTACTTTGAGTTGGAGGAGGGTGTTATTGATTTGGAGGGGCGGATGGGGTTTGGGGCGTTGGCGTTGGCAGCGGTGTTGGTGGTGATGGAAGGTTGGAGCTCATGCGATTCGGCCATTGCTGGCTTGACAGTGGGGTAGTTTGTTTGTCTGTCTGTCTGAGGTAAGTCAGCACAGAACGGGGTGCGGATAGGACAGGATGGATGGATGAGACGGAAAAGGAAAAGTCGCCGCTGCCGTCAAGAGAAGGTAAGCGACGAAGAGGGCAGAGGGATGAAACGCACCTAGTTACGCTAGTCCAAAACAAAGGGAATATATAGATAAAACCAGTCGTGTGCCACTAATGATGACCTCAAAAACTTCATCTCCCAGATCCACGCTTTCGCCAAGCCGGTACTTCCTGTGCCGGCAAAGATTTTAAGAGGTGGTGTGCTTATAAATAACCCCCAACAAACGTTCGTCAACTTTGTTATAGTTTGTTATTTATATCCCCACATCCCCCACATTGATTGCATTACGTGATGCCCATAGCCGATATGATTGGTCCTCGATCGAGGATCGACGAACGTTCGTTTTGGTGCTGTTTTTGGAACACGGTTGTTGGGCTTTCCTTTTCGCGTTCGCTCCGCTTCTCTTGTTTATGGCCAGGTGTAAATACATACATGCGTATGCGACTGCTATCGTTTCTGACCGTCCGTGTCCGTGTACTTCCGCTGTACATGTCGCCTCGCTTCGTCCGTATCTGCTTTCGTATGTAGCTCACCGACGGACCTAACTACACTCCATGTATCATTACTTCACCAAATATTAATCCACATCCCGACTCCATCCAAATCCAGCTCCCAACTCCACTGATCTCATCTTATCAATGCACATACTGCATCCATGCGTACGTACAGTCCAACCTACTCCGAAGCCGCGTAGCTGTACTGGTACATATATACAACCGAAATGAAAATTTAGCGGAAATGGGCGTCACACTAGCTAGTACTATACATAAGTAAAACGTATCTACGCACTTACCCGACCCCGACAGCTCGCAGAGCTGAAATGTGGGGTACTTAGTTACTCGTGATGAACAGGTTTAAGCTCAAGCTTTTATTAAAAGTAAATTAAAGAAACAAATAAAGGAACGAATCGGAAATTAGTGCGCAGGCAGGAAATTAATGCGAGATTAAGGAGAGATTAAGAGGAAATGAATGGATGAATTGATTGATTGATTGACGAAGACGAAGAGCTTTCAAGGTCAACTTTGATATACCAACGAACACATACATACATAGGTCGTTTCGGTATACTTATATATATTCCACGACGCACACCGCGCATGTGGTTCTCATCCCCATCCCATGTCCAGCCGACGTCAGTGTCACCGGCAATGTCAGTGTCAATCAACGCCAAAGTCCAGTCCAGAACCTACATGATCAAGAGATCATATGATTAGGTTAGGTACTTAAGTACCTACCCTTTATCTTTATCTTCCACCCATCGTCGCATCTCATCACACCGCCAGCCCGGCAAATGACAGACGGGCCACGGTACGCGTACATACATGTGATATGAGGGCAATGATCGGTTGTGAAAACCGGATTCATGTACATACGCGGACTGACCTGATGGACTGACGCGGGCGACTGAACGAATGGATGAGCGAACCAGTCACCAGAGAGAGCCTTACATCGTTTTCTGTCGCTCTTTCTGCAGTATAGGCTACCATCTGAAAGTAGTAGAGTATAATATTTGTGCCTTGAAGGCCTTGGCGTGGAGAACAGAAAGGTATCCAAAGATAAAAACTGGGTTTTCCCTTCTACCCATGGTTCTGAGGGTGCCCATAATTTATGCGCCCATAGGTTGACAACTTCGGACTTAATACCAGTTGACGATGTTCAATCAATGTTCAATGATGTTGTATAAAATAGGGAGCGGCGAGTGGGTGAAAAAAAACTGAGGCTGCTCTAGCGTTGCTTTAATAAACATCAAAAGTGGTCTTATTATGATGCGCCGTTTGCACCAAAAATCCCACGCGCAAAGTTTTTTGATCGCGTGCAAAGTTTTTTTTGATCACTTTCCATATCTCACCTCTGAGGCACCGTAGCACCTATATAACCTCATGTAAATTAGTAGAATGCTAAATAATGAATTTACATGTCGAAAAAATCGCGGAAATACATCGGTTCAGTGAGTTATTTTAAGAATGGTCAAGTAGCTATGACTAGACACCGCCATTCGCCGTAGACTCGACATAAAGGCCCAATACGTCGTTCTTCGAGTGTATATAAGCCCTTTATACTATTATATAACCTCTAAAAATATTTATCGTATGTTTTCACCCAAAAAATAATAATTTGGATGTATTTTCGACCCATAATACATGTTCTACAAGTCATCTGACTCATCTTCGCGTCTATCTCTGTTACTGCAAATAACCCTGCACAACCAACAACCTGACATTAATGGAAAATGCTCGCTACGACCACAACCTACTAGGGTGCGAGGTCATGGAGCATTATTGGGCGAGTCAGACATCAGCAATCGACGTCGGCCAGTATCTTCGCCATGCGATCGTCTCTTCTCCGAATGTTGAGTCAAAATATGCTTCACCGAGCTTGATACTCGGACAGAACAGAAGGGATAAGACAATGGATACAAAGTGGAAAGTGCACTATCTTTGTGGAAGGATAATGTTCAACCGTTCGTTGAAATCACATACCACAGTATCTTCAAACAAATTTTTACATTTCGGGGGTAATATATAGATGCAGTTGTGATGGCTCAGGCACATGCACTCCACTCCAGGATATGACATCGTTTAGCACCCATTTACACTATTCATATCACACGGCGTCAAAGGACGGATCTGACCTTTGGTGCCGAGTTAGCTTAAATGAGAAGTCGGCTAATTTCGAAATACACATCCTCATTGGCTGCATTTTAGATATACTGGTATACTGCGGATGTGTCGGGTCATACTATCGCTAGAAACAATTAATAACAGCTCCTTGGAGATTGATCAGATACGCAGACAAGAAGGATGATAGACAGGACAGGCAACATATGTATTTTGCGACTGCTAACTGGATCTAAACATATAACTGGATGAAAAATAAAATCACATAAAACTATCGTCTTCATGTATGAATTAATCATACTTGCTCTTCGGAAAAGTTAGAAATCATCATATTTGATTCTGGTAAATTAGATACTGCACGAGCAGTTTTGCGCTTTGAACAAGTCGTAAAAAGACAATAAATCTCCATATATAATTATACAAAATCGAGAAAAAGCCAGCGTTTGTGAGGGCACAGCTCGAACAACCTAATATACTACAATTATGAACACAACCAAATATTAAAAATCTCTTCTACTATTTTAACACTTTTCGCCTCCTCGAAGTGTGTGGTGAGGGAGGACCTACGACACAAGGACAAGGGAGCGTTGAAATTATTCCCACGGGTCGCTTATCTTAGACACAACGCGCTGAGTCCGCATCGGATGAACAAACATAAGAAACTTCAAGATGAAGATAGTCGGAATCCACATATAAACAAGAGTATATTACTTATGTTTCTTTTATGCTCCGTGAGTAATTTTTTCATAACATACATCAAAGGCATTAGTCCAACATTAGCCGGGTGGGTACTTGCCAGTATCTACTCGGTTATAGGTAGTGTTGCCGAAGTTCGGTTCAGTTCGGTTCTCACGCCTTTTTTGAGAACCGAGAACCAGAACCGACGGGCACATGCCCGAACCGAACAAGAACCAGAACTGAACCGTGAGAACCGGTTCGAACCGCAGAACCGATTGTAAATGTAATAAATTACCATATAGTATGCGCAGCACGTAGAAATATATATATTATTATGTATCTACCATAATTTGAAGTGATAATATATTTTTCACGGCACAGAAGCTCGTCGAGCATGTCGACAGCCTAAAATGGTAGTCATACACGTCATTGATGTGACATCACACAATAATCCGGTGCTAATTATATCACTAATCAGATCATTAAAGCCGTCGGCTGGAAAGTTAATTATATCTGCTGTTTTGAAAGCCCGAAACATGACATGTTTGTTGTTTCCAACACTAAAATTTGCAGTTTTTAAGGTGTCTAATATATCGGTTCTGGTTCGGTTCGAACCGGTTCTCCAAATTCTCAAATTTTGAGAACCGAGAACCAGAACCGTCCTCAAAATGGCCGAACCAGAACCGAACAGAACCGAACAGTCGGTCCGGTTCGGCCGGTTCCGGTTCTCCGAAGCGGTTCTGAACCGAACTTCGGCAACACTAGTTATAGGTGCGGAAAGTGGCAGAAATTGAATGAAGATACATTATAAGCTAGTATACAGTAATTATATGTATATATAGACTGTCTGAGGCAGATAGCGTGTCTTGAGAACTAATAGGAGTGCCTACAGCAAGACAATAACTCGCAATTGTGCCCCTTGGAGGCATTTCTTCATTGAAAACACATTCCTGCGTGAAAACATATGATAAATATTTTTAGAGGTTATATAATAGTATAAAGGGCTTATATACACTCGAAGAACGACGTATTGGGCCTTTATGTCGAGTCTACGGCAAATGGCGGTGTCTAGTCATAGCTACTTGACCATTCTTAAAATAACTCACTGAACCGATGTATTTCCGCGATTTTTTCGACATGTAAATTCATTATTTAGCATTCTACTAATTTACATGAGGTTATATAGGTGCTACGGTGCCTCAGAGGTGAGATATGGAAAGTGATCAAAAAAAACTTTGCACGCGATCAAAAAACTTTGCGCGTGGGATTTTTGGTGCAAACGGCGCATCATAGTCTTATATTCGGATTGGATGAGAAATAGAAAGGATGGGCTATATGGTACAACAATAGAGAAAGGAACAATGAAATAAAAGAAATTTACCAAGTTCGCTGATTAGCTGAGACGCATCAAGCGAATGCGCAATACGCTGTGCGTCGAGACGGCGTGTTTGTACGATTTCCAAGTGTACGCAGGGTACGTACCCTACAGGAATCCGAGTCGTCCTTTCGCGCTCATTCAAAATCTCACTTTACTCGTCGTCTGGCCATACGACGCAATATTTACAGGTATTATAGACTCTGTATACGTGTGATCATGAGTAAGGGAGTTGGTTCGTGACCAATGACTCGACCAGAAGTCTGAGTTTGACCGTCCCACGTCCCTTGACTCCTGAGTCCTCGCCGTGAGTCCGACTTATGTAGGTACAAGTCTCATCGCCAATTGCTAATGCCAACACTTTCTCATACGTACTTTAGACTACGCTTACGCTGTGGACCCAGTAAACCGAACGGAGGGATCCATCCTAGGCAGCCTGATAACGGCAGAACCGCGGGTATGGTATGATCAATATGTAACCATTCGATAATTGTAATTGGAGGGTATACGTATAAATACTTGAAACGATGGAAGGAGCGAAGGAGGAGCGGGATCATCGCGACTGAGATCATACATACATATCAAAGAAAGCAGCACGAATAACTGAATGCCAGTAATCTTCAAATGAAATCAGTCAAACGGAATAGTCTAGTCTGCAGTGGGACGCATAACACAGCACATTTGATTTGATCAAGTTCGGTGTGGTGTTATTTTCGTGTGCATTAAACGTTACATTTTTAAACGTTAGCTAGTATTAACCAACGTGCGTCCGATTACAGAATATCGTCAGTCAGTGTCCTGTGGCATCCGCGCGTATTATAGCTTAGTAGCTTAGCGTCGTTGATCATTGCATATAATCACTAGTAGGCGCTCACGCTGTTATAGGCGGACCGCAGCCCAGTCGTGAGACAGTCAGATAAATCATTCAACTCAGAGGTAAGTGTCTAAAATTATCTTTAAATTCAGCTTGAACATTTGAACCTGAATGCCGAGTTCCTGTCAGAGTTCTGACCTATTATTACCATAACATGTACACGCTATCCCTTTCCTGGAACGCACGGCCGATCAGGGATCCAACTTTCAACATGTTAAGTTCAGGGGGTTGGCCTTTTGTTTCATGGCTTCGGTCGGACTCGTCTGATCAGACATCGCTGGGCTATGTAATGATGATTGGTATATCTAAAAATCTTATCTTATTTGGACCACCATCCTTGTACTCGGAGTCATGATCAAAGGAACACTAGGTGACTATACTAAGCCCTATATCGTATCTTCTCGTGATGTATCATCTACCTCAATCATGATTTTCACCTTGTTTATTGGTATCATCACCCGCGATCGTCGCGTCGAAGTCAGTGCTAGGTTCTTTAGGTACAAGTGACTAATAAAATATCTTACCCTATCTCGAGGCTCGGGATGGTGGTACTATAGTCGTTTTGTACCCGATGTGAATATGAAGCCATCGATACCACTAGATGATAGAAAATGGATGGTAGTAAGGGAGTAACGTACGTGGACTGTCGAAAATTAGAAGATTTAAATTTTGAAGACGTCACATTGGAATTTGGCGAAAGTCGTACTATACTCTAAGGCTGAAAGTCATAGATTCTTACTCACCCTTATCCTTTTGCTCCAATCATTGTGCAACGCAAAAATACCAACCACGCGGGTCTGATCTGAATGGGGATTTGAGGCGCGACGCGACGCGTCACTCCAAATTCAACACAAGTCACGCGACTTGCTTACTTACATGCTACGGTTTTGGTTCGTCTTCGAATTTCCGCGTTCTTGCAACGTTCTTGTGTTGTGTTTCTGCATTTTCTTTCATTGACCATTTTGAAGTGGTCAAAAACATCCTAGAGTTTTCCATTTCCAAGAAGCCGATTTGAAATATGAATGTACGTTATCGCGGACTTCTTGCGACAAGAATGTTTTGCAGGGCGTATAAGTACCACGTCATCCGCGCACATGCTTGGTCGCTACTCCATCTGAAATATCAGCTACACCGATTTGATTCTAGGATTACACTTCCTGAACCTCAGAAACCCGCTACCTAGGCTTCCTCTGTAAACAATCCATTGAGGTGAAGCTGTTGGAGCCATTGGATTGTCATGTTCGGATTTGTATGCTTTATTTTGATCAATGTGAGTGCACTTCACTCACTGCCACATCTCTACCCTCCTTTATTATCTCTTGACACGTTTGTCCCTGCTCTTATCACATTGTCAATTTTAGTGCTCGGACATACCATACATGGTAACCCCGATAAATTCATTTAGCTTTTCGTAACCAACCTGTTCTTTCACACCGCGCTCATCGAGTCACCCCTGGCGCTTCCTCACAAGTACATCTTTCGCATCAACAACTATGGATAATCACAGGGACAGGCCACTTATGCGTCAAGAGGCCTTACAATCAGTGGGACAGTGACGGGTGGGCAGTTCGATAACATCTCTGGAAGCCAGTAGATTTACCAAGGTCCCAGAGGTAAGCGCCCTGCTTTTCCGCTTCCACGTTCTGTTAAAGGTGGTGAACCCCGTCGCTCTTTATTGTAGAGCGAGGTTGGCTGAGAAGTGGTCTAGAATGGGGGAAAGAAGGGGAAAGACGAGTGACGCAAATGAGTGATGGGAGAGAAGAAGCTGGGATCGGAACCATTATGCGCAGAGGCCAGATTCGGAGTAAGCGTAGGGAGAAACTTGCGCGTGAGGTGATGATGGAGTTTGTCTGTTCGTTGATATCCCTAATATCGTCGTCGTCGTCGAGGATGATGCGCGGTACGCTGACATTTTGCAGATGCTGACGAACAGGGGCTGCGTTGCTCTCCAGGAGGGGATGGATATGGATATGGATAGGCGGCTCTGCTGCCTGTCTTGCTCGTGCTCGTGTTTGAGCAATACATAGGGTGGGGTGGCGCAACCTGCGGGCTGTCTGTCTGTTGGATCGTGTTGGGCGCGTTGTTGATCTGGTCTGGCCTCGCTTCAATTCAATTCCTTTCTATGAAAGAAACCCAACGACATCCATGCGGGGCAGGGAATGGTGTACCGGTTGAAGGTGGTATCTCTACTAAGACTGGATCGTAGAAATGTCAGATGGCTTGCTGCCGTTGATACGCAACGTAGATCTTAGTGTACCTTGACAACTTAATTCAAGCCGTCATAATAGACGTCCGTAATAGAACTTAAAAGCAGTGACTACTTGACTTAGGGTATTACAGAACCACATCCCACTATGTCTTCTCAGGACGATGACACCATCCCCATATCACTTCAAAAATCCCTTATTAGCGGTAACTTAAATTCATCATTAATGTTTCAATTTCTTGGAGGTAAGCACCTCTTTTATGGAACGTAACGTGGCTGACCAGGTATAAATAGGAGCATATATTGGGTTTTTTTTGATAACCTTTCGAATTTATTGTGGGGGCATGCTGCATAACGAAGACATAAAATGCTAATCAATTTACAGCACGCAGGTCCCAGCCAGGTCAACGGGTGGTTCCTAGCGTTCTTACAGGACTGTTTGTTTGCACTCTTGGAGTTTTGATCGGGGACTGGGTTTATATAGCTACTTCCTTTTCGGGAGGAAAGGCCAACACTAGAGATGATATCTTTAATTTGACTGCATTTAGCCAGGCCTACCCTGCCATAAGTGTCACAAACTTAATATTATCAGGATTGGGTCAGGTTCTTGCAGATGGTTTGCTGGTAAATGTTGTATGAGCTATATTACTTCTTCTTGCTGACAAGAAATTTAGATATGGCGTTCCTGGTACTTTTTTCGGGACCGGAAACACATCACACTCGCGTTTCTGGGTATTTATATTGTTGAAATTGGTAATTCTAGTGTCACTGCGTATTCCAAATTGTACATTGATATAATTTTACAGTGATGACCAGTACCATAAATCTCATGAATCTTCTGTTGTACACAGACCCACTGCGCTATCAGACAGATCAATTTGCGCAGCAGTACAACATCGTGTATGCAACTAGCCTGTGTGTGACAGCTGCCACAAGTATGATTGTGTCACTTGCAATTGGCATGAAGATCATTTCTTCAACAACCGCAAATCACAAGGCTCGAGGAAAATTTATGCAAATCGTTGAAATAACGATAGAGTCCTCGGCCTTATACTCCTGCTCAATGTTGATGAGTGCAATTATTGGGTTCGTCGATAGTAGCGCCACGTTTTCAGGGTCTGGAACATCTGTCCTCAATGCAGAAGTATATACCGAAGCCGTTATGATTATCACAACTGTAAGTTGATCACAAATCACCTTGCAACTTAGGTTTTCTGATCACCCTGAATCGATTTAATAGGCATTTGCACCAACCCTCATGGTTGCCCGTCTCGAATTGGCAAAGAAGGATTCAGACGAGGAGTCTTCAACTAATATCATCTCAGTACCAAATGGTGACATCCTTGGCGCATTTTCAGCTGCCCTTCAGAATCACAACAGCTCTGAGATTCAAGAAGTACCTCTTGATGCCAAAAACATGCGAAAGCCTACTGAAGAAGTCTAAAATACGTACGGTACAGGATATACACCTAGTTGTAACTCCCTTTTCTCAAACTCGGTATTATCCATAGCTTCTTCCTCGCCTCGGCGTCGTTCACGATCCTTATGTTACAATCATGTATATTTAATCGCACCAAAGCCAACATCTCTTCGTATATAATTTGCAAGAAATCCTCGAATTTTGGAACTCTAATCTAATATCTCTTTCTGTCTTATTTCCTCAAAGTGTATCAATAGATTTTCCCACAACGCCTTCTAGAACTCCGTGCTAACACGTCAAAGACAAAAAAACCAGTAATTGCGGTCTCTATAATGAAGCCCGGGGTGACCGGAGAGCTTCAGGATCAAGCTCACGTCCCCATGCATCATACGGACCCGAACTTTCCCAAGCCAGTAGACTGCCCTACAACAATTGACCGACGTCTAACCTCACATCAGACCTTGTCATTTGATCACATCTTTCGTGAACACCTAATCTAATTTACTGGACCTGGAAATATCGCACGAAGTCCTCCTTGCGGCGTTATTTGACGGCTTATTCTGCAAGCCCAGATACTTACTTACCTACTTACTTAGTTGCTTATATATTGTCCTACTTGAACGTAAGGTCTATCGATCACAAGGCGCTGGAGAAGAAACAATGTAGCCATGTCGAGTGTCGTCGTAAACTGACTATGTACATATATATCTATATTTAGCTCACCCCTTTTCCTTTTCCTCCACCGCCTCAACCCCCCCCACAAAAAAAAAAAGAAAAAAAAAAGAAAAACACAAATCAGTTAAGCCAACAAGCCAATCAATCAACGATATATTGCGTGAATGCATAAACATATGTACAGCCCCAGAGCGTACATACATAGGACATAGAGCTTAGAGTGGGTAACCATTATAGACATAGATGTGGATAGCCAGTAACCGTAATTGCGATCAGATACTGATACTGATACTACTACCAGCCACTCCAAGCCCAAGCCTGACAAACAGAGCAGGCCCAAGGCGTCAAGATAAACCGACTAACGAATGATGATTGAATTTTGAATTTTCGAAAGGTTGTTTGGGCGAAAGACCGCATATACGCGATAGTATGTCATAAGAACGGATTGACGTCGGTTCCTGATCGTTAGAATGGGTTTGGGTTAGTAGGTCGTACGTAGGCAACAGGAACAACAACGGGAACAGCAGCGTGAAAGTTACGCGTGCAATACAAACATGCAGTGCACTCCTTGCTTGCCTGCGCTTTCAGTAGACCGGCAGGCGGAAAATGTGTGCAAGTGGCTGGATTGGACTGTGTTGCGCTACTCTCCTGCATACATGCATACATATGCAGAAGGGTCTAGGCCGTGGTGGTGAATAAATGCAAATGCGTCAAGTTAAAAGGCGTGTGCGTGCGTGCGGGCAGTCGGGTGTCGTCGAGACGTGTGGGTCGTGATAGTAATGATGGATGACGAGGTCATAGTGGTAGTGTTGGTAGTGTCGGTAGTGGTGAGAGAAGCCCATCAATCCAAACACTCGACTCGACTCGACTCGACTTGAACTCTTCATTCAAGAAGAATCCATCCAAGGAGGAGCGTGGCGGAGAGGACACAGGACGAGAAGTAGACGTGATAAAAGACAGTATATATGTATGTATGTGCATAGGTTTTCGGAAAAAAGTTGACGAGGAAATAAGAAATGGATGAATGGGAATGAGAATGAGAAGAAGAGGCACAGATAACAAATAAATAGATGGATAACAAGAACAAGATGGTGATGATGATGATGATGAAAAAGCGAAATAGAAAGCAAGGAGACCCAAAAGGGATAAATTGAAATAAGAAGAGAAGAAAAGACCGGAAAAAAACCCCCAGAAAGATACGAAGGAAAAAGAAAACCGATGAGTAAAAAAGACAAAAAAGACAACAGAAAAGAAAAGAAAAGAAAACGAGATGAAATGAAATGACAAATCTGACCGACACGAATATCTGCATCAACCCAAAAGAAAACAAACACAAGAAGCCCTCATTTATGTGTGATAAACACGAGGGAAAGAGAAAGGAAAAAAGGCCATCCAATCTCGAACATCAGAGATATCGACCAAGATGCGAGATACAAGCCAACCAGCGCAGCACAGCACAGCAAAAAGAAAGAAAAACGACGACGCATCTACTCGTATCGTCCATCGATCACTGATCAAGGTGGAGGAGGAGAGGAGGCGTCATACATGATTAGAGTCCTCGTGCTGGTGCTGATACTGATAAAACTTTAAAAAGAAAGTGAAAGTGAACGAGTTCTGATCCGCATATTCATTCTGAAAGGGTCGTCGTAATGATCGTCGGATGGAACCTATCATCACATCTTATCAGACCACCTCATCCACACAAACATCAAAAAGGAAAGGTAGCGGGTACTCACATGCACATTCTCCCTAATGAAAAAACATCGAAACACCCGCCCCACCTCAACTTGATCAATACTCCAACCCAGCGTAATAATCAACCAAGTCAAACTCTTTCCTTTTGATTGACGATGTCAACGCCAACACCCAGCAGCAGAGGGTCGATCGTCTTGAGGAGGATCGTATGGCGATCTGCGCCTGGATCTGCATCCCGTTGGACATTTGTCTGGGTATCCGAGTCGCGTTCATATTGGACGGAGAACAACGACACCAACAATAGTCGACAGCGATGGTAATGGAAGCGCGACGACGTGCTGAGCGGCAGCAGCAGACAAAGGCATCGGGATTATCCTCTCCCTCTCCTGCGTCATCCTCTCCTGCGACTGCCCACCCACACTCCTCAAACACGATCCCAATTCGCGACAACGGGAATAGGGATAGTGATAGGTCTCGTAGCGCTTAGCCCGCCCACGCCCACGTTCCCATTCCATTAGACAGAGCCCGAGCCATTCCTCAAGCGCCTAGCGGTAGGGGTACCAGGAACAAGGACAGAGTTAGGAGACGAAGAAGCACCGCGGATGCTGATACCAGCCTGAGCACGCACGAGCGACGACGACGACGACTGGTTCTTCGTGAGGGGATGAGTTGAGCGGAGGAGGGCTTGTGTTTGTGCATGTGCGTAGGTGGATTTGTACGAGGAGGAATATGATGCGTGCGAGGAGATCGACGTGTGGCTGGATGCGTACGTTGCGGAAGAAGTGGGCAACGACGATGATGAGGACGAAGCAGAGAAAGTGGACCTGTAAGATGAAGTAGAAGACGAAGACCCCCCCCCCCCCCCTCCGACTCCAAATCACTCCCGGGACAACTCCTCGGGAACGAAATGATGTTCTTCTGCGCCTGTACCTGCACCTGAGTGTGGGGGTACAGTGGGGATGAAGGTAAAGCGAGCATGCGTTTCCTGGTGCTTGCTTTTGGCTCGAGGTGTTTTTCGGAGTGGGCGAGGACGAGGTGGGGGTAAGAGAGGATGAACAGGAACAGAAACGACAGCGGATACTTTGACGCTGACTTGCGCGTTAGGTGATGATGGGGTCTGTATCTGTGAGGTGATATTGATTTCCCTGATATCGTCGTCAAGGATGATGCATTGATGATGCAGATGAGGGGTACGCTGACATTTGGAGATGATGATGAACGGGGGGCTGCGTTGCTCTCCGGGAGGATGGACATGGATCTGATAACTGTACGTAGCTCTGCTGCGTGTGGTGCTCGCGCTCGGGTAATACGTAGGGTAGTCTGTCTATCTGTCGGCTATGTGGGTTAACTTGTATCGTGTCCGCCTGGGAGAACACCGACAGTCGATGTCAGTGGCGATGGCGATGGCGGTACGACGACGAGCTGAGGTGCAGCAGCAGACAAAGGCATCTGGATCATTCTTTCCCTCTCCTGCATCATCCGCTCTTGCTACTGCGTCGTCCTTTCCCTCTCCAGATGCCTCCGATTCCGATTCGCAACGACGGGAATAGGGATAACGATAGGTCCCAGTCACGGTTTCGTGGCTCTCAACCCGCCCACGCCCACGTTCCCATTCCTATTCCGTTGGACAGAGCCCGAGTCATTCCTCACTCGCCTCTAGACATTGGCATTGGTGCTAGGAACGGTGATGCTAATACCAGCCCGAGGCGGCGCGAGGAGCAACAACAACGACGACGACTTGTTCTTCGCGAGTGGATGAGTGTGCGTTGAGCGGAGGAGCGCGTGTGCATGCGCGTGCGTGCTCGTACTGCTTCATGGGTTGGCAGATTTGTACGATGAGGAGTATGATTGAGATGGCAGACAATTGCTTGTCAAGTCCGAACCCGGCAGAGCCTGTCAACTTTCAAGTGCGCTCACGGCATGTCACCGGGCCGGTTCAATTTCTCACACACTACCGAACCGACGTTGACCAATGTGCCAATCCTTTCCATATCTACGCGGAGCCGTCAGTCTTTTCTCCTGTCCAAATTAAACCCTAAATTCATCACGTCTACATGCATACCTACCCTTCTTCCCGTTGATATCATGTTTGCAAGTTTTCTGTGACACCATTTACACCGGAAAATTAGCTTGGGTTTCATCGTTGATATGTCTCTTATTGTAGCCTGCAAGAGGCTGGAAACCGAACTGCTCATCGCCAGGGAAGGACGTTTGGACACTGGAAAGGCTGTAGCGGCTGCGCTGAGTGCAGGTTGAAGAAGCGGAAGGATTTAAAAATCAGCAAAAAACCAGACATTACAATTGTGTGTGTTAGAACAGATCGAGTTTCTATTCGTTTCTGTTCGCGCCTCCGCCTTTCAAATTTACTGCCTTTTTTGCTTCTGTTTTTTTAAATGACTTGTATATTATGCTTCTTTTTCAATGCACGTGTCCTGAATAGTTTGCGTTTGTGTCTCAGAACCTGGACAAACTTGATCACCTCTTTCGACATCGCGTTCGAGGAACGTATGTATCCTTCCACTCTGTCGGATGTGCTATGCTCGTCTCAAGTTAGTGAGTGCCCTGCGGAATTGAATTGACTATTAGAGCAGCTAGAAACGTTTATCAATCATTCACGACCTTCGGGATGTGGCGCTTCCTCTGTGACATGTATAGCTTGCGAATTGGGGTTTGTGTGGGGATCTATTCGTTGACTGAACAGGTGTTGAATGTTGATCAACAATGCATATTTTTTCCCTGTTGTGGATCCTCAAGTTCCTTCTGCATTGATATCGCAAACTCCTGTGTCGGGTAGTAACATTCCTCAAGGTCCAGCTGAAGATTAAGCTTGGTCTTTTCATCGAGGCTTTGGATTTTGGTTGTTCTCAGTCTCTGTGCTTGTGCTGATGTACCGGTCAAGGATGTACCTCTACTAAAACTGGATCGTAACAATGTCAGATGGCTTGCTATTGTTGATACGTGACGTAGAGCTTAATGTACTACTATGACAACATGATTCAAGCCCTCAGAATAGACGCTCGTAATGGTACTTAAAGACAGCGACTACTTGATTTTGGGTATCACACACGCATATTCCATTATGTCTTCGCAGGGCGATGACACCATCCCCATATCATATCAAAAATCCGCTATTAGCGGCAACTTAAATTCAGCATTGTTATTACAATTTCTTGGAGGCAAGTACCGCCTTTACGAAACGTAACGTAACTAAACAAATATACATAGGAGCATATATTGGGTTCTATTTGATAACCTTTCGAATTTATTGTAGGGGCAAGCTGCATGACGAAGGCATGAAATGCTAATCAATTTACAGCACGCAGGTCCCAGCCAGGCCAACGAGTAGTTACTAGTGTTCTTGCAGGACTGTTTGGCTGCACCCTCGGAATGTTGATCGTGCAATGGATTTTTGCGGCTACCTGCTTTGGGGGGAGAGAGGCCAACACTAGATATGATATCTTTGATTTGACCATGAATACCCCCGCTACCCCCGCAGAAGACGTCATAATTACAATGTTAGCAGGATTGGGTCAGGTTCTTGCAGATGGTTTGCTGGTAAATATTGGATGAGCTGTATTACTCCATCAGGCTGACAAGAATTTTAGATCTGGCGTTCATGGCGCCTTTTTTATGACCGGAAATACATCACACTTGCATTTCTGGTTATTTATATGGTTGAAATTGGTAATTGCAGCGCCACTGTGGATTAAAAATTGTACATTGATATATTTTTACAGTGATGACTATTACCACAATTGTCATGAACTTTTTGTTTAACCTAGACCCACTGCACTATCAGACAGATCAATTTGCGCAGCAGTCCAACATCTTGTATGCGACCAGCCAGTGTGCGACAGCTGCAACAAGTATAATTGTATCACTTGCAATTGGCATCAAAATCTATTCCTCAACAACCGTAAATCACAAGGATCGAAGAAAATACATGCAAATCGTTGAAATAACGATAGAGTCCTCGGCCTTATACTCATGCTCAGCATTGATCTTCGCAATTAGTTTGTTCGTAGATAGTAGCCCCACCATTTCGACGGCTGATGTATCTGCCGTCAATGCAGAAGCATATATCAATGTAGTTATGTTTATCACAACCGTAAGTTGATCATGAATCACCTTGCAAAGGCTTTCTGATAACCCTGAATCAATTTGACAGGCATTTTCACCGACCCTCATGGTTGCTCGTCTCGAATTGACAAAGAAGAATTCAACAGAGCAATTCTCAACCAATATGAGCTCGGAACCAAGTCATAATATCTTTAGTGCCTTCATGGACGCTGCTCAAGATGACAACAGCTCTGAGATTCAAGAAGTACCTCTTGATGGCACAAACATCCGAAATTACACCGAAGAAGTCTAAAACATATACGGTACGGGATATACACTTAGTTATAACCACTTTCCCTCGAATTTGGCATTATCCATAGCTATTTCCCTGCCTTGCCGTCCCACGGCCCTTATGTTGCAATCATGCATATTTAATCGCACCAGTGCAAACATGTTTTCGTATATAATTTCCAAGATTTCCTGGAATTTCGATACACTAGTTTAATACACGTTTCTGCTTTTAATTATGGCAATAGGTTCTTTCCTCATTCGAGTCCAACAGGTCTCCTTCTCGTCTCATTTGCTCTCCTTCTCTCCATCTTGCGTCCTAACTCGTTACTTCCTTGCTCCCTGCATTACTCATGTACCCAGAACGCGGCAGGCGAAAGAAGGGAAGAGAAGATGCACCATATGTACGTCTGTATGATAGCGTCGTTCTAATCCAGCAGGCAAGGAGTACTATGGTCGTTTTTCCTCCCTCCTGTCCTTCAGTCTCGTCTCCCACATACCCAGTCTCCGAGCGAGCATTTGAAAGTTATCAACTCAGTGAGTAGGGAAAGCTGACATATAACTGAGAGATAGAGATATGAAGAAGCTCGAGTCGTCGGCACAGTGAAGAACAGTACTTTCAACTTCGCCTCGAACGAACAAGAACTGCGTCAGCGTCAATGCCGAACATGCCATGCCATGCCATGCCTGGTCTTCATGCTACGACCAAAATTCAAATATAAGTTAGTAGGCTTCGTCCACATGATAAATACTTGCCTTTAAGTTTGTTTTGTTTTCGTTTTCGAGTCAATCAATCAATCGACGATATATTGCAGGCGAATAAGCGTATGTATGTACAGAGCTAGCACGTACATACCTCGCCCTCGCCCTCAAACCGAACATCCAGCTCCCGCCCATTCAAACCCTGCGCATTCAGAAACCCCCAGAGGCGAATCGCAAGTAACGGATCTTGCACGTTGAGCTGGGCAGCCTGCTCGGTTTTAGTGGCGCTGTATGTGTACTTTCTCCTCGCAAAGCCGCCGTTTGCGTTCTCCTTTCCAGCACCAACGGCAACGGCGCGCCCAGAACCCATAGCCACGCTGACGCCCATCCCACGCCGCCTACCTATCACATCCAGCCTATACCGCCTCTCGACGCCATACATGACCGTCTGATAGAGGTAGACGAGCAGCTTGAGCTCGGAGGATGAGATTCGTGGACGGCGGGGGTGTTGCTGGAGTTGGGAGTGGGAGGGGGATTGGTGTTGGTGTTGGTGTTGGTGTTGGGAAGAGGAACAGTGGCGGAATAAGGAGGCGCCGAGGAGTAGAGAGTTGATCGGCTTGAGTAGTATCGTATCTTTATCTGCGTCTTTATTGCCTGCGTCTGCATCTTTGCCTGCGTCTAGTCGGACGTTCCTCTTAGTATCCGAGTCGCGTTCATTTTCGCGTTCATGTTGGACGGAAGCTTGAGGAATCTGAGGCGGAATCGGAGTATGCACGACATGCATCTGCATCTGCATTTGAACCTGGATCTGCGCCTGGAACAACAACAGCATTCGATGGCGACGGCGATGGAGGCACGACGACGTGCTGAGCGGCAGCAGACAAAGGCGTCGTCATCCCTCTCCTTCTCCCTCGACTGCCCACCGACACGATCCCGATTTCGATTCGCGACGACAGGAATGGAAAAAGCGATAGGTCTCGCAGCGCTCAACCCGCCCATACCCACGCCCATTCCATTGGACAGAGCCCGAGTCCTTACACTTTATTTCTATTTAACCATTTCATAGCCCTTGATTTCTTCTTTGTCTTTGTCGATTACCATTATCATTCAACTTCTTCATCGTTATCATTATTGCCGCCTCGAAGGCTCGCATTTCGCATTTCTTTTTATTCGCCTCAGCGCCCTCCCCCCAGACGTTAAACCTCTACGTTCATCCCCTCACCACTCTCTCCCTCACCTCCCTAATCTCCTCCGCACACAACATACAGCAGATCTGCATCCCGACCTTTGACTTCAGGTAATAAGAAGGTGAAAGCTGAAAAAACCCCAACACAAACACAACCGCGCAAGTCAGTCAGTCGTCATCTATGCCATAGGAAAAGGAAAAAACGCACCAGCACCGGCGATACAGCATCCGAGGAGAACTATGCGTGTAAGGGGAGTTAATGATGCGTTCGTTTACGTTTTCGGGAAAAAACTTAGAATGAGATAGGAAAGGCAAAGGTATCAATGGACGAACGAACGAACGTATGGATGGTGGAAAAAAAAAACTCCACAAACAAGCAGACGTCCCAATCTTCTGGCTCAACGTATTAAGTGCCAACGCCGAGATGATCGCACCGGCTTTGCCTGCCACGGCGGAAATACCGTGCACGAAGGTTTTGAAGCGCGTTGGGGAGACTTCTGCGGGGTAGCACTGGAGAACATTCGGTCGTCAGATCTCTGGCGATGGGATGGGGGGACTTACATATGGCGTTCTGTAATATAAAATAAACACAAACAGCTCAGCCTGGGGAGCAAGAGAACGAACGCAACCAAACACAACTTAAAACACACAAAAACACAACTCATGTATTCGCCCCAAAATCAAAGAAAAACTGTAAGAACGCAAAACGCACAATGAGCGCCGGCTTGCTTAGCTTGTGGATCCTGCCTGCGAGGATGACCAAGAAGAGGGGGGCGAGGAGGAATTCTTGGACTTGAATCCATTTTCAGCCGAAGAGTTCGATCGTTAGGACTGGGACGTAGAAGCCTGTGAGGGAGGGGAGGGGGGGTTAAAACGTTAATGAGGTGGGGGATTGATTAAATGAAAAGGAAGAGAAAACGCACCATGCACGAAACCCAGCCGGTGATGACTCGTGATAGTAATGGTGGATGACGAGTTGATGGTGGTGATGGTGGCATTGGTGAGAAAAGCCCATCGGTCCAACCACTCGACTCGGACTCGGACTCTTCATTCAAAAAGAATCCAAGGAGGAGCGTGGAAGAAAGGACGGAAGAGGAGACGTGGATCTGGTAGAAAGATTGTATGTATGTATGCGCATAGATTTTTGGAAAAAAAGTTGACTAGCAAATAAGAAATTTAAGAATGAGAATGAGAAGGGGGACGGATAATAAATGAATAGATGGATAACATGATGATGATAACGAGAAAGCGAAAGCAAAGAGACCCAAATGGGATAGGTTGAAATAAGAAGAGAAGAGACGAGAGCTAAAGAAAATAAAATCAGAAAGATACGAAGGAAAAAGAAAACCGATGAGAAAAAAAGCCAAAAAGACAAAAGGAAAAGAAAAGGAAAAGAAAAGAAAACGAGATGAGATGACCAATCTGACCGACACGAACATCTGCATCACCCCAAAAGACAACGAACGAATCGACTCAAGAAGCCCTCATTCATGTGTGATAAACACGAGGGAAAGAGGAAAGAAAAAAGGCCATCAAACTTCGAACATCAGAGATATCGACCGAGATGCGAGATACAAGCCAACCAGCGCAGCACAGCACAGCAAAAAGAAAGAAAAACGACGACAACGCATTTGCTCGTATCGTCCATCGATCACCGATCAAGGTGGAAGACGAGAGGATGCGTCATGAATGATTAGAGTCTTCGTGCCGGTGCTGATACTGATAAAATTTTAAAAAGAAAGTGAAAGTGAAGATACGAGTTCTGGTCCGCATGGCCATTCTGAAAGGGTCGTCGTAATGATCGTCGGATGGAACCTATCATCACATCATATCAGACCACCTCATCCACACAAACATCAAAAGAGAAAGTAGCGGCTACTCACATACACATTGTCCCGAATAAAGAAACGAAACGAAACGAAACGAAACTGGCGGAATAAGAAGGCGGTGCGAGGGAGTATGGTAGGGGGTCTTGTTGGACTTCCACCAGCTTTTGCTTTTGCTCCCCAACGCCGTCTAGGAGGGTCGATCGTCTTGAGCAGGATCGCATCGGCATCTGCGTCTCGTTGATGTTTGATCCCGAGGTTTGGCATCGGTATCTCGTCCGCGTGCGCACCCTGGGTGACTAAGACTGAGGCGAAGTCTGAGTCTGCACGATATGCATTTGTACTTGAACCTGGATCTGCGCCTGCGCCCCTGAGAGAACGAAAACAGTCGATGACGATGGTGATAGAGGCGCGACATGGACGTGCTGAGCAGCTGCAGTAGACAAAGGCGTTGGCATCATCATCTTTGCCCTCTCCTGCGTCATCCGCTCCCGCTCCCTCTCTCCTGCCCACCGACATCATCCCGATTCCGATTCGCGACGACGGGAATAGGAATAGCGTAGCGCTCAACCCGCCCACGTTCCCGTTCCATTCCATTGGACAGAGCCCGAGCCCTTCCTCACGCGACTCGGTGCGTCAGTAGCGTTACCAAGGCTGGAAGAAAAAGGACCGATGCTGATATTAGCTAGGGACTGACTTGAGCGGAGGAGGGTGTGTTTGTGTTTGTGCGAGGGTGCTGGTGCTGGTTCGTAGGTTGACGAATTTGTGCGATGAGGTGTGCGAGGAGATGGATGCTGCTGATGTGGAGGATGGGATCGACGTCGCGGACGTCGCGGAAGAAGTGAACGATGATGAGAAACAAGACAAAGACGAAGTGGAAGACCCCCCCTCGGACTCTGAATCACTCCAGGGACAATTCCTCGGGAACGAGATGATGTTCTTCTTCCCCTGTGCCTGCCCCTGCGTCTGGGGGTATGCGTACGCATAAGAGGAGGAGGAGGAGGAAGGCAGAGCGTGCGTGCGTTCGAAAACCTGCTGCTGCTCGTTCTCTTGATTTGAGTTTGAGGACTTTGTGATGGGGTGGTGTTTTTGGGTGCGGGCGAGGAGTAGCTGGAAGAGTATGAGTATGAGGTAGTGGTGGGGGTAAGAGAGGAATAGAGAGAAGGTGACGCTGACTTGCATCATCTTGTTTTCGTTCCCATTTTCGTGTCGTTGGTAATTTAATCGGCTTGCGATCGAGATTGAGAAAAAAAGCCGGGATTGGAAGCACTATACGCATGCACATGCACAGAGGCCAAATTCAAAGCAAGCGTAGGGAGCGACTTGCGCGTGAGGTGATGATAGAGTCTGTGAGGTGATGGTGATGTTGATTTTTCCATGGTATCGTCGACGAAGATGATGATGACGATGCGGGGTACGCTGACATTTGCAGGCGGCGGGTGATGCTGCTGACGAACGAACGGGGGCTGCATTGCTCTCCAGAAGGTATCGATCGGTAACTGGACCTGTACGCGGCTTCGCTACTCGTGCTCGTGTAATACGTAGAGTGGGGTAGGGACCGTAGGGTAGCCTGCGGGCTGTCGGTTGGCTGTATCGTGTCGGGCACGTTGTTTGCTCTGCTCTGCTCTGGCCTCGCTTTAATTTGAATCAATCTATTTCCTTTCTGTGCAAGAAACTCAACGTCGTCCAGGCGGGGCAGGAAGGGTGGGTTTGAGAGGTCAACAGAACCCGAAAAATGCTTCAACTAGAAAGAAAGAAAGAGAAAGAGAATAAATTCAGATTACCCTTATCGTCAATCTCGTATGGAAAATATGTACGCACCAGACAAAAAGAAAGATAACACCAGGGTTAATCGTGTGGGTGTTGATCCTAGTCCCAAGACTTAGTATCGGTATCCCCGTCCGCTTGCGCACCATGGGATTCTTGAGACTGAGTACTGAGGCAGAGTCTGCACGACATGCATCTGGACCTGCATCTGGAACTGCGCCGCTGCCCCTGGGAGAACAACAACAGTCAATGGCGATGGCGATGGAGGCACGACGGCGTGCTGAGCAGCAGCAGCAGCAGCAGACAAAGGCGTTGGGATCATCTCTCCCGCATCGTCTGCTCTTGCGACTGCGTCATCCTTTCCCTCTCCTCCGACTGCCCATGCCTCCGATCCCGATTCGCGACGACAAGAATAGAGATGGCGAGAGGTTCCAGTCGCGGTCTCGGAGCGCTCGACTCGCCCACGCCCATGTTCCCGTTCCCGTTCCCATTTCATTGGATAGAGCCCGAGTCCTTCCTCAGGTGCCTCTGTCGAGGCCGATGGGTCAACATTGGTGGTGATACCAGCCTGAGCATGCGCGAGGAGTAGAAATTTGTTCTTCGCGACGGGGTGAGTGGGACTTGAGCGGAGGAGTGCGTGTGTTTGTGTGGAATCTGGATGTGCTCGTGCTGGCGCTGGTTCGTGGGTTGGTGGTTTTGTACGACGAGGTGTATGATTGATAGCCGAGGTTTCGTTCACAAACGTGACACGTCTGGTTTATGGAATTACGTATTGTCACAAATTTGAACTTATGAACGTTTCGAACGTTTGAACACTGTCGACGTTCACCAAATTCAAATCGGCTCACATCAACTTTATAAGACAGATGCACGGCGGTACTGCCACGGCGCGCCAGTAAACGTCGACACATCTTTACCGGCAGAGGACATACCGGCCTGGTAAACCGTGGATCTGGGTGATAAAATTTATGAGGCCATTATTAGTGGCACACGGCTGGTATTATATATTCCCTTTCTTTCTGGACTAGCGTCTACTAGGTGCGTTTCATCCCTCTGCCCTTTTTGATGGCGGCGGCGATTCTCCCTTTTCCGCGCTCGTACTATCCGTCGCTCCCCCCATCCTACTCGTACCACAGTCTGGGCTGACTCACCTCAGACAGACAGACAGACACAAAAAAACTACATCACCAGGGACCAGCAATGGACGAATCGCACGAGCTCAATTTAAACCCTCCTCACCCTCTCCACCTTCGATTACCACCAACACCGTCCCTATCACCACGAACCCCATCCGCCCCTCCAGATCAATAGCATCCTCCAAGTACCGCAGGGCCGCAGGCGATCTCGAAGAGTTCAAGCGAGACGATGGGAAGCCCATGTTCGTGCTCACGCTGACCGAGGTGAAGCTTTTGGGTATTGCGGGTGTTGGGTTCTTTTTGGATGCGTATGATTTGTTTATTATCAATGTGAGTGGGTTTTTTTCGTTCCATCTTTTTTGTGTTCTGCTTTGTCTGTCACTTTCTTTTACTTTCTCCCCCCTTTCCTATTTCCCATCATCCATCGTCTCTTGCATGCGTGCTGGCATATGTCTATGACGATGTCGAACGTGCATAACGATGACGAAACGCAGGTGTTGGCATCTCATCACATCGAACTTCTTCTCTTCTCGTCCCCGGTTCTTTTCTCTCCTTCTCTGGGGATCTCCTCACTCGTTCAGTTTCTTATCGCCATGTTCCCCTTTTCCTCTCCTCCCCATTCCCCATTCGTATTCTCCTTCCTCCGTCCCTCCCTCCCTCCAAAAAACACTTCACCGTTATCCAAAATCCTCATGCTGACCACCCCCATCCCACAGCCCTTAGCGACGATGCTGTAATACCGACTTTACGCCGGGAACCAACCTCGAGGGGTTCATGAAAGCAGGAGAAAACATCGGGAGTGTCATTGGTCAATTCGCGTTTGGTGCGTACGGGTTTCGCTTCCTTCCTTCCTCCGCTGACTGACCATTACCACAAAACCAGGCTACGCAGCAGACGCACTAGGCCGAAAAGCGGTGTACGGAAAAGAGCTCATGCTCATCATCTTTGCTACCATCTTGAGTTTGACAGTCCCCACTGGGTCGTTGGCCCCTGATTCGTGTTTGATTTACCTTGGTGCGTTCCTTCCTTCATTCTCCCTCACCCCCTCCTCCACCGTCCTCCTCCAACCACTCACCTTCACTCCCTAAGGCATAATGCGCATCCTCCTCGGCATCGGCGTCGGTGGGGAGTACCCCATGTCCGCATCCATAACCTCCAACAGGGCCAACATCCACAAGCGAGGCACCATGCTCGCGTACATATGTTCCAACCCTGGGGATCCCTCGTGGGCAGTCTCGCTACGATCTTCGTGTTGCTTTGTTATAGAAGAGCTATGGAGAAGAACGGAGGGGAGGGGGATACGAGCAAGGTTGATGGAGGTGCGTTTCTGCTTTTTTTTTTAGGGGGGAGGGTTTTTTCGTTCTTTACTGACGACGACGCGTATCACCACGCAGTATGGCGCATCATCATTGGCATCTCGCTCATCCCTGCGTTTGGCATGCTCTATCGACGGTTAACACTCCCCGAATCGACGAGGTTTGAGGATTCGCAGAAGATTGCGCGTGAGGAGGGGGAAGATGAGATCGAAAAGCTGAAGAGGATGCAGAAGGAGGGAGAGGAAAAGGCCTCTACGCCCTCTACGCCCTCTACTCCCACGGACCTTAAGCAAGATTCCAAGTCAGGCGTCGACATCGAAGAATCCAAGCCAGTGAACTCTTCTTCGTCTGCGTCTTCCGATGGTGATGACGAGCCAATCGAGGTGCTAGCGAAGAAGCAAACGCATTTCGGAGAGTTTGTGAGGTATTTCTCCGAATGGAGACATGCGAAGCTGCTTTTGGGGACTTGTGTTTGTTGGTTTTTGTTGGATATTGCGTGAGTTTTTTTTTTTTTCGCTTTCTTGCTGTCTCTGTCCTCGGACGCCTCCGTCTTTTATTCTTATTCTCCAAGTTTCACGAACCCCAACACTAACGAACTATGAAAAAAATAGGTCCTATGGCATCAACCTGAACCAAAACGTCGTCCTTCAACAAATCGGGTACGACGGATCGAACGGTACGCCTTGGGAGAGACTGTTCAAGGTCTCAACCGGAGGGATCATCATCACCGCTTTGGTATTCGTGCCTGGTGCGTTTTGTGCTCTCTTTCTTCCTTCTTTTATCTTCACGCTCACCTTCCACTCTCGTCTTATTTCATCACCCTCACGCTCGTCTCACTAATATTACCCTCACCCGGCCGCACCTCACAGGCAACTACGTCTCAGTCCTCACGATCGAACTTCTCGGCCGAAAATGGATCCAAGTTCAAGGATTCCTCCTCGCTGCTCTCTTTTTGGCCATCCTCGCAGGCAGGTTCCACGAGCTGAGCAAGTCGGCGTTCATTGTGTGTTTTGCGTTCTTGCAGTATTTCTTTAATTTTGGGGCGAATACGTGAGTTTGTTTTATATTCGTTGGCGTTGGCGTTTTCCCGTTTCCCATAGCTGACCTATTTGTGTTTATTTCATAGAACGACATATATGTAAGTCTCCCCTCTCCCTCCCCATCCCATCCCATCGAGCGAGAGAGCTGACGACGTATGTACCCCGAATGCTTTATCTAGTGCTACCCCGCAGAAGTCTTCCCAACGCGCTTCAAAGCCTTCGCACACGGTATCTCCCCAGCGGCTGGCAAAGTCGGTGCGATCATCTCAGCGTTGGCGTTCAATACGTTGAGTAAGAAGATTGGGACGCCTGCTTGTTTGTGAAGTGAGTTTTTTTGTTGTTGTTGTTATTTTTCTGTTGAGGGTGACGAACAAGGAATTCGTCGATTTTCATTCATTCATCCATTCTATCCCTTGAAAAACGCATCACTGACTACTCTCCTCTTTTCTTGATAGTTTTTTTCGGATGCTGTATCGCCGGTGCTGGTACGTACTCCATTTCCTTTTCTTCTTCCCTTCTTCCTTTATGCATAGTTGACTGACTGACTGACTTGAGCGGTTTTTTTCTAGCTTTCACGTTCCTCTTACCTGAAGTCAAAGGCCGGGATGCGGATCTGCTGTATGCGGAGGATATTAGGGAGGCGAGGAAGGTGAGGGAGAGAATGGCGAGGGGAGGAGGGAGGAGGGTGTAGATGTTTGACACTTAACGTTTGTGGGGTGATGGTGCGGAGGCGAAAAAAATGAGAACCGCAATGAGAAATGCGGAAAGTGGAAAGGTGTCCAGGCGGTGATGGTGAAGGAGAAGAATGGTGATGGTGATGGTGATGATAATTTACGATGACGAAGAAGAAATCAAAAGCTACGAATACCAACTGGATAAATTAATAAACAAAGTGTTACATGTAACATCCATACGATAGCATACTAATTAGAACATGGGAGTTCTTTCTTTCTTTCTTTTACTTGCTTTTTTTTCTTTTCGTGTACTTACTTACGAGCACGAGCACTGGTTTGAAGTTGAATTTTGAATCCCTTCTTTCATTGGGAATTCTGCGATCCGGCCGGGCCCCGAACGTCGAAGCTCGAGAGGCGAAAAGTGAGATTCAAGGAGATGAAGTTGAAGTTGAAACGTTGAAGTCGTGGCAATTGGGGGAATTTGGGGAAGAAGTGATGAGTGAGTGAGTAAAACATGGATGTTCTGTAGGACGGGCTGGGTCGGGTCATTTACACGCATGTGACCCTTCGTACGACCTACAAACCATTCTAACGATCAGGAATCGACTATCGATGCGTTTTATTTTATGACACCCACCCACCCACGTATTATACCAATCCATAATTCGCTCGTTACTAGACGCCCTGGGCTTGGAGTGGCTGGTAGTAGTGATAGTATACGATTATATACTGGCTATCTATCTATCTATATGTCTATCTATCCCAAGCTCTACGTATGTACATATGTATGCACTTGCTAGTTCTGTACATACATACGCTCCTTATCCCGGGAGTAAATATAATATAGCATAAAATGGACTGCATATAGTACATGCTGGATAAATGTTTCGAGTAGAAGCGGATCTGAATTAGGAATCGGAACACTAACAAATTCCTTGTAGTAAGAGGAGAGCGCAATTACTGGCTTGTTTATCTTTGACGTGTTGGCGCGGAATTTAGAAGGCGTTGTGGGAAAATCTATTGATACATTTAAAGACTGAAACAGGTATTAAATTAGAGTACCAAAATTCGAGGATGTCTTGCAAATTATATATGAAGGGGTGTTGGTATCGGTGTTAATAAATATGCATGAATGTTTGATTGCAATGTCAGGACCGTGGACGACGCCGAGGCAAAGACGAAGCTATGGGTAATACCAAATTTGAGAAAAAGGGGTCAAGACTGCAAATATATCTCGTACCGTATATACTCTAGACTTTTTCGGTAAGATTTCGCATGTTTGTGGCATCAAGGGGTACTTCTTGAATTTCAGAGCTATTGTGATCTTGAGGAGCTGCTGCAAATGCACTAACGACGACATCACTTGGTTCTGAGCTCATATTTGTTGAATACTCCTCGGTTGAGTTCTTCTTTCTCAATTCGAGACGGGCAACCATGAGGGTCGGTGCAAATGCCTATAAAATTGATTCAGGATGATCAGAAAGCCTTTGCAATATCCACTTACGGTTGTGATAAGCATGACTGCATCGATATATGCTTCTGCATTGAAGATAGATGCTTTAGACGCCGAAATCGCTGAGCTACTACCGACGAACGTGACGATTGCCATCATCAATGTTGAGCAGGAGTATAAGGCCGAGGACTCTATTGTTATTTCAACAATTTTCCTGAATTTTCTTCGAGCCTCGTGATTCATGTTTGTTGAGGAATAGATTTTCATGCTAATTGCAAGTGAGACAATCATACTTGTTGCAGCTGTCACACACTGGCTAGTTGCATACACGATGTTGTACTGCTGCACAAATTGATCTCTCTGATAGTGCAGTGGGCCAAACAAAAAGAGAGCTATCATGAGAACAGATGCAATTGTAATCACTGTAAGATTATATCAATATACAATTTGGATTCCACAGTGACACTGGAATTACCAATTTCAACAATATAAATACCCAGAAATGCAAATGTGATGTTTTTCTGGCCACGAAAAAGATTCCAGGAACGCCAGATCTAAGATTTTTGTCAGCAAGATGAAGTAATACAGCTCATGAAAAATTTACCAGTAAACCATCCGCAAGAACCTGACCTAATCCTGACAATATTGTCATTGTGATGCCTTCTGCAGGAGAAGCTGCCTGGTTGAACACGCTCAAATACATGATATCATATCTAGTGTTGGCCTCTCCTCCCGCGAATGAGACAGCTGTATAAATCCAGTTCGTGATCAAGATTCCAATAGTGCAACCAAACAGTCCTGCAAGAGCACCAGTAACCACTTGTTGACCTGGCTGGGACCGGCGTGCTGTAGTTGTAAATTGATTAGTATTTCATGCCTTCCCCATGCAGTCTTCCCCCACAATAAATTCGAAAGGTTATCAAATAAAACCCAATATATGTTCCTATTTATAGTTGGTCAGCCACGTTACGTTCCATAAAGGCGGGACTTACCCGCAAGAAATTGAAACAAAAACGATGAATTTAAGTTACCGCTAATAACGGATTGTTGAAATGACATCGGGAAGATGACATCGCCCTGGGAAGACATAATGGAACCTAGGTCGGTGATACACAAAGTGAAGTAGTCGCTGTCTTTAAGTACTATTACGAGCGTCTATTCTGAGGGCGTGAATCAAGTTGTCATGGTACACTTTGCGCATCGACGAGAGCGAGCCATGTGACATTGTTACGATCCAGTCTCAGAAGAGATTGACCATCCAACCGGTTCTATCAGGACAAGCGCGGAAACGGAGAATAAGTCTCGTAGTTTTAGTCCTTTCCAATTGTTTCAGGTGCCATACGCTTTGATATCGTGATGGTCTTGGCCCATAATATTAAGACCTCCCCGGGAGCTTCTAGGCATCCATGTCATATAATTAATTCCCGCACCATGTTATCCTTAAGAGACATCAGAAGATATATTAAGTCGCACGTTGATCTGAGATCACTTCTCAACTCAAGTCCCGAGCGGTTCACTAGTATACATTGTTATGTTCTACCGCAGTTGCTGATATCCCTAACCTATACTGAGCTATCATATCGAGCCCGGCCACAACTCGAAGCCTCGATGAACAGACTAAGCTTGATCTTTAGCTGGACCTTGAGGAATACTACCTGACACAGGAGCTTCTGATACCTGTTCAGTGAGCGAATAGAAACACACACACACATACACATACACATCCTAATTCGCAAGCAATATATCTCACTGAGGAAGGGCCAGATCCCCAAGGTCGTGAATGATCGATGAACATTTCCAGCCGCTCTGATAGCCAATTATTTCCGCAGGGCGCTCATTAACTTAAAACAAGCACAGCACATCCGAAGGGGTGGAGGAGACACATACGTTCCTCAAATTTGATGTCCAAAGAGGTCATCAAGTTTGTGCATGTCGGCCCCATGAGTCCATGCTATACCGGCGCCCGCGTATTGGCCAGTGCGTTTAAAAAGCTGTACTTGGGGGCTCGGTGCATTCAGACAACCTGATTGTGCTCAAGGTGATGTCGATACGAGAGACCCCTCGCGGGAACGGTACATGAGAATTCAAGTGGAATGTTTGAAATTGAGGCGAGATGGCGAAGTAAATTGGCATCCCATTGAAGGTTGTACAGTCGCCTTGACTAGGAGGAAACGGGAGTTTAGCGAGGATCTTCACCCCGACGTGTCCTTGCGCGCCGTGCCAGTACAGCTGTGCATCTGTCTTATCTTTGGTACGAGCCAAGTTGAATTTCCTCGAATTCGGCGACCATCCGAGTCAACAGTATTCAATGTTCTTTGTGACAATCCGTGACTCCACGCACCAGACGTGTCACGTTTCTGAACGAAACCTCGGCTATCAATCATACTCATCGTATAAATTCACCAACCCACGAACCAGCGCCAGCACGAGCACAAACACACAAACTCACGCACCCCTCCGCTCAAGTCACACTCACCTGCTCGCGAAGAACAAACGGCTACTCCTCGCGCATGCTCAGGCTGGTATCACCACCAATGCTGACCTATCGGCATCGACCCAGAGGCGCGTGAGGAAGGATTCGGGCTCTGTCCAATGGAATGAGAACAGGAACGTGGGCGTGGGCGGGTTGAGCGCTACAAGATTTATCTCTATCCCTATTCCCCTCACGAATCGCAATCGTGTGGGTGGGCATGGGCGTGAGGAGTCGCAGGAGAGGGATAGGATGGCGCAGTCGCTGGAGAGGATGCCAACGCCTCCGTCTGCAGCTCAGCACGTCTTGCCTCCGTCGCCATTGCCATGGACTGCTGCTGTTTTCTCAGGGGCGCAGGCGCAGGTTCAGGTTCAAATGCATGTCGTGCTGCGTACGTATTCTGCCATACGAGTTTGACGATATGGGTTATCTGATTTTATTGTCTTTCTCTTTCTTTCTATCCAGTTGAAGCACCTTTCGGGTTCTGTTGACCTCAACCCACCCTTCCCTTCCCCGCCTGGACATCGTTGGGTTTCTTGCACATAAAGGAATTGAATTGAAGCGAGGCTGGAGCAGACAACATGCCCGACACGATACAACCCACATAGCTGACAGCCTACCCCACCCTACGTATTACCCGAGCACGAGCACGAACACCACACGCAGCAAAGCCGCGTATAGTTTCCTCCTGGAGAGCAACGCAGCCCCCTATTCATCAGCAGTATCGCACCCGCCACCTGGAAATGTCAGCGTACCCCACATCTGCATCATCTTCGACGATATCAGCTCACAGACTCCATCCCTACTACTCGCATCACCTCACGCAAAAGTCGCTCCCTACGCTTACTCTGAATTTGGCCTCTGTCTCTGCGCATGCACATAGTAGTTCCGATTCCGATTCCGATTCCGGCTCTCAATACAGTTCCTAATACATCAAAACCAGAACCATCAACGACACGAAAGGAACAGGAAAAATTGTCATCACGAACAAAACGATGCAAGTCAGCCTCACAGTAGACTTGGACTTTGATCTGTCCGCGGTCGTAGCTGTTCCTGCTCCCTCCTCGCCCACACCGAAAAACACACCCACACCGACAAAATCCTGAAGCTAAAGAACGAGCAGCAGGAAACGCTCGCTCGCTCTGCCTTCCTCCTCGCAATGTGAGTTTTTCTTCTTTTTTCTTCGCTGCTCGCTCCCCCGTACGCGCAGGCATATACGATGCCGATGATGTCAATGACGAATGTGCAGCGATGACGAAACGGTTCATCGCATCGCATCGCATCATATCCAGCTTCTCTTCTTCTCTTCTTTTCCGGTGCTACGCTCTTTTCGGGGATCTCCTTCCCCCATCACTCGTTCGCGTTACTCGCCTTTCTCCTTCTCCTTTCCCTTATCCTCATCCAAAACTCTCATGCTTACCACCCCTCTCCCCAACAGCCGGTAGCGACGATGCTGCAATACCGTCTCTACGGCGGGAACCACCTCACAACCAACCTCGAGGGGTTCATGAAAGCAGGAGCGAACATCGGGAGAGTCATTGGTCAATTCGCGTTTGGTGCGTATGCGTGTCTTTCTTCCAATCGTAATCGTAATCGTTATCCCTCCAACAACAGGCTACGCAGCAGACGCACTAGGCTGAAAAGCGGTTTACGGAAAAGAGCTCATGCTCATCATCTTTGCTACTATCTTGAGTCTGACAGTCCCCACTGGGTCGTTGGCCCCTGATTCGTGTTTGACACCCTCACGCTCGCCTCACTAACATCACCCCCACCAATCCACCCTCCCCTCACCTGCCCTCACCCTCACCGCTCCACCCTTCCCCCTCCCTTCCCTCGCACCCTCCCTCCCTCCCTCACAGGTTACAACGTTTCAGTCCTAACCATCGAGCTGCTCGACCGGCAAAGTCCAAGGATTCCTCCTCGCAAAGAGGTTCCACGAGCTGAGCAAGCCGGCGTTCATAGTGTGTTTTGCGTTCTTGCAGTTTTTCTTCGATTTTGGAGCGAATACGTGAGTTTTTTTTGTTTTGTATTTTGTTGGCGGTTTCGTTGCGGTTTCGTTCGTTCTCTTCGATTCCTTGCTTCTCAGGCTGACCTGTTTGTTTAATATCATAGAACGACATATGTAAGTCACTCCCTACCCCTACCCCCTACCCCCTATCCCCTATCCCCTACCCCCTATCACATCCCATCCCATCGCGAGAGAGCTGACGACCGAATATTCTCCAGTGCTACCCCGCAGAAGTCTTCCCAATGCTCTTCAAAGCCTTCGCACACGGTATCTCCGCCGCGGCAGGCAAATCCGGTATGATCACCTCAGCGTTGGCGTTCAATACGTTGAGCAAGACGATTGGGACGCCTGCTCGTTTGTGGAGTGAGTGTTTTAGGCTTTGGTCTCTTATTATTATTATTTGTACTTTTTCATTTAATATTGGTTGGGTTCGGTCGCGCCGCCTCATGGAGGAGGAGGAGTCAGTCGTTTCCTTCTCCGTCGATCTTGGCTCATTGTTCCATCTTCCTTTTCTTGTCGCCCCCCTGTTCTTTCCATTTATCGAACGCATATCGCTGACTCTGATCCTCCCTCTTTCCCTTTTTAAAGTTTTCTTCGGATGCTCTATCGCCGGTGCTGGTACGTTTTTCCTTTCCCTCTTCTTTTCCTTCGCACGCACAGCGCAGATGACTGACTGACTTGCGCCGTTGTCTTCATGTTTTTCTAGCTTTCACGTTCCTATTACCTGAAGTCAAAGGTCGCGAGGTGGATCTACTGTATGCGGAGGAGATTAGGGACGCGAGGGAAAGAGCGGTGAGGGGATGAGAGGATGAGCATATGATGTTTAATGTTTGTGGGGTGACGGCGCGCAGGCGAAAAAGAAAAGAGAAAAGCAATGCGAAATGCGGAAAGCTGTCGAGGCGGTGATGATAATCGACAACGACGAGGAAGAAATCAAAAGCTACGAATACGAACTGGATAAATGAATAAACAAAGTGTTACATGTAACGTACATACAATAGCATATTAATTAGAAAATGGGATCTCAATCTAAGTCTCTTAAGTCCCAGAGAAAAAAATACAAGATACACAACTCAAAGCGAAATCTATTCGTCACTTCCATATTCATCGTTCAACCTTTTCTCCTCATCGTACAATTTTCTTTGGACGTGCCGATCAGCGTCGTCAGCATCCTTGGAATCGGCTATAGAATGTTCCTTCTGATCCTCCAAAAAGCTGAGGTCGATATAGTGATCGCGAATCAGTGCAAGCAATCCCTTTTCATCGGTATTGTTCTCTTCGATAATTTTAGGGTACGTTCGAAGGCATTCTTCCTTCATTTTCCCTTGCTGAAAAGTATGGGCCATCCCTCCAAGTGAGAGGTTTTTGGAACCTGTTGATCGAAGTTTAGAATCGGACAGGTCACAGCAAACAGTCAGTCAGTTTGATGAAAATCAGACGTACCATACATTACATGGAGTAACGAGCCTCCAAAAAGGACCGCTAAAACACCGCTAAGTGCGGTCCACAGACCTCCGACTGCAGAGAAGCCCTCTATGGCCGAGCGACTCCGGTAATCTGATATGATCCGTAGGGCGGTAGTAAAATCCTCCTGTACGAAGAGGATTAAAGTTGAGATATTATCGCCACGAACAACAGTTGTAGACGGGTCATGGTAAATGCTCATTATACGTGGAACCCAGAAAGTCTTCGAAGTCTACCGTAGGTATATTGTTGGTTGATAATATTAGCTGATCACATCGGATGTCAAATCGAGTATCTAACCCGGAATATCCCAAGGGCAGCTAACATAGGTTGGCGGAACACCTGACGGACGTCTGGTCGCAGCGTCGCGATGAGGTTAATTCCAGGAACGACTGATATACTACTAGCTCTGTAAACGACGTTTTCTGCTCCAACTTCGGACTGGTTTGCCATCCCAGGGAGAATATTTATGGCAGGTACTTGGCGATTGGAAAAATGATTATGCACGGCACTGATCTGCGTAAAATTGATAGTAATTAGGAGGGAAGGGAGAAAGGCGTTATTGTATGAGTTTTCAGTGCCATTTGGACACTGAATGGCTGGGAATCTCTCGCTCTCTATGGCCGTGAAGGAAGAGCGAACGGTGGTGCACGGAAACTGAGGCTCGTCTGCGATAAAACAGTTAATTTGAACCAATGGGCTTTAGAAGACAGTGATTAGGAGAGGACACACACCTGACTGAGAGTCCTGTAAAAGTTCGACGCTTATAGCGCACAACATCCAGTCGTAAGGCACATAATCATCTTTCCTACTCAAAAGGGGTGAATAATATATGTTCTAAGATGATATAAATACATCATAGCAGGAATGCGTACCATTTGAACAATGTACTTGCATATGTAGGAGCCAATATCGAGTGACGATTGCCCGGAGGCATTTGACACGATAAAAAATGAGATAAAGAGATGGTCCAAGATAGGAGTGGCCCGTATTCCCTCTGGCTCTCATACAGGGTCTATGAATAAATAGACATGAGAATTTAGACCAAGAAAATTATTTGATAATGACCGCTTTCAAGATTCGAACGTAGTATTTAATGCTTATAATTAGGTCACTTGCGAGAGACGGTCCGGAAGGCGAGCTCGGGGCACGTGCATATATTTCTCCAATTTTTTTCTCTGTCCGTTGTTACTCAGCTGTGCTAGCAATGTATTTCCTTACTCAGACGGCGGGAACAAAAATGTCTCCCTTTTTACGTATATTTGTTGCTTTCGATCACGGAAAGTACAAAGAACCTAAAAATATACACCTGTAATGATAGCAAAGTTCTGTCCATGGGCCCTGATACGCCACCACGTCGACAATCTACCTAAAATCGCATAAGAAAACCTCGAACACCCTCGCTAATATACCCGTCAGTGCGTGAGTTAATGAGATCGTCCCTTTCTTGTGCATCCATGGTGTAGAAACTGTTCTTGGTAATAGGACTCCAGACGTAATGGAATGGTAAGCCGCCGCAAAGTTCATCGTTGTATACATATGCCATGATCCCCTCATAGCTGTACCCATTGAGTTTGATGGCCACATCTCGCTCTGTAGTGGAAGTGGTGAAAAAGTGATTGTTGAAGCCTGGCCTGGCATTATAGAGTCGATATAGGGGGATAGTGCGGGGTTGTCCAGACTGGGGCCAGACGTATCCTGCAACACCATCATCCCGGTAGTTGTAGAATGCAATGAAGTGCTGTTTCTCTGCTGGACTCGCAGTGTAGAAATCATCTTTGAAATTTGGATTCCACAGACGATAAAGAGGGACGAGGGCACGAGGGTCTCCACAAGCCTGAGGATCCGAAGGGTGCAAGTTCTGAAAAAAAGGGTGTACACGCTAGATATCAAGGGGAACTTTCGGGTTGTATAAGCGAGAATACATACTTGAAGAACACCTTGCTCGTCAGTGGGCATGGCACTAGCGGACAGCCCAGATAGGGAAAGAAGAGAGGCAAGGATGAAGTTGAATTTGAGATTCATTGGATAGTTAATTTACGGCAAGTCCTGTAGCCTCTGCGTCTTTCTTATAGGGATTTGAATCATTCCCGGCATCCATAGTTACTTGTTCGTGCCTTTTAACTGAAAATCCATTATATTTTCACTTGCTTCAACATTGATTACAGCTGTCTTCAATGTAATTGGATCATACTGCAAATAAGATCAGTCAATCAAAACTCGTATGACGATTTCCATCAAATGAAATAACAAATGTTTGGATTTCAACATTCAAGGTTCAAACGTTCAAGGTCAATGTTCAATCAAGCAACAAGGATGTTACATCAACGACACTTTGGAGGCATCCGTCTTTTGGAAGAAATGATTGAGAAATGACATATGAATTCAAGAACCACTTCATATTAACGCCAGTTAGTGGGGACTTTAAATGGATGTAGTGCATGTAATCCCACATAAGAAATTCTGACCATCAAGTGATCTGTCTTACAGAGCCTACGCTGCGCAAGGGCTATTGCATCATTAAGAACTGGGAAGTGAGTAGTATACCTAAGCTACATAAGCTACATAGTCGATTCGGATCTGAGCCGAAACGCAAGCGTGAAGATGGACCTCGTAATCTTGGCCAGTGTGTACGGATATGCCCACTCGTCAATATCCAATGACTCGCTCCTACAAGTACTCCAACGTTTCACGTATGCATCCATAGCACGTTAGCAAGGCATCCCGATGTTGGGAGAACATGTCTGCATAAGCCAGTAACGCTTTCGTCTCGCAAAGATGCAGTAAATTCTCGCATCTTCCAGCGCGAGGGAAAAAGTAAAGTATGTATCCCAGTATTACAAGATACTCGTACTTGGGTGGTCGTTTGGTGTTTGAAGCTTTCAAAGTTCTTTAGTCGTGGATGTTCTGAGAGAGGATACAGAAACAAAAAACACTTACCGGCGTTTTTCTTTATGATATTCGTAGCCAATCACAATGCTGCCACACATCACTTAAGGCGGAGTCGTCAGCAGCACTCACAATGTCCTCATAACATGTCTGAAGGACTTCAAGGTAGTGACGAGGGTTAATGATTGTCTCTGTATCACTCTTCAACAACCCCGTGAATGTTTTGAGGTTCGAATTCTGCCCACTTTGAAAGTATTTCCACGTCCTTGGCATCATAAGATGGAGTTCTGAGCATAAGCAAGCGAGACACTGCAAAATCGCTTTTGAGTGCAAGCGTCCCCGAGATCTCTGTAGATCTTTGATCGCTTCGGGCTCCGAAACTATCCTGCAATCAGTTCGTTCTGTGGAATGATGCGGTCCATCTGAAGTTATTCTTCTTGTATGGCACACGATAGCCAGGATGAAAGATAGTTTAGGATACCTGTAGTACGGCTCAATCGTGGTCCGGTATTCTTCGTCCAGAGCCCTTTGAAGCTTTACATAGGCGTCTATCATACCCTGAAATAATGTCTTTAAATGGTAACCGCAGGGTTGCCATAACGGTACATACCGATTGTTTAAGGAAATGTACGAGCCCTGCTATAAATACCGCAACGATGAATTTGTAGGTATCGTCGCTGCAATGATGAAATTTGAAAAAGAAAGAGAAAGTGGGAAAAACTTGGAGCTTCGAGTTCTAGTCCGCGTTGTGAAAGGGTCGTCGGACAATGATCGTCGGATAGAACCTATCTTTATAATCATATCAGACCAACTCATGCACGAAGTAGAGGCACTCATATGCTCATCTTCCCGAATAAAGGAAAAGAAAAGAAACGAAACACCGCTCCACGTTTAACTCAATATTCCAACCTAGCGTAATAATCAACCAAACCGAATTCTTCGTCCACCTCTCGTGTTTCTCCTTCTCCTTTCTCATCCGCATCAGCGACCCACGCACGCGACCCCAACCCGCTAAGCCGGAATGCGAGGAAGAGGAAGGAGAAGAGCGCCTGGGCGGACTCATCCGATGCCGCATTGTCAGGAACGCGATCATGTATGACGGAGGTAGGACAGGGCGCTCTTGTCGTTGTTGGTCTTGTACTCCTTTCCCACCCACAGCTGACGACGTCGATTTAGTTCTAGTCGGGCCAGAAACCTTCGGAGGCTCGGGCGAAGCCTTCATTGGCGTCTTCCTCTTTCCCTGTTCCTTCCCATTCGAATTTGGGAGTTGACGTTGAACGTGAACATGTTCAACGACAATCTCCTCCTCCTCCTCATTCACATCCCCTAGAGCCCTATGCACCACGATCATCTCTGGTCCTTCCTCTTCCTCTTCTGCATGACCCTCCCCCTCCCCCTCAAACCGAACATCCGGCTCCCGCTCATTCACACCCTGTGCCCTCAAGAACCCCCACAGGCGAATCGCGAGTAACGCATCTTGCACATCTAGCTGGGCGGCTTTGGCGGTGCTGTATGTGCATTTCCTCCTCTCCTTCTCCTTTTCCTTCTTGCTGACTTTCTTGCTAGCTTTGCCTCCGACCTTCGAATCCTTCGCCTACCCATCACACCTCGCCTATACCGACTCTCCACGGCATACACAATCGTGCGATAGAGGTACACGAGCAGCTTGAGCTCGGAGGATGGTGGACGGCGGGGGTGTTGTTGAGTGTAACGCTGCTGCTGCTGATGGGACGCGGACTGAGGCTGAGCATGGTGAGAGGAAGAGGGGGGGGGGGGGGGAGTTGGACGATGAGGACGCGACGACAGGCACAGGCACGGAAATAGGTACCTGGCCGCTTCTGATAGGTTTGAGAACGACAATCACAATTTTTGGATCTACGGGTACGGGGGATTTCTTCTGAGCTAGGACGAGGTTATCTCTATTATCATCGGCCCCGTGCGTAGCTAGAGGAGACGACGAATTCGGAGGAGGAAAATTAGCAGAATTTGGAGGAGGGGAAACGATGGAGGAATAAGAAGGCGGTAGGAGGGACTATAGTGGGGGGCCTTGGGCTTGGGACTCCGCCTGCTTTTGCTTCCCAACGCTGACGCCAATGTCAACGTCGAGGAGCAGAGTCGATCATCTTGAGCAGAATCGTGTCGTGATCTGCGTCTTTGGCTGCGTCTCGTCGATGTTGGTGTTGGCGATCCAGAGCCGTGGTGTCCACATCCGCGTCCTTGTCCGCATCCGTATTTGTAAGGACCTAGAACTAGCGTTCTCGAGATTGAAGAATCAGAGGCGGAGTCTGTACCATCTGCATTCGCATCATTCGCATCTGCACTTGGACCTGGACCTGCGCATCTGGGCCAACAACGACGATCGATAGAGCAGAAACGTGCTGAGCGGCTGATAGAGGCGTCGAAGGCGTCGGGGTTGGCAGGTGCATCGGGATGTACGTCAGTGTCATCCTCCCCTCATGCACCACCTTATCCCTCTCATGCGACTGCCCATGCCCACCCACACTCCTCAAAACACGATTCGCGATAGGGATAGCGATAGGTCGCGCAGTGCTCAACCCGCCCACCCCCACCCCCACCCCCACGTTCCCATTCCATTGAACAGACCCCGAGCCCTTCCTCACGCGCCTCTCGGCATTGGTGCTAGGAACGCTGATAGGAACGGTGGTAGGAACGGCGATACTGAGACCAGCCTAAGCTTGCGCGAGGAGCAGCGACGACAACGATTTGTTCTTGTTCGGCTTTGTGAGGGGATGAGGTTAAGTTAAGCAGAGGAATGCGTGTGCGTGGATGGATTTGTACGATGCGTGCGAGGGGGTGGATGTCGCTGATGTGGTGGTGGAGGTGGCCGTGGAGGTGGCGGAAGAAGTGGACGATGATGAGAATGAGAAAGAAGTGGAACATGAAGATCCCCCTCCTACTCTGAATCACTCCCGGGATAGCTCCGAGGGAACGGGACGATGTTCTTCTGCCCCTATACCGCTTGAATTTGGGGATATGAGTGCGCGTAGGAGGAGGAGGAGGAGGAGGAGGAGAAAGGCAGAGTGAATGCGCGCTTCCTCCTGTTGCTCGTCCTTTGGTCTGAGGACTTTGTGGGTGTGGCGGCGGTGGTGTTTTTCGGTGTGAGCGAGGAGGATGACGAGGAACAGGAGGTGGGGGTAAAAGAGGAGGAGGGGATAAGAGAGGAGGAGGATGAGGGAGAAGGCCTAAGGGACAGAAACGACCGCAGACAGGTCGAAACCAAAGTCAAAGTCTACTTTGACGCTGACTTGCGTCATTTTGTTGTTGTTTCTGCTTTCGGTGATCGTTTTCATTTTCCTTTTGCGTTTCCTTTTCCTCTCGTGTCGTTGGTGGTTTTAACGTAAGATAAACTGGGATTGGAACCGCTATGCGCATACGCAGAGGCCAAATTTAGAGTAAGCGTAGGGAGCGGCTTGTGCGTGAAGTGATGATGGAGTCTATAATTTCCCTAATATCGTTGTCGTCGTCGAGGATGATGATGATGCAGATGCGGGGTACGCCGATATTTGCAGATGCTGACGAACGGGGGCTGCGTTGCTCTCTAGGAGGGATGGATATGGATCGGTAACTGGACCTGTACGCGGCTCTACTGCGTATGGCGCTCGTGTTCGTGCTCGGGTAATACGTAGCGTATGTGGAGGTACGGGTATATCGTGTCGGGCATGTTGTCTGGCCAAAATCCAACGTCCAGGGGGGAGGGTTAAGCTTAATGTCAACAGAAATGGAGAGATGCCCCAACTAGAAAGAAAGAAACATAGCAATAAATAAAAAATCAAATTATCCATATTGGCAATTTTGTATGGCAAATATGTACGCACCAGACAAAATGGAAGATGACGATAGCAATCAAAGTCAGCACACAAAGGCGTCGAGGGGTGCATCGAGGGGTGCACTGGCGTCGGCGTCCTCTCCATCTCCTGCGTCATCCTTTCCCTCTCCTGCGCCACCCTCTCCCTCTCCCTGTCCTGCGACTGCGGCTCCTCATGCCTCCGATTCCGATTCGTGACAACAGGAATAGAAATAGCGACGGGTCTCAGTGTTCAACCCGCCCATGTCCACGCTCCCACTCCCTTTCTATTGGACAGAGCCCGAGTCCTTCTTAACGCGTTTCTCGGCGTTGGTGCTAGGAACGTTGATACTGATACCGGCCTGAGGTTGCGCGAGGGGCAACGACGAGAACGACGACTTATTCTTCGCGAGTGGGTAAGTGTGCGTTGAGCGGAGGAGTGCATGTGCATGCGCGTGCGTGCTCGTACTGCTTCATGGGTTGGCGAATTTGTACGATGAGGAGTGTGATTGAGACGTCGGACAATTGCTTGTCAAGCTCAAGTCCGAATCCGGCGGAGCCTATCAAGTCATTTGATTTGTCAACTGCGCTCACGGCATCTCACTAAGCCGGTTCAATTTTTCACACTACCGAACCGACGTCGACCTGCCAATCTTCCACATCTACGCGGTTCGTCAGTTTTGTCTCCTTTCCAAATTAAACCACAAATTTATCACGTCTATATGCATACTTACCATTCCTTCCACTGAATATCAAATTTTCAGTGACACCATTTGGACCGGAAAATCAACCGAACTGCTTATCGCCGGGGAAGGATATTTGGACACTGGAAAGACTGTAGCGGCTGCGCTGAGTGTAGGTTGAAGAAGCGGAAAATTTTGAAAATCAGCAAAAAATCAAACATTTCAATTGTGTGTGCCTGCTGGCTTTCTTGCTTCGGGTCTTTTCAATGACTCGTATATTATGCTTCTTATTCAATGTACGTGTCCCGACTAGTTTGCGTTTGTGTCCCAGAACCTGGACAAACTTGATCACCTCTTTCGACATCAGGTTCGAGGAACATATGTATCTTTTCCACTAGTTCCGGATGTGCTGTGTTCGTCTCAAGTTAGTGAGTGCCCGGCGGAAATAATTGACTAGAGCGGCTGGAAACGTTCATCTATCATTCACAACCTTCGGGATCTGGCGCTTCCTCAGTGACATGTATAGCTTGAGAATTGGGGTTTGTGTGGGGATCTATTCGTTGACTGAACAGGTGTCTAACGTTTATCAGTGATGAAATGCTTCGCCTGTTGTGGATTGTAAAGTTCCTTCTGCATCGATATAGAAAACTCTTGTGTCAGGTAGTAACATTCCACACGGGCCAGCTGAAGATAAAGCTTAGTCCTATCGTCGAGGCTTCGAGTTCTGGTGGTTCTCAGTCTCTGTGCTCGCGCTGATGTACCGGTTGAAAGCCGTATCATTAGTAAAAAATGATCATAACAATGTCAGATGCCTCGCTCTTTTTGATACGTGACGTAGATCTTAGTGTACCATGACAACTTGATTCAAGCCCTCAGAATAGACGCTCGTAATAGTACTTAAAGGCGGCGACTACTCAACTTAGGTTATTACAAAACCATATTCCATTATGTCTTCCCCAGGTGATAACACCTTCCCCATATCATTTCAAAACTCACTTATTAGTGGGGACTTAAATTCGACATTGTTGTTTCAATTTCTCGCAGGTAAGTACTACTTTTATGGAACGTAACGTGGCTGAACATCTATACATAGGAGCATATATTGGGTTTTATTTGATAACATTCAGAATTTATTGTAAGGGCAGACTGCATGAGACAGGCATGAAATGCTAATATATTTCCAGCACGCAGGTCCCAACCACCTCAACGAGTGGTTACTAGTGTTCTTGCAGGACTGTTTGGTCTCACCATTGGAATTTTGATCACAAACTGGGTTTATACAGCTACCTTATTCGCAGGAGGAGCAGCCGACACTAGATTTGATATCTTTTATTTGAGCCTGTTCGACCAGGCTACGCCTACAGAAACTATCTTAATCATAACATTGACAGGATCAGGTCAGATTCTTGCCGATGGTTTGCTGGTAAATATTGTGTGAGCCGTATTACTTCATCTCACTGACAAAAATATTAGATATGGCGTTCCTGGAACCTTTTTCGTGACCGGAAATACATCACCCTTGGATTCCTCGGTATTTATATTGGTGAAATTGGTAATTACAGTGTCTCCGTGTATTCTAAATTGCACATTGATATATTTCTACAGTGATTACCACTGCCACAATTCTCACGTATTTTCTCCTTTACCTAGACCCACTGCGCTATCAGACAGATCAATTTACACAGCAGTCCAACATCCTATATGCGACTAGCCAGTGTGTAACAGCTGCAACAAGTATGGTTGTGTCACTTGCAATTGGCAAGGAGATCTATTCCACCAAAACAGTAAATCACAAGGCTCGAGGAAATTACATGAAAATCGTTGAAATAACGATATGGCTGTCCGTTCGCCGAAAATAAATATATATATAGTTCTACGATGTTACTAGTATGTAGTACATGTATTCAACATATATCTCAATGTATACATACATTGCCTTGATTATCCAACACATAAGTACGATTATCCAACATACTTGTCGGGTTGTCTAATATATTTGTCGGATTATCCAACACATGGGTCGGGTTATCCAACATATGTATCGGATTATCCAATACATGTACTGGATTGTCCAACACTATGTGCGCGATCGTGTCCAATATATATATTTCCTCTCGGCTAAGAAAGCCGAGCATGCCGAAGGTCAGTGATCGCCATTCTGATCCTGTTCACAGCCTGTATCGGCACGGCTGAGTTAGACTCGGCGCAACGCCGTTTTGATGCGGCCATGTACATTGGTCTTGCGCCTGCAATTCGTCGAAAATGATGCGCATCGCATGATAGCCGGAAATTGATATATTCACTCTGTTATTATATATCTGGATCAAAGGAGAGACAATTCCGATTGTTACGCTTTTAAAGGTAGGAAAATCAGTTGCGTACTCGATTTAAACACAGATTTCTCTAAGTCCGGTAATACGGCAATTTCCGGCTGTCATGCGATGCGCATCATTTTCGACGGATTGCAGGCGCAGGACCAATGTACATGGCCGCATCAAAACGGCGTTGCGCCGAGTCCTACTCAGCTATGCCGACACAGGCTTTGAACAGGATCAGAATGGCAATCACAGACCTTCGGCACGCTCGGCTTTCTTAGCCGAGAGGAAATATATATATTGGACACGATCGCGCACATAGTGTTGGACAATCCAGTACATGTGTTGGATAACCCGACCCATGCACTGGATAATCCGGCAAATATATTGGACAACCCAACCCATGTGTTGGATAATCCGACAAATATGTTGGAAAACCTGACAAGTATGTTTGGACAATCTTACTTATGTGTTGGATAACAAAGGTAAAGTATGTATTTATTGATATATGTGTTATATATACGTACTACATACTAATTACATCTCCGAACTATATACTTTTTTATTTTCGGCGAACGGACAGCCATATAACGATAGAGTCGTCTGCCTTATACTCCTGCTCAACATTGATGAACGCAATTATCACGTTCGTCAATAGTAGCTCAGCAGTTTCGGCGTCTGCGGCATCTGTCTTCAATGCAGGAATATATATCAATGCAATCATGTCCATCACAACCGTAAGTGGATTGTGAATCATCTTGCAAAGGATTTCTAATCACCCGCAATCGATTTGATAGGCATTTGCACCGACCCTCATGGTTGCTCGTCTCGAATTGAGAAAGAAGGATTCCAACGAGGAGTATTCAACCAGTACAATCTCAGAACTAAGTGATACAGTTGTTAGTGCCTTTGCAGCCGCTGCTCAAAATCACAACAGCTCTGAGATTCAAGAAGTACCCCCTGATGCCACAAACATCCAAAATTTTACCGAAGAAGTCTAAAATATATACGGTACGGAATATACATTTAGTTATAACCACTTTCCCTCAAATTTGACATTATCCATAGCTCCTTCTTTGCCCTGCCGTCTCACGGTCCTTATATTGCAATCATGCATATTTAATCGCACCAGTGCCAACATGTTTCGGTATATAACTTCCAAGATTTCCTGGAATTTCGATACGCTAGTTTAATACACGTTTCTGCTTTTGGTTATAGTAATTATGAGTGCCGGATTGTACAAAAATTAAATGTAGATTTACAACCAACTTCGGTGTATTATCCACCAAGTCGGTCGCATTATCCACCAACTGACGTCGATTATCCACTTCAATTTAGCATTATCCATCAACTTTATGTATTATCCACCAACTTTATGTATTATCCACCAAGTGTCGTCCGTTATCCACCAACTCAGCATTTATTATCCACCAAGTCCGGTGATTTAAATTTTCGTCATGCCGTCCCTGCCGGGCTCATTCGATGGCCGTTATGATCCCTAAATCAGCCTTTCGGCACTTGTTACATATACACGGCACTCATGCCAGGTATTCGGCATGAACTTAGTAAGCCATGCATACATTAAACGGGTGTATTATTGAGGTAAATAATGGGTGTAAAGAGTAGTGTATATTATTATGTAATAATGATATTTCGAAATAAAAAACCGACGCCAGGTCCTCTTGAGACCTGGAAATTTATTCAACTGTTCTCTGCTGTTCCCACGGTTCATCAGCTCTCAGGAGGACCTGGCGTCGGTTTTTTTTGGCGGAATGCCCTTATTGCACAATAATCTACATATCTACAGAGTTTCAAATAATACTGGTTGATTTGAGAAGCTCTACGAGTAGATTCAGCAACAAGCGGCTGATGTGCGCGTTGCGCGCATACCGCGTTCCCACGGTTCATCAGCACGCAGAATAAGCGATCCCGCGTGCATTTAGTGTCTCCATGGTATTCACATATAACTAGTAGATAAGAGCCTTATACGTGCACATCAAATATATTCCATACATACTTGAGGATATATAGTACATATACACTCAGAAATAAGAAGTACAATGGTTAGCTTACCAATAATCGGCAAAGGAATGCCACTGCGCATCAAATCAAAAATGTTTTGATTAGAGCTTGTGGGTCTTTTCAATGCCCGCCTATCGTTATATCCAATGCCATGTATCACTTATTGATGCGCGTCAGGTGCTGAACGGCTTATTTAGAGATCATAACGGCCATCGAACGAGCCCGGCAGGGATGGCATGACGAAAAATTAAATCACCGGACTTGGTGGATAATAAATGTTGAGTTGGTGGATAACGGACGACACTTGGTGGATAATACATAAATTTGGTGGGTAATGCGAAATTGAAGTGGATAATTGATCAAGTTGGTGGATAATCGACGTCAGTTGGTGGATAATGTGACCGACTTGGTGGATAATACACCGAAGTTGGTTGTCAATCTACATTTAATTTTTGTACAATCCGGCACTCATATAGTAATAGATTGTTTCCTCATTCGAGTCTAATAGGTCTCCTTCTCGTCTCCTTTGCTCTCCTCCTCTTCGTTCTGCTTCCTAAATCGTTACCGCCTTGCTCCCTGCATTACTCATCCACCCAGAACGCGGCAGGTGAAAGAGGAAGGGAAGAGAAGACGCACCGGATGTACGTCTGTTTCAAAGTGTCGTCCTAATGCAGCAGGCAAGAAGTACCATGGTCGTTTCCCCTCTCTCCTGTCCTTCTGTCTCTTCTCCCACATACCTAGTCTCCGAGCGATCATTTGAAAGTTATCAACGAGGGGACAGCTGACATACAACTGAGAGATAGAGATACGAAGAAGCTCGAGTCGTCGGCACAGTGAAGAACAGTGCTTTCACTTTCGCCTCGAACAAACGAGAACTGCGTCAGCATCAATGCCGCGCATGCTATGCTATGCTATGCCTGGTCTTCACGCTACGACCAAATATAAGTAAGTAGGCTTCATCCATATGATAAAGACGTTACTTTTTTTGCCTTTGAGTTTGTTTTCTTTTTGTTTTCAAGTCAATCAATCAATCGACGATATACTGCATGTGCATAAGCGTATGTATGTACAGAGCTAGCACGTGCATACCTCGCCCTCGAAACAAACATACAGCTCCTGCCCATTCAAACCCTGTCCATTCAGAAACCCCCAGAGGCAAATCGCAAGTAACGCATCTTGCATGTCCAGCTGGGCAGCTTGCTCGGCTTTGGCGGCGCTGTATATGTACTTTCTCTTCTTCCCCTTTTCTTTTCCCCGTCCTTCTCTTCATCCCCCTCATCTTCGACTTCGACTAATGGGAACCTCGCAAAGCCGCCGTTCGCGTTCTCTTTTCCAGCACCAACGGCAACGGCGCGCCCAGAACCCATAGCCACGCTCACGCACATCCCACGCCGCCTACCCATCACAGCCTATACCGCCTCTCGACGCCATACATGACCATCCGAGAAAGGTACACGAGCAGCTTGAGCTCGGAGGATGAGATTCGTGGACGGCAGGGGTGTTGTTGGGATTGGGATTGGTGTTGGTGTTGGGAGGAGAAATGGTGGCGGAATAGGGAGGCGGTGAGAGGGAGTATGGTGGGGGTCTGGGGGTTAGGATTCCGCCTGTTTTTGCCTTTGCTTCCCAACGCAAACGCCGAGGAGCAGAGAGTCAATCGGCTTGAGCAATATCGTATCTTTATATGCGTCTTTATTGCCTGCGTCTGCATCTTTGCCTGCTTCTCGTCGTTTATGTTCGCGTTCATGTTGGACGGATGATGCGGAATTGGAGTATGCACGACATGCATCTGCATCTGCATTTGGAGATGAATCTGGGCATGGAACAACAACAACATTCGATGACGATGGCGATGGAGACACGACGACGTGCCGCGGCAGCATACAAAGGCGTTGTCATCCTCTCTCTCCCCCTCTCCCCCTCCTGCGACTGCCCTCCGACACGATCCCGATTTCGATTCGCGACGACAAGAATGGAAAAAGCGTTAGCTCTCGGAGAGCTTAACCCGCCCACGCCCACGCCCACGCCCATTCCATTGAACAGAGCCCGAGTTCTTACGCTTGATTTATCCATTTCATAGCCCTTGATTTCTTTGTCGTCGTCGATTACCATTATCATTCAACTTCTTCATCGTCATTATCATCGTCGCCTCAAAGCCTTCGCATTTCCCCGGATTCCTTTTTTCCACCTCCGCACCATCACCCCACAAACATTCAACCCTCATCCCCATCCCCTCATCCTCACCGATCTCTCCCTCGCCTCCCTAATCTCCTCCGCATACAGCAGATCCGCACCGCGGCTTTTGACCCGGGTAATAGGAACGTGAAAGCTAGAAAAAAACCCAACCGCGCAAGTCAGGTCAGTCAGTCGTCTATGCATGTGAAGAGGAGGGAAGAAGAAAAACGCACCAGCACCGGCGATACAGCATTCGAAGAAAACTATGAGATCAGGGAAAGAGGAAGAGGAGGGTCAGCGATGCATTTTCTTAAGGGATGGAATAAATGAATGAATGCATGAATAGATGAAAATCGAGGACTCCTCGTTCGTCACCCTTAGAAACTCAACTCAACTCAACTCAACTTCCCACCCCTCCAGAAAAAAAAGAGAAAAAACAAACAAACAGCGAAACAAGACAGAAAGAAAACAACAACAACAACCAAAAAATAACTCACTCCACAAACAAGCAGGCGTCCCAATCTTCTTGCTCAACGTATTAAACGCCAATGCTGAGATGATCGCACCGGCTTTGCCTATCGCGGCGGAGATGCCGTGCGCGAAGGCTTTGAAGCATGTTGGGAAGACTTCTGCGGGATAGCACTAGATGAAGCATTCGGGGTCGGTCCATCGTCAGCTCTCTCTTAATGGGATGGGGGGGATGGAGGGACTTACATATGTCGTTCTACAGACAAACACGGGCAGGTCAGCTATTGGAAAGCAGGAAAAAAGAAAGAGACATACGTATTCGCTCCAAAATTGAAGAAAAACTGCAAGAACGAAAAACACACTATAAACGCCGGCTTGCTCAGCTCGTGGAACCTCCCTGCGAGGATGGCCAGGAAGAGAGCGGCGAGGAGGAATCCTTGGACTTGGATCCATTTCCGGCCGAGGAGTTCGATCTTGAGGACTGAGGACTGAGGCGTAGTAGCCTACGGGGGAGAAGGGATTGTGAGAAAGGAAAAAAACGGTGGGGTTAATGGGAGGAAGGAAGGGACAAGGCACCAGGGACGAATCCCAAAGCGGTGATGATAATCCCTCCAGATGAGACTTTGAACAGCCTCTCCCGGGACGTACCGCTCAATCCGTCATACCTGATTTGTTGAAGGCATAGTTCTTTAGCGTCAACGTTGAGTATTCGTTCGTTGGGAGAGGAGATGAAATTTGAAATTTGAAAGGGGGAAGGCGGTAGGGCAAAGGAAGAAAAGAAAAGAAACGAAAAAATCGCGCAATATTCAACAAAAACCAACAAACACAAGTCCCAAGAAGCAGCTGCGCATGTCTCCATTCGGAGAAATACCCCACAAACTCTCCGAAATGCGCTGCTTTCTCTGCTAGCACCTATGGCTCGTTTCCCTCTACATCGCCATCGGAGGACGAAGACGAGGAATTCACCGGCTTGGATTCTTCGATATCGACCCCTGACTTGTCCTTCGAATCTTGCTTGAGGTCCGTGGGAGTAGAGGGCGTAGTGGGCGTAGAGGCCTTTTCCTCTTCCTCCTTTTGCATCTCTTCAGCCTTCCAATCTCATTTTCCCCCTCCTCGCGCCCAATTTTCTTCGAATCCTCAAACCTCGTCGATTCGGGGAGTGTTAACCTCTGATAGAGCGTGCCAAACGCAGGGATGAGCGAAATGCTTATTATGATTCGCCATACTATATGGTAATTGCTACGCGTCGTCAGTAAAGAACTCCTCCAAAAAAAAAACCCCCCAGAACGCACCTCCATCAACCTTCCCCGTATCCCCCTCCTCTCCATTCTTCTCCATAGCGCCTCTATAACACAACAATCGTGGCGAGACTGCCGACGAGGGACCCCCATCCTTGGTCGGAATATGTACGCGAGCATGGTGCCCCGCTTGCGGACGTTGGCCCTGTCGGAGGTTATGGATGCGGACATGGGGTAGCCCCCGCCGACTTCGATCCCAAGGAGGATGCGCGTTATGCCTGAGCAGGGGAGAGTGAATGTTAGGAGGGGGAAAATGACGATACGAGGGAGGTACGCACCAAGGTGTATCAAACATGAATCAGGGGCCAACGACCCAGTGGGGACCGTCAGACTCAAGATGGTAGCAGAGATGATGAGCATGAGCTCTTTTCCGTACACCGCTTTTCTGCCTAGTGGTGGTGGGGGTAAGAGAGAAGGGAGAAGGTGACACTGATTTGCATTATTTTGTTTTCGTCCCCGTTTTCGCTGGCAATCCTTCCTTTTCCTTTCTCTTTTCTATTTCTTTTCGTGTTGTTGGTAGTTTGAACGGCTTGCGAGCGAGATTGAGAAAAAAAGCTAGGATTGGAAGCACTATACGCGTGCACATGCGCAGAGGCCAAATTCAAAGTAAGCGTAAGGAGCGACTTGCGCGTGAGGTGATGATGGAGTCTGTGAGGTGATGATTATGTTGCTTTTTTCCCTGGTATCGTCAATGCGGGGTACGCTGACATTTGCAGGTGGCGGGCGATGCTGATGACGAACGAACGAGTGCTGCGTTGCTCTCCAGGAGGTATGGATCGGTAACTTGACCTGTACGCGGCTTCGCTACTTGTGCTCGGGTAATACGTAGGGTGGGGTGGGGTAACCTGCGGGCTGTCTGTCATCTGTATCGTGTCGGGCACGTTGTCTGTTCTGTTCTGTTCTGGCCTCGCTTCATTTGAATCAATCCAATTCCTTTCTGTGGAAGAAACCCAACGACGTCCAGGCGGGGCGAGAAGGGTGGGCTGAGGTCAACAGAACCCAAAAGGTGCTTTCAACTAGGAAGACAATAAAATTAGATCACCCGTATCGTCAACCTCGTATGGAAAACATGTACGCACCAGACAAAAAGTTTGGTGTTGATCCTGGTCCCGAGACATGGTATCGGTATCCCCGTCCGCGTGCGCACCCTGGGGTTCTTCAGACTGAGGGACGATCCGAGGCGTTGGCGGAGTCTGCACGAGATGCATCTGGACCTGTACTTCGACCTGCGTCCCTGCACCTGTGAGAACAACTACAGTCGATGGCGATGGCGATGGCGACGGAGGCAAGGCGTGCTGAGCGGCAGACGAAGGCGTCGGGACCATCTTCTCCCTCTCCTGCATCGTCCGCTCTTGCGACTGGGCCCTCTCGTACAACTGCAGCTGCCCATGCCCACCCACACGATTCTGGTTCTGATTCGCCACGATGGGAATAAGGATAGCGAAAGGTGTTGTAGCGCTCAACCCACCCGCGTTCGCGTTCCCATTCCCCCATTCCATTGAACAGAGCCCGAGTCCTTCCTCACGCGCTTCTGTGTCGATGCCTCTGGGTCAGCATTGGTGGTGATACCAGCCTGAGCGTGCGCGAGGAGTAGCCATTTGTTCTTCGCGACGCGAGAGGGTGAGTGTGACTTGAGCGGAGGAGTGCGTGTTTTTGTGTGGATGTGCTCGTGCTGGGGCTGGCTCGTGGGTTGGTGGATTTGTAGGATGAGCATGATTGATAGCCGATGTTTCGCTCAGAAACTTGACGGTTTTACATCAAGGGAAGAATAATCGCGAGGATAGAACAGGGACTTTGGGCACTTTGGGCGAACTAAGTAACAGTGACCGATGACGCGTGACACTCTGTTTTCACGAACCATCACCCACATCAGCAAAAGTGCAAGGGGGCACAGGGATCAGGATCCCGGACCGGGGGTCGGTTGGTTGGTTCAGCTCTTGGTCGAGAAAAAAAAAGTTCTGACCCCTCCATATTTTGGCTGATTTAATGCTTTTAACAGCTCATTGGGCTACAATTAGCAGCATTTAATACCCCAGTAAGGTGGAACACACTATTCAAGGTATGCATTGTGCTTATATGCACTGTAATTACAAAAAAAAGCGAAAATATGATAATTCTATGAGTATGGCAACAAATGTAAGGTTAAATTTTGTTACAATTTAAATTATTATTAATTCCATCTGCACATTTTTCTTTACCTTTAGACCCTTTTTTGCTAAATTTGAATGAGAAAACTGCAAAATGAGGTCAGTTGTATGCACATTATAATTCATGTGACATCATATTACTATATTAGGGCAAAAAAGGTCACGTGTATGCTTACGTGGTATGGTTGGTTCAGTGGCTGGGGTCTAAAAAAAAAGTTCCGACCCTAGGTCAGGAATTTTAATCCCTGTGCCCCCTTGCAAAAGTGTTCGACTCTTGCGACACAGTTGCGATCAATTGTGAGCCGGTTGGAATATCTGTAATCGATCATGATCCCCATAATTAGTCATAGTTACTCGTAACAGCATCCACACAGTTTGTAACCGAACTGTAATCACATCGTAATTGGATTACAATCAACAAAATTCTTATACACCTTATGTTCGGTATAATATATTATATCAAACCCTTGCCATTTCTCAGGTTATATAGTGAACATGAGCATATCATAGGTGTAATACATCAAGCATAGTATCTTGATTATAATTGTGTTATGTACTGCCTATTAACTGTCGACAATAGGCTTTTATTCTTAATTGGGGTCTGCCGTCCACTAATTGTCGATTGATATTGCATCGCAGGGCTTGAGAGTAATCAAAAAGTGGTACGGTAAAAGAGGTGACATTGACTATATACCAATCGCGTGAAATAATAATCGACTACGAGATCACCAGATTACAGATATCATGCACTAGTAGTAGCAGCCTCGCTACTCTGCATAATGGAATTCCTCATACGCTGGGCAAATCCTCCGGCATCATCACCTGAATCATCTTCATCCTCATCCCCGGGCAAAGCACCAAAGATTGCTCTATAAAAATTGCATCGCTTAGAATTTAAACTGATTGGTAAAAGAAGGTACTGACTCATTCCACCAGGCCATGAGCTCGTTGACATCCTCCTGCCTCATTGAGCACGCGGTCCGAACTATTTCTTTATAGAAAAGTTCATACGGGAACTGTCCGTTTGATTTCCCACCAGCTGAAAAGATTGCTTCGTCGGAAAGAACAAAACGTATCTGAGGTTCACATTCAGGAGCTTATTAGTAATAACCCATTGGAACCGTAAACAGAATATACATACAATTGTTGCTGTATACGCAATGGCAAAAACTGATACAGACTTCATACCATGAATAGTAGTGATGTGCCGGCCCTGGCTTGGCCCAAAAGCCCCGGCTTTGGCCTGGCCTGACACGGCTTTGGCTTCAAAAAATTCAGAGCCAGGCCAAAAGCCACAATGGCGGCCTGGCAGGGCTTGGCTTTGGCATAGGCCAGGGCTTTTGCTATTTTTAAACTGATTATATAAGACATCTTAAAAAGGAAATTTTATTCAAATTAGGACAGGACATCATCGTCGTCGTTATCTATGTCAATGATCAAAGAGTCCCAACTGACAAGTCCATTTTCGTCTACCCAGTCAGCGTTACCGTCATCATCTACAATTTCGAGCTCCTCTTCAAGAATGGATGAAGGTGCAGGTTCCCGAAAGAGGAGATCAGATTTCATCAAGCACTTTATTACTTGGAGTGCTTCAATGACGTCTGCACCCAATCTGTTTCGCCGCTTACTAATAGTAATGCCTGCAGAGGAGAATGCCCGCTCGCTTGAAACAGAGGACCCCATAATTGAAAGATAGTCCAGTGCGAGCGAAGCCCAGACAGGGAAACGAGTTTCGTTTAGCTGAAATTACATTATATAAGCAAAAGAACAACGAAGAAAAACAAAGCTCTTACCCCCCACCATTGAATTGGAGACATATCATCCGGAACAACATCTACTGTATCAAGATATTGGTTGAACTCGTGTAACCATGGACTTGATTCAATGCCTGGAGAGGGAGACGGTACCGAATTGTCCTCAGAGTCTTCAAGATGTGCCATAAGTTTCGCAAGTTTCTTGTTGCCTTTGACAGCAGGCTTCGGTTGACCAGTTTCTCCGTACATCTCAAGATGGCGCTCTTTGAACTATATCCATAGAATAAGATTTGTACATGATGTATATGAAAGAAATAACGTACAATTTTTTCAACTGAAGCTCGCACTTCTTGCTGAAGTGACGATGACCAGTGTTTCTTGAAATGATCCATTTTCGAGTCTGGGTTAAGTACTAAAAGCGAATAAGAACAAGAATAAGCAGATGATCTAATTACGCACCCATAACCATATTATATGCCTCTGAGGTTGCCGTCTTATTATAGTATTCCTCAACTTTTTTCACGCCTGCTTTGAGCGCATTTGTAAATGGTTGGTACTTGCTCTTATCTTTTACGCCACTGGTGGCACGGGTGATACGGTTACTCCAAACAGCATGAAGACCTTCGAGTGCGGGTAATGCATTATGTAGGCTGGGGGCTGACTCATACGAGAATGCCTGCTGAGCATTATCAGAGTGCTGAAGTGCGGAATTAGTCAAACGAACATTTCAATTGAATAAGAAAGGTTATGTACCTCCAAGAGCTCAATCAATGTCTCGACACGATCCCATTCCTCTTCTGAGAGCTCAAGTGCTTTAATCTTCTCACGCTTTGCTTTATCCGTCTCATCCTTTGAGATCTTCTGGATAAAATCATCGAAGAACTAGATAGTAATAGATAAGTCTTTAGAAATCGTAATGGAAAGCAATGACTTACATCGCGAAGGTGCACAGCACGCTTTAACATGACTAACGTTGATGACCATCGTACCTTCATGTCAAGGAGGAGGGTCAATGGTTTTGTCCCTGCCTTGACTTGAAGTTCCTTCAAGCACTCCTTTCGTTTTGCTGATGAGCGCGACTTCGATCATAGATATCAGTGTTTTGTATATGAATGGGCGCAATCACTACATACCTTGACTGTAACCGCACGTATGAGTCCTACTTCGTCTCGGATGTCATCAAGGATGTGTGGCTCAAGGACTTCTGGGTTCTCGGGATCGTAGTGGTCTGACACACTATGGGTGCTGATTAGGGCCTGAGTTGCAAGGTTAATTATATGCGCCAAGCATCTATAGACAAAATATTAGTCGAAAATTGATGGAAGAAAATAATAAAAAAGATACCGAATGTGGTATGTGGTCCAATTCCAACGTTTCTTAGAATTACAACGCATTTTTGAAGCATTGAGAATTTTCCCGAAGTGGCCGAGCATGGTAAGATTATTTGACGCGTTATCACACGTAATCCACCCAACCTGGTATCATCAAGTATCAGTAAAACTATTTACATACTGGAAAGAAGACGTACTTTATGCCCAAAATTAAGACGCTTCACAATTTTAAATAGAGCCCGTCCAAGGTTCACACCGTCGTGAGCGCAATTAAGCCTCGTAAACCCAAGCAATGCTGACTGTTGCTCCCATACACCATTTTCCAGCTTCTCGTTCCAGTGCCCAGTGACCGCAAAGTAGGCATCCGCAGTATTGGCCTGCCACGCATCGCACGTAAGACTGATAAGACCTGATTTATTGCCCTAGTGACACAACAAGTTAGTAGGTGACATAGATATAAGAGAAGCAATCAAGACGTACAGAGATCCGCTTGCGAAGATCAGTCATATTCTTCTTAAATAATTCCATGATATGTTTGCGAGTTGCTTTTCGGTTGGGTATGATCACACCATTTGTCGCCCGAGCAGCAATATTGATCATGTTGTGGAATTTTGGGTGCTCCAATGCTTGAATAGGCTTTACGAGTAAAAGACGTTAACAAATCATTGAGAAAAACAGTAATATATAAGTACCTGGTCAGTAGCGATGAGCCATTCAACAGCCGCTTCACGAAACACATCATCGGAGTACTTCACAAGCCTCTCCTGCGCCACCCGTTCTCTCAGATGAGGATCCAGCGAAGTTTGTTTCGTGCGATCTGCCGCTTCCTTAGCCTCCTTCGCTGCTTTGACCACCTTCGGTAGCTTTGATGTGAAGCTGTTCTTGTCGCACCACTTATTATAGGCATTCTACATATCATAAGTAAAAGATTTCGTAGCCAATAAAATATAGAATAAACTTACTAGATGGTGGGCCTCAATATGGCGTCGAAGGGTGGTAGATTCATTTACGAGGTATACCATTTTCCCCATTTTAGATCTGCATAGAAATGAATTAGTATACCACAATAAGTGACCAATTATACGGAGACTTACTTGCAGTAAATACAACAACGCTTCATTTTATTCCCAAACGTAGCACATGGTTCAAAGAATGCGTTGACGTCCTTTACTCTGTCTTGAATTGAGGGGGTTGGATTTCCCTCGTTTTCGGAATCGGTTACTTCAATAACAGTCGGCAAAGGCGTTATTGATGTTTTTTTGCGTTTTTTGGTGGGGTTTTCTGTTGGAACAGATGATGCTAAATATCTGTTGCATTTAGCCCAAATAAATCAAAAAGAAAATTGCTAAAAACCACATACTTTGTCCCTCGTCATTTCGAAAGTCACCTAACAATGTCGAAGCCGGTTCCTCAGTTCCCGTGTTCGCCTTTCTTTTTAGCGAGGGCTCAGAGTCCTGAGTATTTGCTATTGTGTCTTCATCATGAAAATCTTCGTCATCAAATGGCGGCGAAAGGATACGGGGTGGTGTGGATGAGACAAAAAACGATGGACTAGTGGGGGGAATGGATGAACGTTGCGATGAAACAGAAGTGTCGTTGGTGGCGCTGATACTATTATTAGTGTGATGGTTGACACGCTCACGGACTTCTTGGTGGGACCGGATTTCAGGTTCGGCCACATTGGCGGCATCAGTGAGACGGGTTGATGGTATAGGTACTCGCTTCGAGCGTTGAGGCTGTGTTGGGTTTGTCATTATGAAGATTATAAAATGGGTAGTATTTTTCGAGGGATTGAGTAGACGATAAATTGCTGTGTGTTGCCGCAAACGGAACAATTTAAAACTGTACAGTTTTATTTGTACAGCACTGTGGGAATTTTTTGGTCGATTTAGGCTCAGAGGCCAAAGATTTTGCACGCTCAAGCCGTGGCTCAGCCAGCGGCCCACGGCTTCCAAAAATAAAAGCCAGGCCAAAAGCCGTCGTAAGCCGTTAGGTTGGCTCGGCTTGGCCAGGCTAATTTTGGCCTGGCCTGGCCTGGCTTGACGGCTCAGGCCGGAGCCGGCACATCACTAATGAATAGCAGCATTTCCTTTCCTAGTGCTTCGTGTTGTGGACTGAGATGCTGAGCTAGGACCGATAAAGATGTGGTGAACACCCTAATACTATGATTAGTAAGAATAAAAAAGGTTGCTCATAATACCGCACCTTTACAAGCATCTCACCTTTGAGGAACCCTGAGAAAAAATTTGAAGGGTCACAACGTTCGTTTGCCCACAAAAATAATGCGAGGCTGCTGGCACGGCATTTGATTTTACCATCTTGAAGATCTTGCCGTATCCTGAATATCAAAAGTAAGCTGCGAACAAACCTCGAAAATGTAGATACTTACTGAGGGTCATTATAATCTTTGTCAGCAGGACAGATAAGGGCACCACTGGAGACGTTATGGAACCCCATTCCATGGCGAATGAGTGGATAAATAGGAGGGTCATATTTTCGCCACGTATTGATGAGAAGCTTAATGCTAATCACATCGCTAGCTCGCGCTTTCTTGCGGCCATGATCAAGCTAAATAGATGATGATTAACGTTCAAGAATCAAAATTAAGCAGCCACAAAATTCGTACGTGTTTTGCAATGGGGTTCACAGCATCCAAGCCATGCGAGCCTAGAATATCACCGATGTTGGGAACCCACTGTTCGAGATTCTGATACCCCAGGTACACTTCGTGATTCCTGTGAGTGATGAACACTAATTAGCACAACTGTAAACAACAGGCTACTACCACTTACCTGGCAGAGAGTAAATCCACATTTGTATTTGACATTGTCATGTTGTAGCCTTCCTCTAGGATTGCAGAAAGCTTGCTCCACATGAAGCGGCAACAAACAAGAATCCGACCTTTATCTTGAAGATACTTGTGTGGTAATCTGTTTTGTTTTTGACTCTATGAGCAACGCAGATTAGCATACTGTAGATATTGGATACACACTTATTATCAATATCTTCGCCTGAATCCTCGTCATCAGTATCTGAGGAGGTACGTGTATGTTTCCTCGAACCATGACTTCTACTACTGGGAGGAGGTGGTGAGCTTGAGGGAAATGGAAGAGATGGTGGTGGTGGTGATGAATGTCAGGACTGAGAGTCCTCGGAACGGTTGTGGCTCTTACTTCTCCTTTGGTAATCTGTTCTCTCACGCCGAGGTGACAGACTTCTATCATTTCTGGGCCTGTCACTGCCACGGCCGGAGTTGACGTTACCCCTTCGCCTATCTGAGGATGACATTTGACAGATATGTTCAAAGTGAGTTGTAAGAAGAGGAGTGAGTAAAAAACCCTTTAGATATTTGTGGAAGAAAAACAAGCTATGCCTGCAAAGGGGGTGGTAGTGGTGGTGGTGAATGTGAATCAGATACGAGATCATCCGGCGGGATGGATCAAAAAGTTTGTTTGATCAAACAAGCAAGAACAAGCAGACTTCACGTGAAGTCGCGTCGCGTCGCGTCAGACATCTATAAATAGTACAAACTTTGTCTATAAATCGAACTCTTCTTCTCTGAATCCCTCTTCATCTTCTTCAGGATTGTTAACGTCTGATATATACCCATCACTTTTGCCATCATCTTCTGGCACATTGAGAGTTTCAGTCGATACTACTTGAAGAGCGAGGTATGCAGGACTCCCATCAAATAAGTTCTGTTTGAGTTGTGTATCCTCCCGTGGAAAGTCAGGAGAATTATGATGACCAATACCTATGCCTAGATAGCGCATCATAATATCACGATCAACGAATCTAACATAAGAATTAGACGTGCATTGTAAATAAGTAAAAAGGACACAATCAAGATACCTCATGACATAATAATTTTGCCAGTCACCATCTTTCTTTGAGTCTCGAGCGTATGATGGTCCAAGGAGATTATAGGTTCGGCCATATTGAAATGCTGGAATTAGATGGCATGCCCGAATTACCAACGATGGGTTTAGGAAGCCAAAGGCTTCAGAATCTCGACTTTGAACAAAGCCAATACAGTCAAGATGAAGGCTTGATGGACCTCCATCCCAGTCAGGATCCTGTCCAAACCATCTCACCCAGAGAAACTCCATACACACTGGTGTATTAGAGCCACTGAAATGCACATTTGCATGATATATACCAAGGACGCGTGCATACCAAAATGGATGTGTCGCGTTGTTGTTTTCATCAAACGAAGGTGCGAACGATGGAATCATTACATCACGTCTGTCTGAATTGACGTTGATGGTGTCTTGGTCACGACGCACATCATACCCAGTGAAGTTGAAACGTGCAGTTGCATGTGCGTACAGAAAATTATGCCGGATTATAACGTCACTGAGTTCCGTGCTGCTATATGCCTTTTCCTCGTCCCCAAAAGGTGTTTGGTTTTCTTTTCGAGACAAAAGATGGGCCTTTAACTTTGTAGTAAAGTTCTGAAGTGACATTAATATAACTCATGCTGGGACTGATAACGCAATGCAACACATACTACAACTGCAGGATCATCTGCATGTTCCTCGAGAAAGTCAGGAATATGAACCTTATTGCGTTCATCTGTCGAAGCAATATAGTATGTTTTGTTGAGCTCTTGTTGTGTTGAGTGCGCCGTTTCCGAGTCAGGATTTAATCCTTCCAGTTCACGAGTCATGCGGTCATGGACTTGTTCCCGAGTATCAATTTTAACAATTTGTTTAAGGGTGTCATTCAAATTTGTCCGACCATTCTGCCCTTTGGTTCGTCGATGACGAGCTTCACCCTAACAAGTTTTAATTAATAAGAGCTGGGCCCTTCTAATATAAGGAATCCACATACCAATAATGTCGAGAAACAATCAGTTGTTCCGAAAAATTCAATGTGATTAGGGTAATCAGGTAAAGCATGTGCTTTTGGAGTCGATAAGTTGAATGTTTTTTTGCGTTTACCACCCGAAGCATAAGGTAAGGCTGCTGTACTAGATGGCGGACCCAACGTTTGAGGTGTCTGAACCACAGAAACAGAGTTCTCGGGCAGTGATTCTGGATTGGTAATTGAATCCGTGTTTGACTTTGTGCCTCGAGAAGTTGCCTTCATTTCTCTACGAGTTGCTGCGCGGTTCCGAGCCTGGTATTCGGAGTCGGTTTCAACTGTATCAAAATGGGAGCACGTTTCTGCTGCAAAGTAGCGAAGGCCGTCACCGAGCATGGTTGTAACTTCACGGAACACTCGAAGAGAAGTGTCAGTATGCATTCGAAGTTTGGCCAAGGAGTGCCAATATCCCATAATATATAATAGGTCAAGAATGGTCGAATTGTGGGGTTCCGGAAATAGTCCCTCAAAGCAAGGAATAGAGCACTGTAAAATGTCTTCGTAGTTTCGGGCAGCGAGTTTCGATAAATCAGACACATTTGAGTCAAATTTTCGAATTGAAGACCCGAATGGAGCAACTTGACGAAACCTGTGATTAAAATTCAAATTAATTTCTATGTTATAGATTTTTTTTAAAAAAGACTGTTACTCACCGTGAATTAAACTCATGTACAATAAGAGAACCCTGGCAATGTAGCATACGGATAAGGTGCTGGAGTAACGCCTTCCATACACCAAGCTCCACCTCATGCATCAAGTCAACTACCAATGTTTTGTGAATATCAAAGTCGAAAGCACGCAGTTTCACCGAAAATGCATTCTAGAATTTGGCGTCAAAAGTAGAATTAACAAATAATCTAAACCAATTGAGTACTTACTTCTGTAGGCACGAGCGAATCTGCTTTCAATAATGCTTCAACATGAACACTATTGACAGCATACCCCTCGTTATAAATTAGGGCGCGTGCGTCGTTAACCTTTTGCTGACGCTCGTGCGTTTCATAGCATGCGAGGTGCTCCCTATCTTTCATGTCCGATGCTTTGGCAATGTCAATAAAGCGAGTTTTCGGGATTTTGCACCGTGGGCAGGGACAATTTCCTAGGTCACGTATGGTAGCAATCAGAACCCTGACGTACAGATGGTCAGTATTGATAACTGACTCGAGACAATTAATATCGAACTCGCACTTTTCGGGATAATCTGCTGAATAAATGAATATTCGTGGGTATATACGACGACGAATGCCATCTCCACAATCCACAATGATGCCATGCGCATAAGCAAACAGGAACTCATCATCAAGGATGATTTTCCAGCAACCGTGAAAAAGTTCACGTTTACAGTGCGCTAGTAGTGGTGCATTCAGTTTGCCGTCGGGATCTTGGAAAATAAAATCCGCCAAATTGTCCGGAAGCTAAAAGAACATTTACTAGTATGTAAATCTCGCTGCGTTTGGGTTGAATTTTGGAGAAGACATACCGACGGCAGAAAGGCCAGTGTGTGGCCCCCTTTTTTGTCGGGTCGTGCACGGTCATACTTCGACTGGTTGGCGAGGTACAAATAAATAGGCCATAGCTTAGCATGGCCAAACTGTGCCACCTGTGTCGCATCAGAATAAAACATTAATCCTGCCACTACACGAGGCAGATCACATCCTACTTCAGGGGGTAAATCCTGTAAAGCACGATCAGCAGCGACAAAGGTTTTTGAACTGGCAAGATCACAGAAGACCCGTTCTGCTGAGTTAGGTTCCCATGGAGGACACCAGTGCTCTTCGAATGGATGCCAATGAAAATTCTTGGCCTCCGTGTCTGAATATGTTTCCTTCAATATATTGTTCAAGCTTTTATGATAAAAATTCGGGACATTGAATTGACGACCTGCGAGGTATGGTTCGGGCCCAGGTTCTTCTTCGGCAAGCGATGTTTCAATGTTGCTCCTGAAAAATGCATCCTGTCGACGTTGCCGGGTTGCTGCATCACGTTTGGTAGCTTTGGTTTTCTTCTTACCAGTAGGGATCATTATAGGGACACTCGATTTTGTCCATCCGTGTTCCTCTGTGACGCCTCCTGTATTTTGGGCAACCTTGTCATCGAGAACATTGAAGTTCGCATTCACAACATCCTGGAGTCGAAATTCGGGATGCGCCATCACATCGTTCAAGAGTTCATTTCGAGTTTCCTTCGTCTTTTTGTTGCCATTCCAGAACCAGCGATTGAAGAGAAATGTTGACATATTGGGGTATGGATGAATGATCTCTGCCGCCGTCTTTGAGGTTGAATCCGGATTGGGAATAGTAGAAGCCGGTGTAGTAGGGAGAACCAAGCCGTCGGCGAAAAGATGATGGGCAGTAGAATTTGTGTCTGGTACCCCACTAGGTTTCCCATGATACATGCGAGACACACCGAATCGATTCTTGACAGTTTTCACGAGTCGGCGAATCCGAATTAACAGAGGCGCGCGAGAAGGTGGCAGTACACCATCTTCTAAAGCATGTGAACCCTGAATGTCGTCGACGGGCTCTGGTGCAGCTTCAAGTTGGCCGGGACCGTCAGGAAGTTCATCCTCCATCATGGCCAATGCCCTAGCCGTTGGCACTCTTACCCGTTTTCCCAACGGGTGAGTAGGCTGAAGTTCAATGGCAGGCGGATCCTCCTGCAAGTCCGCAGTCAGGGCGTCCGCTGTCAACGAGACTGGTAAGCCTGTGTCCGTATCCATTTCGATGAGTGCCGACTCAGAGTCGTTTCCTCGGTCATTATTGGGCTTAGTAAAGAATGTGAGCATGCTAATCACTTTTCCTGATGATAGAACTCGAGAAACTCTTACAAATACCGGTGGGGCACTGAAGTCGGTGCTCTGTTGAGGTACGTCCGCTACAGTACTGCTACTCGCGTTCAAGTTTCCTTCTTTCCGTGCGCGTTTTCTTCCCGGAACCAGTCCAAGTAAACTCGCAAGTTTATCGCGACTTTCGTGAAATTTCGAAGATCCTGCCTCTTGTGACACCGTCTGGTCACCTGTAAAATTGATATCAAGGCTGGAGGCTGTTGAACGTGGACGTTTCAACGCCGCAGCCGCATTCCAAGCTTGGGCACTTTGTTCTTTGCGTTTATCGCACTTGTACTCATGGCGCATGAGGTATCCGCTAGTCGTGTAACGCCTTCCGCAACCAGCACATTTTAAACTTGATTTTTCGAACTCCATGATGATACATTCTAAAGTTCGGGTTAAATCAAGGAGTTGCACTTAGTAGAACCGGGTGGGAAGGCTTACCAATGACCACGCTGACATCCGTAGGGCCTAGAATCTACGAAAAAATTTAATGTATCTAGAAAAGAATCAGTTGCGCAGTGAAAGCGTGTGCCAAGTTTGCGGCTAAGCGCTCGAGACAGCCAGCCAGCAGCAGTGCAGACTCAGGGGAAGTGCCACCTCACTGTGAGATTACACAGTTTAAGTAAAAGTTCTCAGACAGTTGTGATCATGTTTTCAGCCGATATTGATTGAGTCATAACAAGCAAAAAGGGCCGCAGCCAGCATAACCGTTTACATAGAATGTGGTTGGATTATGAGCAAATTATGATCGATGCGATGGATTACAGAATTTATAGCTGAGTTGTAATAAGATCACGTCTGCTCACGAAATTACAATCTCCGAAATTAATCGTATTTACTCATATTTTCGAAGCCTTTTTGCTGATGCAGTACAACCCTCGAGCACGACCGACTGGGAGCTCGAGAAAGTCTTCTTTTTTATCTTTTATACTATCAACGACCTCTCTTCTTTGTTTTCTCGTTTCTGCTAGTAATCTCCACCGATTATACGCTTGGCTGGGCTGTGAGGTGGCTATTCATAGGTGGAAACGGGCTTTCCATCATCGATTTGAATTGGATGTATTGTCTATCAAGCTACGTATTTATTTTGCACTATATGATGTTCGCTGAAGAAGACTCGACTCTTTACCATCCTCTTGTCAGTTTTCCCCTATATTTGCCAGTAGTGAAATTGCATGAAAGAGGCAACAGGTTACTATTCCTGATGTGCCCACTATTCCTGCTATTCCTGCTATGCTTGCTATTCTCGCTTTTGCGGCTATACTTGCTATCCCCAATATTCCCGTCAGTCGGTGGCCTATGTGCACGCAACGTATTTTCCTCAAATATTGTTGCCTTCGGGCCACACGCTTTTTCGATTATTCTAAATCTCGTGTCTATATGGTTAGAATGTGATTATACAGACCAACTGCCGATTTTTTTGGGTCGTCTTTGCACTGCTGCTGCTGAACATGGTGAGAAGGGAAGTTGAACGTGGATGACAATGACGATGCGACGACAAGCAGATCAACAAAAATGGGTATCCTATCGCTTCTGATAGGTTGGAACGACGATCACGATTTTTTCGTCGACAGGCACGGGGTATTTCTTCTCAGATAGGATGAGGTCGAGATCTCCGTCATCTCTTTGCGGCGTAGCGAAAGGAAACGAAAAGTTCGAATTCAAATTCAAATTCGGAGATGGATCCGGAGGAGACGAAGGGGGAGGTGAAACAGTGGCGGAATGAGGTGGTGGGAGGGAGTAGGGTGGGGAGTCTTGTGCTTGCGCTTCCACCTGCTTCCGCTTCTGCTTCTGCTCGCCAACGCCATCGAGGAGACGATCGTCTTGAGCAGGATCGTATCTTTATCTGCGCCTGAGCCTCGTTGGTGTTGATCGAGATCCCGAGACTTGGTATCCGAGTCGCGTTCCCGTTCCCGTTCATGTTGGACGAAAGCTTGAGGAATCGGAGGTAGAGTATGCGCAACATGCGCCTGTATTTGCATTTGGACCTGGACCTGGACTCCCTCTCCCTCTTCCTCTCCCTCTCCTGCCCATGCCCACCTACACTTTTCAAGACACAATTCATAATAGGGATAGAGATAGCGACATGTCTCGTATCCCTCAACCCTACATCCCTCGAAGTACCAGCGAGCGAATGAAATGGTTCTGGATTATCGCTCACGCTCACGCGCTTCTGTGCCGGGGGTGATAGGAATGGTGGTAGCAGCCTGAGCCCGCGAGTTGTTCTTGTTCGTGAGGGGATGAGTTGAGCGGAGGAGTGCGTGTGCGTATGCGTGGGTGCTCGTCCTACTTATTGGGTTGGCGGATTTGTACGATGCGTACGATGCGTGCTAGGAGACGGGTGTCACTGATGTGGAGGTAGATGATGATGAAAAACAAGACGATGACGATGACCCCCCCACCCCCCCCTCTCTCGGACTCGGGCTCTGAATCACTCCCGAGACAGCTCCTCGGGAACGGGATGATGGAGTGTGGGGATATGCGCGCAACGATGGGAGAGGCAAAGCGAGCGTGCGTTTCCTGGTGCTTAGTTTTTGGCTTGAGGTGTTTTTCGGTGTGGGCGAGGAGGAGGGGTGAGAGGAGAGGACGGGGTAAGAGAGGACGGAAGAGGGAGAAGGAACAGGAACAGGAACAGGAACGACAGCGGATAAGCAGGTCAAAGTCAAAACCTACTTTGACGCTGACTTGCGTGTTAGATGATGTTGATTTCCCTGATATCGTCGTCGTCGTCCAGGATGATGCATGATGATGCAGATGATGACGAACGGGAGGCTGTGTTACTCTCCGGGAGGGGATGGATATGGTTTGGGCAACTGTACGCGGCTCTGCTTCGTGTGGTGCTCGTGCTCGGTTAATACGTAGGGTTGTCTGTCTGTCTGTTGGCCATGCAGGTTAACGTGTATCGTGTTGGCTCTGGAACAACAACAACAGTCGATGGCGATGGCGATGGAGGCGCGACGACGTCCTGCCAAGATGCAGTAGCAGACAAAGACGTTGGGATTATTCTTTCCCTCTCCTGTATCGTCCGCTCTTGTGACTACATCATCCTTGTCAAGTCCAACTCCGGCGGAGCCTGTCAAGTGAGCTCACGGCATCTCACCGAGCTGATTCAATTTCAATTTCTCACACACTACCGAACTGATGTTGATTGACGTGCCAATCCTTTCTACATCTACGCAGAGTCATCAGCTCTTCCTCCTTTCCAAATTAAACAACAAATTCATCACATCTACGTGCATGCCTACCATTCCTCCCACTGAATATCATGTTTGCAAGTTTTCAGTGACACCATTTGGACCGGAAAATTGGCTTGGGTTTCATCATTGATGTGTCTCTTGTAGCCTGCAAGAGGCTGGAAACCAAACTGTTTATCACTGAGGAAGGACGTTTGGACACTGGAAAGGCTGTAGCGGCTGCGCTGAGTGCAGGTTGAAGTAACGGAAAGACATTCAATTGTGTGTGTGTGTTAGTCCAGATCTGGTTTCTATTCGTTTTGGACATCAGGTTCGAGAAACGTATATATCTCTTCCATTCCTTCGGAAGTGCTGTGCTTGTCTCAAGTTAGTGAGTGTCCTGCGGAAAAAACTGACTATCAGAGCGGCTGGAAACGCTCATCGATCATTCACGACCTTCGGGATCTGGTGCCTCCTCAGTGACAAGTATAGCTTGCGAATTGGGGTTTGTGTGGGGATCCACTCGTTGACTGAGCAGGTGTTAAACGTTAAACATTAATCAAAGATGCATATGCTTCGCCTGTTGTGGATCCTCAAGTTCCTTCTCTATCGATATCGGAAACTCCTGTGTCAGGTGGTAACATTCCTCAAGGTCCAGCTGAACATGAAGCTTTGGATGTTCATCAGGGCTTCGAATTCTGGTTGTTCTCAGTCTCTGTGCTCGTGCTGCCAGATGTACCGGTTGAAGGTTGTATTTCGACTAAAACTGGATCGTAACAATGTCAGATGGCTTGCTCTTGTTGATATGTGACATAGATCTCAGTGTACCATGACAACTTGATTCAAGCCCTCAGAATAGACGCTCGTAATAGTACTTAAAGACAGCGAATACTTGACTTTGGGTATCACAGACCCAGATTCCATTATGTCTTCCCAGGGCGATGTCACCATCCCCATTACATATCAAAAATCTGTTATTAGCGGCACCTTAAATTCAGCATTGTTATTACAATTTCTTGGAGGCAAGTACCGCCTTTACGGAACGTAACGTGGCTGAACAACTATACATAGGAGCATATATTGGGTTCTATTTGATAACATTTCGAATCTACTGTGGGGGGCATGTTGCATGAGAGAGGCATAAAATGCTAATAATCTTCCAGCACGAAGGTCACAGCCAGGCCAACGGGTGGTGACTAGCGTTCTAGCAGGACTGTTTGGTTGCACCATCGGAATTTTAATCACACAATGGCTCTATATATTTACTTGGTTTGCGGGAGAGGCCAACACTAGATATGATATTTTTTATTTGAGCGTGTTTAACCAAACTACGCCTGCAGAAGGTATGATAAGCGTAATATTATCGGGATTGGGTCAAGTCCTTGCGGATGGTCTGCTGGTAAATATTGTATGATCTGTATTACTTCATCTTGCTGACAATAATCTTAGGTATGGCGCTCCTGGCACCTTTTTCGTGGCCGGAAATACATCACACTTGCATTTCTGGGTATTTATATTATTGAAATTGGTGATTCCAGTCTCTATGTGAATTCCAAATTGTATATTGATATAGTTTTATAGTGATGACCATCACCACAACTCTTATGTATTTTCTCTTTTCCCTAGACCCACTGCGCTATCAGACAGATCAATTTGGGCAGCAGACCAACATCTTGTATGCGACTAGCCAGTGTGTGACAGCTGCAACAAGTATGATTGTGTCACTTGCAATTGGCATGAAAATCTATTCCTCAACAACCGTAAATCACAAGGCTCGAAGAAAATACATTCAAATCATTGAAATAACGATAGAGTCATCGGCCTTATATTCCTGCTTAACATTGATGACGGCAATCATCACGTTTGTCAATAGTGGCCCAGCAATTTCGGCATCTGCAGCATCTGTCGTCAATGCAGACGTATATATCAATGGGATTATGTACATCATAACCGTAAGTGGATTATGAATCACCTTGCGGAGCCTCTCTGATCACCCATAATCAATTTGATAGGCGTTTGCACCGACCCTCATGGTTGTCCGTCTCGAATTGACAAAGAAAAATCCAACCGAGGAGTTTTCAACCAATATGAGCTCCGAACAAAATGATAACATTCTTAATGCCTTTGCAGTTGCTGCTCAAAATCACAACATCTCTGAGATTCAAGAAGTATCTCTTGATGGCACAAATATCCGAAATCCTATTGCCAGTGAAGAAGTCTAAAATATATACAGTACGGGATATACCCTTAGTTATAACCCCTTTTTCTTAAATTCGCTATTATCCATAGCACCTTCCTTGCCTCGGCGTCGTCCGCGGTCCTTATGTTGCAATCATGCATATTTAATCGCACCAGTCTCAACATGTTTTCGTATATATTTCCTGGAATTTCGATACGCTAGTTTAATGCACGTTCCTGTTTTTAATTATAGTAACAGATTGGTTCCTCATTCGAGTCTAATAGGTCTCCTTCTCGTCTCGTTTCGTCTCTTCCTCTTCGTCCTGCTTTATAACTCGTTACCGCCTTGCGCCCTGCATTGCTCATGTACCCAGGACGCGGCAGGTGAAAGAGGAAGGGAAGAGAAGATGCACCGGATGTACGTCTGTTTCAAAGTGTCGTTCTAATCCAGCAGGCAAGAAGTACCATGGTCGTTTCCCCTCCCTTCTGTCCTTCAGTCTCGTCTCCCACATACCTAGTCCCCGAGCGATCATTTGAAAGTTTTAAACTCAGTGAGGAGGGGACAGCTAAAATATAACTGAGAGATAGATATGTGAAATTCGAGTCGCCGGCACAGTGAAGAACAGTACTTTCAAGAGGCTTCTTTACTCTGAACCACCATGTCCTCCGGTTTCTCCCACGGCGAAATTTCGGACCAGGCATGCCAAGGTAAGGATCTGCGCGAATTTCCTCTGTTTTCACAGGGCGTAGTCAATCAATCGACAATATATTGCACGTGCATAAACGTATGTATGTACAGAGCTAGTACATACATACCTCGCCCTCGCCCTCAAACCGAACACCCAGGTCCCGCCCATTCAAATCCTGCGCATTCAGAAACCTCCGGAGGCGAATAGCCAGTAACGCATCTTGTACGTCCAGCTGGGCACCTTGCTCGCTTTTGTCGGCGCTATATGTGTAATTTCTCTTCTTCCCCCCTTTCCCCCCCGTCTTTCTCTTCATCCCCATCATCTTCGAATCCGACTAATGGGAACCTCGCAAAGCCGCCGTTCGCGTTCTCCTTTCCAGCACCAACGGCAACGGCGTACCCAGAACCCATAGCCATGCTCACGCCCATCCCACGCCGCCTACCCATCACATCCAGCCCATACCGCCTCTCAACGCCATACATGACCGTCCGAGAGAGAGGTACACGAGCAGCTTGAGCTCGGAGGATGAGATTCGTGGACGGCGGGGGTGTTGCTGGGGTTGGGAGTAGGATCAGTGTTGGTGTTGGTGTTGGTGTTGGGAGGAGAAACGGTGATCACCGCCTCGAAGCCTTCGCATTTTGCATTCCTTTATATTCGCCTCCGTGCCCTCACCCCACAAACATTAAACCCTCATTCCCTCACCGCTCTCTCTCGCCTCTCTCGCCACCCTAATCTCCTCCGCATACAGCAGATCCGCATCGCTGCCTTTGACTTCGGGTAATAGGAACGTGAGAGCTAAAAAAAAAAAAACCAACAGTCAGTCATCTACGCATAAATGAAGAAGGGAAGAAGGGCAGAAAAGAAAAAACGCACCAGCGCCGGCGATAAAGCATCCGAAGAAAACTATCACATCAGGGAAAGGGGAAGACGAAATGTCAGCGATGTTTTTTTTAAGGGATAGAATGAATGAATGAGAATCGACGGACTCTTTGTTCGTCATCCTCGACAAGAAAAAAAAAAAAAAAAAAAAAACAGAAAAACAAACAAGCAGGCGTCCCAATCTTCTTGCTCAACGCATTAAACGCTAACGCTGAGATGATCGCAACTTTCGGATTCCCCTCTTCATCCCCGTCATCTTCGACTTGGACTAATAGGAACCGAGCAAAGTCGCTAGACCCGTTCGCGTTCTTCTCCTTTCCATTTCCATTTCCATTTCCATTTCCATTTCCATTTCCATTTCCACCCATCACCATTCCACGCCTACCCAGCACATCCAGCCTATACCGCCTATCCATGCCATACATGACCGTGCGATAGAGGTACACGAATAGCTTGAGTTCGGAGGATGAGATTCGCGGACAGTGGTGTTGGTGGTGGTGGTGTTGCGGCTGCTGCTGGGACTTCTGGAACTGGGAGGGAGCATGTCGAGAGAGAAAGTTAGACGACGATACGACGACAGGCAGAGGAACGAAAATAGGTACCCTGCCGTTTCTGATAGGTTTTGGAACAACGATCACGATTTTTCGTCGACGGGCACTGGTACGGGTATGGAGGCCGGAGATTTATTCTTCTCAGCTAGTACGAGGTCGTCTCTGTCGGCGTATGTGTGCGGCGTAGCGAGAGGAGACCAAAAATTCGGATTTGGAGAAGGAGGAGACGGAGGAGTAGAAACGGTGGCGGAATAAGGAGGCGGCGGGAGGGAGTATGGTGGGGGGTCTTGTTGGACTTCCACCTGCTTTTGCTTCCCTACGCCAACGACGCCGACGCCATCAAGGAGAGTGTCGATCGTCTTGAGCAGAATCGCATCGGCATCTCCTTGATGTTAATCCCGAGACTTGGTACCTCCATCTGCACCTGTGAGGAGCTGAAACTGAGGTTCTTGGGACTGAGGCGGAGCCCGGATCTGCACTTGGCCATGGACCTGTACCTGCACTCCTGGGAGAACGACAGTCGATGGCGATGGCGATGGAGGCAAGACGTGCTGAGCGGTGGACAAAGGAGTCGGGATCATCCTCTCCTGCATCATCCGCTCTTGCGACTGGGTCCTTTCCTTCCGATGCATCATCCTCTCCCTCTCCTGTGTCATCCTTTCCTGCGACTGCGACCCCACACGACTCTGATCCGTGACAATAGGAATAGGGATAGGGATAGGTCTCGTAGCGCTCAACCCGCCCACGTTCCCGTTCCCGTTCCGTTAGACAGAGCCCCAGTCCTTCCTCACGCGCCTCTGTGCGTCAGCAGTGTTACCAAGGCTAGGAGAAGAAGCACCTCCGATGCTGATACCAGCCTGAGCATGCGCGAGGAGCAACGACGACGACGATTTGTACTTGTACGACGAGGAGTACGATGCGTGCGAGGAGATGAATGTGGATGTCGCTGATGTGGAGGTAGACGACGCGGACGTTGCGGAAGAAGTGGACGAAGCAGAGGAAGTGGACTTGGAGGACGAAGTGCAAGGCGAAGACCCCCCCTCCGATTCCGAATCACTCCCAGGACAGCCCCTCGGGAACGGGATGATGTTCTTCTGCCCCTGAGCGTGTACTGCTTGAGTCTGTGGATATGCGTGCGCGTGCGAGGAGGAAGAGGGAGGCAGTGCGTGCGTGCGTTTCTTACTCTTGGTGGTCGTTCTTTGGTTTAAGGACTTTGTAAGTGTGGGGGTGTTTCAGAACCACTATGCGCATGCGCAGAAGCCAAATTTTAGAGTAAGCGTAGGGAGCGACTTGCGCGTGAGGTGATGATGGAGTCTACGTCTGTGAGGTGCTGTTGATGTCCCTGATATCGTCATCGTCGAGGATGCATCGATGATGCATGATGATGCAGATGCGGGGTACGCTGACATTTGCAGGTGGCGGGTGCGATCCTGCTGACAGACGGACCTGTACGCGACTCTACTGGGTGTGGTGCCCGTGCTCGTGTTTCGGGTAATACGTAGGGTAAGGCAGGGTAAACTCGTGTGCGCTGCAGGCTGTCTGTCGTGCTATGTGGGTCGTATCGCGTCGGGCACGTTATCTGCTCTGCTCTGACCTCCCTTCAATAATTCCTCTCTGTGCAAGAAACCCAACGACGTCCAGGCGGAAAGGGAAAGGTGGGTTGAGCTCAACAGAACCCGAGAGGTGCTTCAACTAAAAAGAAAGGAAGATAACAATAAAAATATTGGATAACCCATATCGTCCATCTCGTACGGCAAAATACGTACACAGCACGACATGCATTTGGACCTGGACCTTCGCCGCTGGGAGAACAACAGCAGTCGATGGCGATGGCGATGGCGGCAAGACGTGCTGATCTGCAGACAAAGCCGTTGGCATCCTCTCCTGCGACTGCGCCATCCTCTCTTTCTCCCTCTCCTGTGACTCCCCACGCCCATGCCCACCACACGATTCCGATTCGCGAGGAAAATAGGGATAGCGATAGGGCTCGTAGGGCTCAACCCGCCCACTCCCACGTTCCCGTTCCCGTTCCCATTCATTAGACAGAGCCCAGGTCCTTCCTCACGCGCCTCTGTCGATGCCGATGGGTCAGCATTGGTGGTGATACCAGCTTAACCATGCGCGAGGAGTAGCGATTCGTTCTTCGCGAGGGTGTGAGCGTGACCTGAGCGGAGGAGTGCATGTGAATTTGTGGATGTGCTCGCGCTGGCGCGGGTTCGTGGGTCGGTGGTTTTGTACGATGAGGTTTCGTTCAGAAACGTGACACGTCTGGTGTGCATGAGTCACGGAGTGTCACATAGATTCATAGAACACTTTGAAAACTGTCGACGCTCGCCAAATTCGAGGAAATTCAAATTGGCTCATACCAAAGATAAGAAAGATGCAGAGCGGTAATCACACGGTGCCCAAGTCCACGTCAGTATAAAGATCCTCGCTGAGCGCTGAATCCCAGTTTTCTCCTAGTAAAGGCGACTATTCCACCACATACCAATACTACAGTGTATTGTATATAACGGTAAAAAGAGGGCCTACAGTGTAGGGCTTTTAACTGATTCAAAGTTTTCTTTAAACCTTTCTACTATAGGGGAACCCAATTAGGAAAGGAGCTATTTTAGGGGTAGGGTGGTAGTAGGTAGGGTAGGGTAGGGTAGGGGAACCAGGTTGTATATAGGGTATATATTGGTAGTATGCGGGTAGGGGTACCAGGATGAATACAAAAATTAGTACCCGAAAATTTGGGGGTAGGATGGGGTGGGGCATATAGAAAAACGCGGCCACAGGGCGTGTATTTAGGGCCCTAAACGCGGGGTATTTATGGGTAATCCCCGGGGGCTGGGGGGGATGTATAAAAGTAGGTGTGCACTGTAAATGCATCATAAAATAGATAAAAATAAATTCAGAAATGGGCGAAATTTTGGTGCATATACACGCGGTTTTTTTTCAAATAATGGTACGCGCCGCGTCTATGCACACATAAATCTAAAAATAATCCAAATAGACCGCGTGTTTTCCTGCTAAAAAATCATTCTGTTAGAGAAATATTCTTGGTACATAATAGCACTGCATAGTAGATAGTACGTGGATCGTACTTGCTGGAACCGCGTCTTTGACACAGTAATGAGGGATAAATGTCCATACACATAAAACAGCAAAAATAACCACAATATTCCGCGTGTTTGGCTGCTTAAAATGCAAAATAGATGATACACACGCACTAGCACTGTTTAGCTAATGACACGCGAGGCGGACACACTGGCACCGCGTCTTAGTTGTTTTAATCAGTGCGTGAGGAGTAGAAGTGTGTGGTGCTTAATGTAGATTACCATGCAGTTCGCTCAATTTCGCGTCTATTAAAATAAATTTTACACTACAAACAGCAAAAGCGTGTAGTGCTTAATGTAGATCATGACATGGTTCGCTCAATTTCGCGTCTATCAAAATATTTTTAAAATTATACAGCAGAAGCGTGTACTTCTTAATGTAGATCATGATGTGGGTCGCCCAAATCTGCATCTATCAAAATATTTTTAAAATTACACAGCAGAAGCGCTTACTTAGTGTAGTTCATGACGCGGTTCGCTCAATTTCGCGTCCATCTAAATATTTTAAAATTACACAGCAGAAGAGCATACTTCTCAATGTAGATCATGACGCGGTTCGCTCAATTTCGCGTCTATTAAAATAAATTTTACATTAAAAACAGCAAAAGCGCGTAGTGCTTAATGTAGATCATGATGCTGTTCGCTCAATTTCGCGTCTATCAAAATATTTTTAAAATTACACAGCAGAAAAGCGTACTTCTCAATGTAGATCATGACGTGATTCGCTCAATTTCGCGTCTATTAAAATAAAATTTACATTACAAACAGCAAAAGTGTGTAGTGCTTAATGTAGATCATGACGTGATTCGCTCAATTTCGCGTCTATTGAAATATTTTAAAATTACACAGCAGAAGAGCGTACTTTTTAATGTAGATCATGACATGGTTTGCTCAATTTCGCGTCTATCGAAATATTGTTTAAATTAGACAGCAGAAGCGCGTACTTATTAATGTAGATCATGATGCGGTTCACGCAATTTCGCGTCTATTGAAATATTTTTAAAATTATACAGCAAAAGCGCGTCGTGCTTAATGTAGATCATGACGCCATTTACTCATTTTCGCGTCTATTAAAATAAATTCTGCATTAAAAACAGCAGAAGCGCGTAGTGTTTAATATAGATCATGATATGGTTTGCTCATTTCTGCGTCTATTGAAATATTTTTATATTACACACAGCAGAAGCACGTACTTTTTAATGTAGATAAAGACACAGTTCGCTCAAAACAAAGAGCATGCGCACATACTTCTTAATGTAGATGAAGCCATGGTTTGCTTATATCCATGCTCGTTGGGCTAATTGTGTTCGTTAAAAACCACACACACACATAATACTTAATTTAGAATGAGATGCAGTACATTTTTGTAACTTATGTTTTATATAAGTTTGTCAATTTTATATTCACTTACTTTTGTTGAAACCTATGCATCATAATATGCCCCTCTGTTGGGTAAGATATTCATTTACATACATTACATTCCATGAGTTAAAATTGTTTATGTTGTACAGTAGTCATATCATTAAGAACTATATCACCATTGTGTATTAAATTCATTCAACCGAAATAAGCGCCCAACAATGTTCTTGCATTGACAAGCCATCCATATCTTATATGGACAGTTTTATACATATAAAGACTTTGTGTATATGTATACAAATGTGTATTTAATAAGCTGCAACATGAGTTCAAGCTATCTCATATACCATCCAGATATAAGAGCTTCTTTAAAAAGAATGATTCAATTGTGTATATGTATATTCTCAATACAGTATACAAACAATGATTTTATGAAGATCAAGTCGCATAAATTATCCTAAATAAAGACTAATATGGATTTGAAAACTCTGGACACAGGGGCCTGTCGTTTATAACAGAATAGAGCTGATAGGTAATGGTAAAACATTTAGAAGACTGGATATCAGGTTAAAGTGATATGAGTGAAAAGATTTAAGTAATCTAAAGATTGGAAAATGTTTAAAGCATGATAAAGACATATAGACTGAGGTATGAACATTGATGAATTTTACATTAGGCAATACACACTTCCGTTGGTTGTAATATATGATACATTTTATTAGACGCCAATTTGAGCGAACTGTGTCTTTATCTACATTAAAAGTACGTGCTTCTGCTATGTGTAATATAAAAATATTTCAATAGACGCAGAAATGAGC
>OZ024848.1:3015682-3219191 GCA_964017145.1 Agrocybe praecox | reverse complement strand
ACTATAACTCATGAGAACAGTCAAACTAAGATGTATAATCAGAATGACAATTGTATTTTGTCACTATATATACTTGAGTATGTGGTTGCTAATGACAGTGTTTGACATAACTTGTCTATATTGCTAAGTATCTTCAATTAGTCAGTCAACTCAGACTATACAAGTTAAAACAAGTTGTTTGAACAAAAACAATACTAACATACAACAAGATCTCATTGATCCAAACAAGAGACTTTACATATTAGTCTGAGAGAATACTAAGCTTATGGATTTGGTCGTCAATAATGAATTATCACTTTGTGTATCTCAAGTCATAAGTAAACTGACTTAGCTATATACCAAATGTTTCTTTCTTTCATATGTAAATCTTGCTCTTATACAATGTTGGACTATATGACTACTTAAAAGGAACCATAGACTGAATGTATCTATCTTACAGATGTTGATTCCATATCTAAGCCTAGTTCAAACAAGACACTCACCAGCAGTCCTTTTCCCTGTATTATTGGTGGTTTTATCACTGTACAAGAGCTAAGATACAATCATGGACACCATATCTGTCATATAGAAGCCACAGAATACTGTGAAATATGCTATGAAAGCTATGGTTTTGACTGATGTCCAAATATGGAAGTTATTTCCCAATTTGGATGTTTTCGCTTTTTTACTATGTTTCAAGTGATTAAACTTGTTATGATCATTACTATATACTCTTGCAGTAGTCCAAGAACTCATCATATCCCAAAGAATACCATGAAATATGCATTGAAGGCTATGGTTTTGACCGATGTCTAAATATGGAAGTTATTTCCCAATTGGGATGTTTCCACTTTTTTATTATGTTTTAAGACATTAAACTTACTATTCTCACTATATAAGATTGATCTTATGGCTTATAGGAATCATCATATCCTAAAGAATACTATGAAATATGCCTTGAAAGCTATGCTCTTGACTGATGTCCAAATATGGAAGTTATTTCCCAATTGGGATGTTTCTGCTTCTTTACTATATTTCAAGAGATTAAACTTACTATTCTCATTATATAAGGTACCTATAGACTCTTAAAGTAGTCTAAATGTCTCAAAAGAGACTTATAATGCATAAAAGTATAAAAAAAAGTTCGCTTTTTTGATGAATTTATAAATAGGTCAGATTATTTTGAACATTATCCAAGTACAGATTCTTGCATCCATCCCATATCTTATACTTTTGGGCCTTTTTTTAATCTTATAAATAGTAATAAATCCATTAGAGTCTATATCAGCTGCTTATTTGGTAAAAAAGCGCCCAGAATATAGTAAATCACATACTTGGTGCGCTTTTTGGACTCATTTATAAATAGGTCACATTATTTTTGAACATTATCCAGATGCACTTTTGTGCATCCATCCTTTCCCTTTGTATTTATGCATTTTTAAAGGTCTTATAATTCATTATAAATCACTAGAACCTATATCCACCTTCTTTTTGGGGGAAAAAAGCGCCCAAAACATAAGAAATCAGACAATGTAGCCTTTTAGGCAATTAATCATATGAGATGTTCCACAGCCACACATTTGATAAGATATGATAAGATATGATAAGATAACTACTATCTAGATTAGATTTATAGGCATAGCCACAACTAGATTAGATATAAGAGCATAGCCACAATGTAGATAAGATATTTAATAACATAGCCACAAGTCAGATAAGATATTAAAAGCATAGCCACAGTAAAATAAAACATTATAGCATAGCCACACATCAGATTAGATATAGTGACATTGTCACACTTTTTCTAAAAATGTTTTTGAATTTATATTTAGAAGTATAGAAATGTTTTATATTGTAAAATGTTTTAAAATATGCTAAAATGTTTCAAAGTGCAAAAACATTTTTAAAGGACAAAAATGTTTTAAAACAAATGTTTTGCACAAAAATGTTTCTATAAAAACATTCTAAAGGGCCTATTAGGCTGTTTTTTTATCAGAAATTAATTGACCTAATAGGTCCTTACTGTGGTTCACTGAAGTGACAAAAAACAAACCAGAAAGATACGAAGGAAAACCGATGACAACGAAGACAAAAGAAACCAAGGGGATGATACCCGACTCGAAGGAACCGACTCGAGAAGCCCTCATTGACACTAGGAATCAAATTTGCGCATTTCAATCTTCAAACATGAGATGCGAGATGCCAGCCAGCCAAGCAACAAAGCACGGGACAACAAGGACAACAAGGACATATCAACTCGTATCGTCCATCGAACACCAATCAAGGTGGAGGATGAGAGGAGGCATCATACGAGATTGCGCTGGTGCTGGCAATAATAAAAAAGAAAGAAAGTGAGGAAGACTTCGAGTTCTGGTCGTCGTGTCGGGTATACCTCAACTGGGCCGGTAAAAGCGAAAGAGAAAGTAGAAGCAAGAGAAGCAAGGTCGATTAATGATCGATGATGGGATCGACCAGACGAGACGGAAGAGGGCATCGAGGGACATAGGTAATCATATCATATCGGACCAACTCATATCGGACCAACTCATCCACAAGTGACAACACTCACATGCACATCCTCCTCAACGTTCAACGTTCAACTTGATTAATATTCCAACCCGGCATAATAATCAACCAACGAAGTACAATCATCCTCATCGACATCCTCCATTTCCACCTCCATCAGATCTCCTTTCTCATCCACGTCAGCGACCCGCGCACATACTCCCAAGCTGCTCTTCCTTCTAGAACCTGAACCGGAGCCGGAATGCGCGGAATCAGAAACGCGATCATGTACGACGGTGGGAGGACCGGGCGCCCCTGTTGTTTTTGTTGTCGGTGTTGTTGTTGCACTCCTTTCCCATTCACAGCGGAGGTCGAGCCAGAAACCTGCGAAGGCTCAGGCGAAGCCCACATTGGCATTGGCCTCTTTCCCTCTTGCTTCCTATTCGAAGTTGGGATGCTGGGATTTGACGTTGGACGTGGGCATGTTCGACTACGATCTTCTCATCTCATCCACATCCACATCCCCCAGAGCCCTATGCACCACGATCGTCTCTGGTCCATCCTCTTCTCCCTCTTCCTCCTTTTCTTCTTCTTCCTCTACGTCCGCACCTTCCCCCCCAAACCTAACATCCAGTTCCCTACGCCCACGCTCCCGCTCCCACTTCCATTCCGTTGGACAGAACCCGAGACCTTCTTCACGCGCTTCGGTGTGTCAGCAGCGTTAACAAGACTAGGTGAAGCACCGCCGATGCTGATACCAGCTTGAGCATGAGCGAGGAGCAGCGACCATTTGTTCTTCGCGAGGGTGTGACTTGAGCGGAGGAATGCGTGTGCGTGTGTTTGTGTTGGTGCTGCGTTTGTGCGTGGGTGGACTTGTACGACGAGGAGTATGATGCGTGCAGAGAGGAGATGCGTGTCGCTGATGTGGATGTGGACGAGGCAGACGTCGCGGAAAAAGTGGAAGTGGACGATGATGAGGACGAAGAGCCCCCACCGGCCCGGACTCGGACTCTGAATCACTCCCCGGACAGCCCCTCCGGAACGGGATGATGTTCTTCTGCCCCTGCCCCTGCGTGTGTGCCGCCGAACTTGAGGGTATGCGTGCGCGAGGAAGTGGAGGAGGAGGAAGGCAGAGCGTGCGTGCGTTTCCTGCTGCTGCTCGGTCTTTGGTTTGAGGGCTTCGTGGGCGTGTTTTTCGGTGTGGGCGAGGAGGTGGAGAAGCCGGATGAGGGGGTAAGAGAGGGAGAGGACGAGGGAGAAAGGACGGAGACGGAGACGATCGCGGACAGGTCGAAATCAAAGTCAAAGTCTATTTTGACGCTGACTTGCATCATTCCGTTTTCGTTCCCGCTTTCGCTCGTAATTCTTCCTTTCCCTTTCGTGTCGTTGGTAGTTTTAATGGAGCGATTGATATTGAGAACCAGACCGAGGAGAAACAAAGCCGGGATTGGAAGTACTATCCGTATGCGCAGAGGCCAAATTCAGAGTGGGCGTAGGGAGCTTGCGCGTTCGGTGATGATGGAATCTGTCTGTGAGGTGATGGTGATGTTGATTTTCCTGATATCATCGTCGAGGATGATCGATGATACATAATGCGGGGTACGCTGACATTTGCAGGTGGCAGATGCGATGCTGCTGAGGAACGAACGGAGGGCTGCGTTGCTCTCCAGGACGTATGGATATGAATACAGCTGCGTGTCGTGCTCGTGCTCGTGTTCGGGCCAATACGTAGGGTGGGTTAGAGTAACCTGCAGGCTGTCTGTCGGCTGTATCGTGTCGGGCGCGTTGTCTGCTCTGGCCTCGCTTCAATTGAATCAATTGAATCGCGTTCTATGCAAGAGATCCAACGACATCCAGGCGGGGGCGGGAAGGGTGGGTTGAGGTCAACAGAACCCGGAAGATGCTTCAACTAGAACGAAAGAAAGAGAAAGAGAATAAGATCAGATTACCCATATCGTCAATCTCGTATGGCAAATATGGACGCACCAGACAAAAAGAAAGATAACAATGGCGATCATCGTGTTGGTGTTGATCCTGGTCCCGGGACTTGGTATCGGTATCCCCGTGGTTTCTTGAGGCTGAGGGACAGTCCGAGGCGTTGGCGAAGTCTGCACGACATGCACTTGGACCTGAGGCCTGCGCCCTTGCCCCCGGGAGAACAATAACAGTCAATGGCGATGGCAACGGAGGTAAGACATGCTGAGCGGCAGCAGCCAAAGGCGATGGCATCCTCTCCCTCTCCCTCTCCTGCGACTCCCTACGCCCATGCCCACCCACACAATTCCGATTCGCGAGGGGAATAGCGATAGCGATAGGTCTCGTAGGGCTCAACCCGCCCACGCCCACGTTCCCGTTCCCGTTCCCATTCCATTGGACAGAGGCCGAGTCCTTCCTCACGCGCCTGTGTCGATGCCGATGGGTCAGCATTGGTGGTGATATCAGCTTAAGCATGCGCGAGGAGTAACGATTCGTTCTTCGCAAGGGGGTGAGTGTGACTTGAGCGGAGGAGTGCCTGTGGATGTGTGGACATGCTCGTTCTGGCGCTGGTTCGTGGGTCGGTGGATTTGAATTTTGTACGATGAGGAGTATGATTGATGACCGAAGTTTCGTTCAGAAACGTGACACGTCTGGTGTGTGGAGTCACGGATTGTCACAAAGAACTTTGAGCACTGTCGACCTGTCGACGCTCGCCGATTCCCGAATTCGAAGAAATTCAAATCGTCTCATAACCAAGCTAAGACACTGGATGCACAGCGGTAGTGGCACGGTGCGCAGTCACACGTCTGTGCAAATACCCTCTCTGAATCCCCGTTTCCTCCTAGTAAAGGCTACTGTACAGCCTTCTATGGGCAATCTATGGGATGCCAACTTACTTCGCCATCTCGCCTCAAACATTCCAATTTGAATTCTCATGTACCATTCTCGCGAGGAGTATCTCGTATTGACCTCACTTTGAGCGCAATCAGACCGTCAGACTGTCTGAATGCACCGAGCCCCCAAGTACAGTCTTTTGAACCCACTGGCCAATACGCGCGCCCGTTATAGCACGGACATGAACTTCGCCGCCACCCCTTCGGATGTGCTGTGTTTGTTTCAGGTTAATGAATGCTCTGTGGAAATATGATCAATGATGTATATTATGCTTCGCCTGTTGTGGATCCTCAAGTTCCTTCTCGATTGATATCGGAATCAACATGAGACTTAATAAATCTGCTGATGTCTCTTAAGGATAATACCGTCACGATATCGAAGCATATGCCACTTAAATTAGTCTCTATTCTCGTGCTGATGTACAGCTTGGATCTTGTATATCTACTAAGATTGGATCATAACAATGATAGGTGACTTGCTCTCGTTGATCCGCAACGTAAATGCTAGTGTATCATGACAATTTGATTCAAGCTCTCAGAATAGACGCTCGTAATAGTACTTAAAGACGGCGACTACTTGACTTAGGGTATTACAGAATTATGTCTTCCCAGGGCGATGACATCTACCCCATATCATTTCAAAAATCTCTCATTAGCGGTAACTTAAATTCAACATTGATGTTGCAATTTCTTACAGGTAAGTACCTCCTTTATGGAATGTAACGTAGCTGAACAATTATACATAGGAACATATATTGGATTTTATTTGATAACCTTTCAAATTTATTGTGGGGGTACACTGCATGAAGAAGGCATGAAATGCTAATCAATCTACAGCACGCAGGTCCCAGCCAGGTCAACGAGTCGTCACTGGTGTTCTTGCAGGACTGTTTGGTTGTACTCTTGGAATTCTGATCGCGGAATGGGTCAATGTAGCTACTTCCTTTGCTGGAGGAGAGGGCAACACTAGATATGATATCTTTTATTTGAGCGTGTTCGGCCAGGCTTCCCCCGCAGTATATATCACAACCCCAATATTGAACGGATTAGGTCAGGTTCTTGCGGATGGTTTGCTGGTAAATATCGTATGAGCTGTATTACTCCATCTTGCTGACAAGAATTTTAGATATGGCGTTCCTACCACCTCTTTCGTGACCGGAAAAACATCACACTTGCATTTCTGGGTATTTATATTATTGAAATTGGTATTTCCAGTGTTTCTGTGAATTCCAAATTGTACATTGATATTGTTTTACAGTGATGACCATTACCACAATTCTCATGAATATTCTGTTTTGTCTAGGCTCACCATACTATCAGACAGATCAATTTGCGCAGCAGTACAACACCCTGTATGCGACTACCCAGTGTGTTACAGCTGCAACGAGTATGATCGTGTCACTTTCAATTGGCATGAAAATCTTTTCTTCAACAACCAGAAATCACAAGGCTCGAAGAAAATTCAATAAAATCGTTGAAATAATGATAGAGTCCGCGGCCTTATACTCCTGCTCAACGTTTATGATGGCAATCATCACGTTCGTCTGTAGTACACCTACGCTTTCGGCGTCTGTAGCATCTGGCTTCAATGCCGCATCATACACATTTACAATTACATTAATTACAACGGTAAGTTGCCCATGAATCACCTTGCAGAGACTCTTTGATCACCCTGAACCAAATTTGATAGGCATTTGCACCGACCCTCATGGTTGCCCGTCTCGAATTGACAAAGAAGAATTCAACCGAGGAGTTCTCAACCAATATGAGCTCAGAACCAAATGATAACATCCTTAGTGCCCCTGCAGCCGGTCCTCAAAATCAGAATAACTCCGAGATTCAAGAAGTACCTCTTGATGGTACAAACATCCAAAACCTTACTCAAGAAGTCTAAAATATATATCATTGTGGCAGTGCATTCTGACCGACTGCCCGATCCGTAGTCTAGATTAGATTACATCCATTGCCTGTATGACAGCGACGCGTCCACAGCCGAATCAGATCATCCTTTGCCCACTACCGCCATCGTGCGAGGCTGCTCGACGCGCTTCAGAGCCCAGCTACCCTTCCGGCTGCATCCTGGACTGCTCCATCGTACGGAATATACACTTAGTTTTAACCCCCCTTTCTCAAATTTGGTATTATCCATAGTTCCTTCCCTGCCTCGACGTCTTCCACGGTCCTTATGTTTCGATCATGTATGTTCAATCGCACCAGTGCCAACATCTCTTCGTGTATAATTCTCAAGGTTCTCTAGAACCCTGATACCTTAATTTAATAGATATTCTACCTTTACTTGCAGCAATGGATTCTCCCATAAATTTATCTACAATTTCGCGCCAAAATGTTAAAGACAAAAAATCCAGTAATTGCGGTCTCCTGATTCCGGATTTAGACCTGCTTCTACTAGACACATTTATCCTGCATGTATACGCAGTCCATTTTACGCCTATTTGTATTATATATTCACTCCCGTGAGCCCACGTTCTCGAGTTGTAATCGATTCAACTTTGATGAATCTTATTATATCTTTACACAGATAAGATAAGATAAAATAATCGAAGAGACAGCCGGAGTTTGAATCTTCGACGTTAGCGTCGGTTACACACGTCGGCTCATTCCAATTTTGTCCGAAAGTTTACTCGGAACATCACCTGTTAATTCTTCCAATTTCCAATCCCGTATTTCCTTCCCGGATATATTTCTGAGAACTTTCGTTGAGTAGGCTGTGACGGTGATAGTATTGGTGATGATGGATGACGAGGTGAGGTAGTGCTGAGAGAAGCCCATCGATCCAACAACTCGACTCGACTCGAATTCTTCGTTCAAGAAGAACCCAAGGAGGAGCGTGGAGAAGAGGACGTAAGGTAAGACGTGGTATTAAAAAGACAGTATATATGTGTGTGCATAGGTTTTTCTTTTTGTGAAAAAAGATTGAAGAGGAAAAAGCACGGATAAAAAAAGAATGACGATGACAACAAAAGCAAGGAGACATAAATGCGATAATAGGGGGGAAAATGAAGAGAAGAGACGAAAACAAAAAAAAAAAGGTAGAAAGGTGCGAAGGAAAACCGATAAGAACGAAGACAAAAGAAGACCAGGAGATGATACCCGATACGAAGAAACCAACTCGAGAAGCCCTCATTGACACTAGGAATCAAATTTGCGAATTTCAATCCTCAAACATGAGATGCGAGATTCCAGCCAGCCAAGCAACAACGCACATCACAACAAAGACAACAAGGACACATCAACTCGTATCGTCCATCGAACACCGATCAAGGTGAAGGACGAGAGGAGGCATCATACGAGACTATGCTGGTGGTGGCAATAATAAAAAAGAAAGAAAGTGAGGAAGACTTCGAGTTCTAGTCGTCGTGTCGGGTATACTTCAACTGGTGGTGCTGGACTGAAAGCAAAAGCGAAAGTAGAGCCAAGAGAGCCAAGGTCGATTTATGACCGATGATAGGATCGACGAAACGAGATGGAACAGGGCATCGAGGGACCTAGGTACTCATATCGGACCAAATCATCCACAAGTGAAAACACTCACATGCACATCCTCCTGAATAAAGAAAAGAAAAGAAACACCCGCCCAACGTTCAACATGATCAATATTCCAACCCAGCGTAATAATCGACCAACGAAGCACAATCGTCCTCACCCTTGTCGATGGCATCCACCTCCACCTCTGACCTCTCCTTCCTCGTCCACATCAGCGACCCACGCACATACCCCCAACCTGCTCTTCCTCCTAGAGCCGGAATGCGCGGAAGAAGGGGAGGAAGAATGAGCTGAAGAAAAATAAGGGCGTCTAAGCTGAGTCATCCGACGCCTCATTGTCAGAAACGCGATCGTGTACGACGGAGGGAGGACAGTGCGCTGTTGCTGATGTCGTTTTTGTTGTTGCGTAGCGGACGCAGAAGCCTTCGGAGACTCAGGCAAAGCCCTCATTGGCGTGTCAGGCCTGGGACGACTGCTGAGCATGGTGAGAGGGAGAGTTAGACGCGAACGACGACGACGCGACGACAGGCACAGAAACGGAAACGGAAATGGGAATGGCTACCCTGCCGCTTCTGATAGGTTTTGGAACCACGATCACGATTTTTTCGTCGACGGGCAAAACTTTTTGGCGCTTGTACTATCAGGCTTTATCAATATATCTTATCAGGCGCATTGTGCAAGGAAAATACCGACCACGCGGTGGAGTAGTCCAGGATGCAGCTAGAGGCTTAGCTGGGCTTGGAAGCGCGTCGAGAAGTCTCGCACGATGGCGGCGGTGGCCAAAGGATGGATTCCGCCATGTACGCGTCGTGGTCACATAACTGTATATGATCTAATCTAATCTGACCGGTAGGGATTTCACTGCCACAGCAAATCTGATCTGAATGGGGATTTGCGACGCGAAGCGTCACTGCAAATTCAACATAAGTCACGCGACTTGCTTACTTACATGCTACGGTTTTGGTTTCGTTTTTGAATTCCCGAACTCTTGCCATGTTGTGTTGTGCATTTTCTTTCAATAACCATTTTGAAGTGGTACAAACATCCTAGAGTTTTCCGTTTCCAAGAACTTGACTCGAAATTTGAATGTACAACGTTATCATGGACTTCTTGCGACAAGAGTGATTTGCAAGGCGTGTACCACGTCATCCGCGCACACACTTGGTCGCTGGCTCCATCTTAGATATCAGCTACACCCGGGCTTTGATTTCAAGAATACACTTCCTGCGCCTTAGCGAACCACCTACGTTTTCTCTGAAGCTGTTGGATTGCTGCCGCCATTGGAAATATTGTGTTCGGATGTGTATTGCTTTGTTGTGACCAACCAGTGAGTGTACTTCACCCACTGCCACTACATCTCTACCCTGCTTTATTTTGTCTTGGCACGTCTGTCAGCTCTTATCACATCGTCAATTTTAATGCTCGGACATACCATACGTGGTAACCCCGATGAATCTATTTATTTACCTTTTCGTAACCAACCTGTTTTTTTCACACCGCGCTCATCGAGTCACCCCTGGTGCTTCCTCAGTACATCTTTCGCATCAACGACTATGGATGATCCACTAGGGCAGGCCACCTATGCATCAAGCGGCCTTACAACACCCCGGGGAGTTCAACTTTTCAGGTCACCCCAAAACTTCCGAGAAACCCTGGTTTTGGTTCATAAATTAAGCCGATTATAAATCATGTAGGATAATCAAAATTTTAGGACATCATGTATTCTAATTAAAATCTAAGTATTTGTTCAAAATTTTTGTCACCGTGTAAACCTCAATCGAAATGGAATGTTCAGTTAGACCAAAATTACAAAAAACAATAGAAGTTTTAGTTAATTTCTAGGTAGTCCAAAAATATAGACTCTATGCATTCCAAAAACCGGAATAAAATTTATGTTTTCAACAATAACTTCGAACAATTGGATGCATCAAATATCAGACGAATTTTCGGCATGTCCGTAACTATAGCTAAAAAGAGAGATATCAGCGTGACTGAAACCATGAAAACCTATTCAATTAATTGTTTTCAGACGATCAAAAACTCTGAGCTTCGGTCACATTTTCAATTGTGCCCAAAATAAACACAATAGCCAAAATTTCGGACTACGAGAAAGTGAGAAAAAATATTAAAGTTCTGTAGGAGCCTTGCATCGCATTGATATTACATGTTTCTGTCTTTCTTTCACGAGATCCAAAATCTCCATATTTATCTCGATTTTTGTTCCCACCGGAAACAATAATATCATTCAGGTTTTGGTGTGGTACAAAATTACAAATAAAATTTTTAATTTTGGTGGACCTTTGGTTTATTGCTAAACTTTCAATTTCACATATGTTTTCCGTGGGCCTTAAATTTTGCACTAAACTTATGTTTTTTAGGAAATTTTGGTGTGACCTCAAAAGTTGAATTCCCCGAGGTGCAATCAATGGGATAGTGACGGGTGGTCAGTTCAATAATATTACCGGAAGCCAATACATTTACCAAGGTCCCAGAGGTGAGCCCCCTGCTTTTCCACTTCCCCGTTCTGTTGAAGATGGCGAACCCCGTCGCTCTTTATCGCAGAGGCACAAGGGTTGCTCGACAAGAATGTTTCTTCGGCCGCGTTCCACAATTCCAAGGATCGGCGTGATCCTCCAAAATGCCACGAGAACACTCGACAAGCTGTCCTGAAGAAGATCATGGACTGGATTATGGGACGTGACGCGGAGACGAAAGAAAAGTTGATTATGTGGCTGAACGGTGCTGCCGGCGCTGGAAAATCGGCCATCGCACAAACATTGGCGGAAATCTGCGAGGAAAGTGGATACCTGCTCGCCAGCTTCTTCTTTGCACGCCTGGACAGATCGAGAAATCATCCTGGGTCTCTGATGGCAACAATTGCGTATCAAATTTCCACCTATATTCCCACTTTGAAAGAGGACATTTTCGCAGTCATCGAAAATGACCGCAGGATATTTGACCGCAACATCGTCTCTCAATTTAACACCCTAATTCAAGGGCCTCTCCAAAGACTCGTAGACATGAATGCTTATCCTATCGCTCGACGGATTATAATCATCGATGGGCTTGATGAGTGTCAGGGTGTTGACGCCCAGCGCGAAATCATTCTTGCTCTCTTTGAAGCGGTGAATCGACTTCGCCTCCCGAATTCACTCCTGTTCCTCGTGGCAAGCCGCGCCGAAATCGACATTAAAGCAGCATTTGACGCAGATACTTTGAACGTTCTGGGTCGGATTTCTCTGGACAACGACTACCGTGATGCACACGATATTGAACATTTCTTGCGTGACAAGTTTCAACAAATCCGTAACACTCATCGTTTCAAGCACTTCCTTTCAGTATCGTGGCCCACTGATGCGACAATACGCGCACTGGTAAACAAATCTTCCGCGCAGTTTATCTATGCGGCAACTGTCATCAAGGATATTGGATCCCCTCGCAAACGCCCCGACCATCGGCTCGAGATTATTCAAGGTCTTCGTCCTCCGGTGAATGACAAGGATATGCCGTTTGCTGAATTGGATCGCCTATACACCCATATTCTCATCTCATCGGCGGAACAAGTGGAGGACATTGCGCTGGTCCTCGACATCTTACGGCTTGCAATAAATGTACACAGTTGCAAAGCGAACTTCAATCTCTCCGATTTAGAATGCATCCTTGGTCTCGATCCCGGAAGCATTGAGAGCCACCTATGCGAACTCGGAGGTTTGGTTGACTTTGCCGACACAAAAAGCGGTCGAACTATCAAGGTTCTGCATGCTTCTTTGCAGGACTTCCTTGCCGATCCAGCAAGGTCAAAGGAATATTACCGCAATCCCAACGAGGTAATCCACGAACAGCTTAAACGATGCCTCAGTTTTATCATGAGTAAGAATGCCACAATTATGTTTTCTGTAGACTGATTCAATACCTCAGAGTGCAGTTCTGCAATTGGGATCAGCGACAGCTCGCTAGAACTCGCTGGCACCGTATTTGTGTTTTTATCCGAAAAGGTCACCAGCAACGTTGAACTCGCAGATATGTTGGATGGCCGATCTATTGCCCGACTTTTGCGCTTGAAACAATTAAGTGACAACACCTATGAAATTTATGTCAGGTTTGTTATCCCAAAACTTCTACATTTTTTTAAACGTTCGGTATGTACTGTCAATCTCTGTTCGTCACACTTTTACTAATATATTATCTAGAATATGATGGAAGCCTATGTCACGCTACAAATGGCTCTGGACGATGAATACCGCATTACGATTGAAGCCTACTACACGAACACAAAACTGTCACTCTTACTGGCCATTTTGTGTTTGAGAGAAACAATACCATCAACTAAATTAATCGGAGGAGGCCTTGCAGGACGCCGGAACGGGGATGCACTGTGGCTTTCCGCCCACTGGAGCTCGCGTCTGCCTTTTGTTGAACAGGATGTATTGGTTGCTGAATATTTGATGAACCCATTCCAATCGAGACAATACTCCATCAAGAACTCTGGCGGGCGCCTATACTCGAATGCTGTTATAAGCTGCCTTGAACTCTTAATCAACTCGGGCCTCCCTCCTTATGTCCATCCACCTCACGAGGCTGAGCTGAGTACGTCCCGATCTTATGATTCCAGAGATGTAGAAATACTCTCACAATGGGATCAAATAACATCCCAAAACGACCACGAAGGTGAAGCTCATACGAAAAGCAAGGTTCACGCACACGCCTATCTTGAGATTCTTCAGATACGCTACGAAGATGATCTGAGTGTCACTGATGACTCTGACCTGGATCTGATTCGGAAAATTTGTGTTACGGCACCGGCAAGGGAAGAGGATGGTACGTGGACTTGGTGTTATCATACCACAAACGGCTAAATGTTCTTAAAGGTTCAAGTATTGACGCCTATGAGGACCTTGTACTCCTTGGATATATCCTCTACTTTTTTCCGCGCGCAGGGAGGTGCGACAAGCTGCTTCGGCTTTGCAAAACAAAAACAGCGCTGCAAAAGCCTATCTTGTCCTCTCAATATCGAGACATGCTACTTCGCGGAATGGATGCGTATGTTGAACGTTGGAAAGACGGAAGTGGGGTGGCACGGGAGGTGGATGAGTGGGCATATCCATACCCTCTGGTCGAGACTAAGGCATCAATATTTACGGAAAGAGAGAAGGATGCTATACTGCGGCTCATAGCGCAATCTAGTACACAGTAGATGATCGCGTACGTCGATCCCAATAGTACTATCACTTTGCCAACAACAATTTTAGTCTACAACTTGGAGGTAAATGAGACACGACAATGGGTAACACAACCTCCAGGGAAGATCCCGGTGCTTATAGGCGATAACCTAGATGCATCAGTACAGTCCGTTCAACACATGGTGCAGAAAACGGCCCCTTACCTCCTTACTTGGGCCGTTCCTGCCATCGATATAACTAGCAAGTCGGCCCAGCGTGTATGACGGGGTAGCTGGCCAGGTACATACTATCATCCACTTACTAAGCTACATTTTAGGCCGCAATGCATGATAAGATAATGAAAACTTCGTGATTGGACACCCAGTGGTCAATGAACGTCCAGCGACTCTTTCAAGTGTCATAACGGAAAGTTTCTTTGCGAAGCCGAGGAAGCCGGTATATTTACGCCCGAAAACACGTCATTTTATGGGAGACATGTGGAGTTGACGCGAGCACCTTGGGGTAGCCGAAAGTGGATTACTAAGTCAACTTTGTTTTTGCTCTCTGTGCGTATTGGAAATTGATTCAAGGACAGCCATTAGTTGGGTCTCTACCGTTATCGACGTGGTGCAGGCCAATTTTATTGGTGACATGTTGAGTTCATGCAAAAATCTTGCGGTAGCCGAAAGTGGATTACTAAGTCAACTACGTTTCTGTGCTCTGTGCGTATTGGAAATTGATTCAAGGACATTCATTCGTTGGCTCTCTACCGTTATCAACATGGTGCAGTCCAAGTGCCCGGTGCCAACGTTGTTGTAGGTGAAGTAGTTGACACCGGCGCGCGGCAGGTACGGCACGATTTGAACCTATAAAAGCATCGTAGTCTTTTCGAAACCCATACTCAATATCCTCATTTGCAAAGTAACGCGCTCACTTCCAACGAAAGTCTCCTCTTGTAACAACAACGATGTCTATCTTCAAACCAGCAGACGCCCCAAAAACAGCTCTTGGGCGCTATCGTCTTCTCTCGCCCACCGCTGGCGTACACGTCTCTGCCATCCAGCTTGGTGCTATGAGTATCGGTGATAAATGGGCTGCCTTCGGTATGGGGAGCATGGATCAAGAAACTAGCTTCAAGCTCCTCGATGCCTATTACGACAACGGAGGGAACTTTATTGATACTGCGAATATGTAGTACGTTGCTGGTCACTTTTTTTGTTTGTGCAGACAATTGCTCATCGTATTCGTATTTAGCCAGGACGAGAGTTCAGAGGAATTTATAGGAGAGTGGGCTGAACAGAGGAATATTCGAGACCAATTGTTTATTGCTACAAAGGTACTTACTTTATTCAATTTCAGGTCTTGCTTCGAGTTTCACTGATTATCTTCTAGTATAGCAGCAATTACAAAACCCGACAGGACGACTTCAAGCAACAGATTATGTTCGCGGGGAATAATTCAAAATCTATGCATATATCTGTCGCAGCGTCCCTCAAGAAGCTTCGAACCACGTACATCGACTTGTTTTACGTCCACTTCTGGGACTGGGACACCAGCATCGAAGAGGTCATGAAATCTCTTCACAACCTTGTTGTTCAAGGAAAGGTCCTTTATTTGGTACGTCCTACTCTACCCACTCGATAATTGAAATCCATACTAATGCATTTGTGTCAGGGAGTCTCCGACACTCCTGCTTGGATTGTATCTCGAGCAAACCAATATGCTCGTGATCACGCATTGACCCCATTCGTAATTTACCAAGGCGCATGGAATGTCCTCGAGCGCTCGTTTGAGCGAGAAATCATCCCCATGGCTAAAGCGGAGGGCATGGCACTCGCTCCATTCAACGTCCTTGCAGGAGGGAAGATTAGAACCGACGAAGAAGAGGAGCGACGACGTCAGACCGGCGAAAAAGGTCGCATGGTTTTCAGCTCGCAATGGGAACGTACAGACAAAGAGAAGGCGGTCTGCAAGGCACTTGAGAAGGTGGCAGAGGAAGTCGGCGCAAAGAGTATCACTGCAGGTACGTACTACCATTTAATTATGGTCTTGATCCGATACTGACTGATCTCTAATTTTCTCAGTCGCCATTGCATACTTAATGCAGAAGACACCATACGTCTTCCCAATTATTGGAGGTCGTAAAATTGAACATCTCCTTGCCAATGTCGAAGCTCTTGAACTTTCTTTGAGTGGCGAAAAAATCAAATATCTGGAAAGTACAAACACTTTTGAGCCCGGATTCCCAAGTTCAATGATCGTAAGCAGCCATTTTATATGTACCCGGGAAGAAATGCTGACGAAGATATTTCAGGGTGACGGTGCTACTAACTCGAGATTCTTTGCATCAGTCGCACAGGTCGAACCGCGCCCAACTGTGCAGCCAGTTCGCCCAACTGGAAAGTAGAAGTGGACCCTCTTATGTATCATCGAGTATCTAGTCTAATGCAGATATACATTCGAGTCCAATTTGTATAGGGTATGCGCGCGCTAATAATATCTTGAGAATAACCCCTATCAGGATCATAATGACGTAATACCTCGTGACCAGGCCCAGTCACCGTCTCTGTGCCGACGTTACCGGTCTGCATTCTGAAACATCCTCGTTAACACCGTTCACGATCATCATGGCCTGATCTTTTCCTTGACAGAGGTCAATCTGTCTCTTGACATTCCACAGGAATACCGGCGGGAGGCGGCCCATAATCGGAGGAAGAACTTCACCCACGTATCTGCCCAGGACTAGCGACTTGTTCCCGATAACGACCGCACCACGACAACGAATACCTACCAGGACGACTGGCGCCCACACTTAGACCATTAGGACCAACGCCAAACCTGAGAAAAGGAAAGAAAAGGAAAACGGATATAGGAGTCGAACTATCATAAGAAATACACCCAACGTACGACAGGAAATGCCCTCGACCTCCTTACTCGTGTCGTTTCTGTTCCTCCCGCTCCCCCTCCTCGCTCAAGCCCAAGCCCAAGAACACTCGACACCAAACCAGTGTTTATTCTCGTGCCCTCTAACCAACTCGAACCCGACGGATCCCTGGCCTCTCGTGAAACGTGCAAATGCAATTGGGTGGGACTCCCACTATACAATATTCGAATGCGTGTACGCTGTACCTTCAATCCATTCGGATTTGGCGGTTTCGGAGTGGAAATGTGCGTATGATAAGGTGGGCATTGTGTTTTCCATCTTTCTCCTCTCTTTTTCTACCCTCCTCTCTTTTTCGACTTCGGAATGCTCTTGCTTTGGGTGCACATTTGCAATTAAATTGGACTCCTCGCCTGTTGTCCAACCTTTTTTTCTTTTTCCGTTTCTATTAGTCAGGCATTGCTCTAATATGCTAATATTAATTCTCAACAGCGAACGGGACGTCAATCACTCGCCGCAGCGCATGATAATTGCCCTCCGACGGCTCCTCCATGCCCTCCTTCGGATGCTGCAAACGCCCCCAAACCCCAATTCTCCAACACAGAGAAGGTTGAAGTCTTACCATGGGTTGAAAACGGTCGGTTCTTGCTCTATCTGATGGAGCATCATCCAGCGTGAGCTCCTCAAATTCAAACGTTGATGACGCCGAGGAAGGAGGAGGATCAGGACGGGGATTTCTGGAAAGTGAGTACGCGAGCTCTCGCTTTAGTTCGGAAATAGGTTCTACCTCTTTTTTCTTTATCGTCGCTTTTTGTAGTGCTTCATCATATTTTGAGATCGTATTTTCTTTGTATGCTCCCCGCTCCGTTCCCATTTACTCTAGACATACTTCTTATGTTGTCCTTCTAGGTTCAAATTTTTGGTGTTCCTCAGTACTCGTAATCGTCACTGTACGACCGGCCTGTCTTTTATACATTTTTGACGTCGTTCCATTAGCTTGAACTTCTTCGGAGGTGTTTATTATGTATCTTCTCTGCCCTCGGACCCCCACTCTGTTGACTTCTTAACACAAATTACGATAACATTCAAATGTGTTATTCTTGACATTAACAATAGCATTGATGGTTCCCTGTCTTTGAAACTCAAAGCACCGACATTCAGCGCCCCAAAAAATACCTAAAATCATGCCTTCACCTGTTGGAACAATAATTTCTATATCTAGGACTTCTTTTGTATCGTATCGATATTAGTACTCTGAGAGAAGTGGGCTCGATATTTCCGACCTCTTATAAAAGAATAGCAAGCTCGCCCCTCAATTCATTATCAAAATCTCTTCGAAACGTTCCATGAACTTCTCACTACGTTGAGTTTGTTCAGAAGGTGCAATAGAACATAGTCAAAGGAGACTATGAAAGATGTAAGCCTCACGATTTTGACTATCCAGTTGATTGGTGTCGTGAAACTATTATGTTCCTTAGACAAAATCGCAGCTAACGAGGAGTTTGATAAAACACTGTTCCCAAAAGTGAGGAAGAGTCCACCAAGAAGACGATACCCGACTATAATGGTCACACAGCCTGAATTGGAAGATCTATTCCGGAAAACACATAGGCACAACGAGTCTAACCAATCGAGAAAGAGTAATGATATGTACAAGCAGATGAGCAATGGAAACTTAAAAGAGCCAATCGGAAACTATGATCCGGCGTAGTAACGGGCAATATCATCCTGGAAGGAAGTGAGATGACTTGACACCCATGGGGGTGATGGAAGGAATGTCGTTTTGGGATCGCAAAAGTGGTATGCTATAGGAAACTTGATTGGTTCTGACTCTATGGAGCCAACTTTGTCTGCGGGGAAACCTGGTTCCGAGAATCGGCTAAGAGTTCTATCCCAGGTTTTCTCTAAGTAAGTAATCCAGTCAGCGAAAGGGGTATTGATATATGATTCGTCGTCCTCGAGGTCGGAATCTGTGGGAGGATGAGGGTATACTGCTACTGCTTCTCCGTAGTACACGCTCGTGGATAAAACGCGATCAAAGAGCTCTGGAATATCCTTTTCGAAAAGTAATGAATCAGCGCCGCCATGGAATTTCCATACAAGAAGAGCCGGAATAAACCGCGGCTTGAGATATCCTTCCTTGTATCCAACAGTCGTTAGCATCGGTGAGCCGTACGCAATCCAATTCACGCCCTCGGCCCACTGGAGACATGTTGTTCTATGCTTGACGATCGGTAATCCAGGCCACATAGCAAAAATAGCCATCCGTGCAGGCCATTCCAAGATCCAAATTTTAAATTCTTCTGGGATAGCGGGATACTGCAATAGCAGGGCATCGACATAGCCTTGTCTATCAAAAGATTGGAGATTCTTCAGCGTCCATGGTCTTGTGTCGAGAAAACGCGGGCTTTCGAGCATGTGGTGGAATAGGTTGAATAGACGCCTTCTCATTGGATGGATATCGACCAATGGTAATAGGCTCTGTCATTCTTTGCAGACAGCATGAGAGATAATGTAAGGTTTGAGCTCCAGGAACGAGAATATTTGAAGTAAAAGCTCGGGCGGCAATGACTGGAAGGTAAATTCTGAAAGAGGTGGTTCGCAGTGTGGCTGTTCATCCTCCGACGCTGGTTCTTGAATGGATTCCGCATGTTCAAACCTCCCCATCGTACGAGGATGGCTAGGAGAGCAGTTCATCAATAAAATCAAGAAGGTAATCCACCTGCCTGATATCGAACGTACTGGTTGTCAGTTCCGTTCTAGCACCGCACTATGTCTCTCCCTCCAAAAGCGTCCAGTTTTTCTAATACAAGTCTTCAAATAATGGCTTTAGTTGTAGAATATGGATAAAGAATTTGTAAAGAATTCCAATGCGGCGCACTCAAGGCGCACCGAGCCGCATTGGAATGAACCGTGAGAATATGCACGTGATATAATCATAGCCTGAGAATAAGGCAAGAATAAGGCCTTTAGGACTCGTCTTTGAGATTCACTCTTTCGTTCAGCATGAAAGCAAAGAGATTATGATGTTCATGCACTATCTAGCATATGATTATTTTAAATATAGAATAGAATATGCTGCGAAGTAAGCGAGTGGGCGAAAGCACGAAGTGCTCTCCGGCCACCCCTAAGATATCTTTGTGAAAGGGCAATGAGACGAAAAGCGACGGGTGGGTGGGAATACCACATCTGATCCGTCGTTGATATCGTCGTTGACCTCCTACAAGAAACCTCAGAGATGGTCAGTATGATTTTGCTGTAAGAAATTGCAATGGAGTATGGGAATTTCGGCAAAATCCAACTTCTCGGGAGTGGAGGGTGGGTGAAAATTCTGAACGAAAGATGCGCTCGAAGACTTCGATGCGCTGTAAATTGCCCGAGCGAAAACCACCGAAAGATGATGGTGGTACGAGAAAGAGAAAGACACGTGCCACCTCATCCGTTCTCACAAAGACCCTATTCTACACTGTCCTTCGTTCTATTTTAGAATCACAATCTTTGAGATTCACTCTTTCGTTCAGCATGAAAGCAAAGAGATTATGATGTTCATGCACTATCTAGCATATGATTATTTTAAATATAGAATAGAATATGCTGCGAAGTAAGCGAGTGGGCGAAAGCACGAAGTGCTCTCCGGCCACCCCTAAGATATCTTTGTGAAAGGGCAATGAGACGAAAAGCGACACCCAAATAATCAAAGGAGTCTAATGACGCGGCGAGTGAGTCTCGTTACCCAATTTTAGGAAAGACGACTGGGGTTGCTTACCCAATGGCGCAGCAAATTTGAAATTAAGTTATCGCACTGGTGGCATGGTATAACGAATGAATTTGTCATAAAAGGCTGTATTTTCTTGAATGTATGGGGCGAGTATAAGTGCATGCTTTCGCAAATATGTCAGGAAAGCATCGCTAGCCCATCGTCCTTTTGTCTTCATAACATCGAAGGGCATGCCGCGCAATAAATACTCGAGGACAGAGCCGATGCGTATACCATGGCCCTGTAAGGGCTCCAGTTTTGCCGCACGCGCAGCTTTTGCCAAACATTCAATGAGTTTTCTTTTGGTGAGAGGCTGGAGACCGGAACCGTTGCTCTTGCGATAGGCGAAAAGGTGGTCAGTGTTGGTGGGCTTGTTGACCCGGAGATGATTTTCCAGGGCCTCGTCGGGGTCGGTAGGACCACTCTGCTTTGCCCAGTAAACATCCTCCCCATCCAGTGCTGTCTTGGAGCGCGGAAGGTGAAGCACCGTGACTCGTAAACCATTTCTGTCCTGGTCATGGGATAAATGGCTGCGTGTGACGTGACGGGAAGCATCAAAGCCATCCAGTTTTGGCACCGTAAATTCTCCAACCCGCGCGGATGCATAAAAGCATGAAGTTAAACAGGCAAACACAGCTGCATCCAAAGGGATTGTTAAGTCAAGGTGGTTCCGTAAGGCCGCTATAAAGTCAACAGTGTATGGACGCCTCTTTTTGCGCTTTGATGATGGAGGTGAAAGCTTGTCCGCAGCTCGCAGCAATGTGTCCATTTCGTCCCGGTTCATCACCCATGAGATCCTATGTAAAAGGTGCCATGCACGAACCCCATATAAGTAATTTGATATAGTTTTCCCTGAGTATGATGCTGCAAGGCTGGAAACAAATGCAGAAAGAAGGTCTTGAGATGCAGGAGCTCTGTCCATCTCAGCAATATTGCGTGAATCACAGAAAACATGGTAGATGAGAAGTCCTGCTCCGTACGTAGCCTGTGTGTCAATTTCCCAAGCTCGGGACATCACGGAAATGACACGCTCAACATCATTCTGCGTGAGACCCGATATTTCTTGGTTTGATGAGGCAGAGCGTGGACGCCAGAGCCGTAGACGATCACGACCATGACAGTGTGGGCGCAAATCTGAATCCCGAAGTTGTAAGTTGCGTGGATATGGGGCTGGTCGTCGTTGAGAGCTGGTGGAGGGTTCGGGCAAATCAACATCCCGTTGCTTTCCAGGTCTAGTTGTGGGAGCCCTTGATGAGCGCGTCATTCTCTGCTCGTCGAGTTTGCTGCATTTGGGCGTCTCTACCGCAGCTTCTGCCCTGATGTTCTTTTTCCTTTGATATAATTCTGTCAAATGATTTGCTGACACAGCTACCATTAATTCGGTGCTCGCCATGATTGGTGCTGTCAATGTCGATGATGAAGGGTTGGGCCTCAAGGGGAATGGGTATGTGATCGATGAGGAGATCAAAGGGTGGGTAGATACCTCTTGAAGGACCGTCGGCTGGGTTTTGGGCACTGGGTACGTATCTTGCAAGTATGTTGCAATCATACTGCTTTGATAATTTATGAACCCGTCGGAATACGTTGTTGGTTTGACGGTTCCTGCTGCGTCCATTCCACCATCCTTCCACAACGCCTCTGTTGTCGCCGTAGACTTTAAAGTGTGTACCCGGTTTTGCTTCTCGGCAGAGAGCGTGGACAAGAAACTCGAATCCCATGGCTTCAGCCCAGCCGATATCACGGCCGTCTGATTGCCAGCCTGGGGTGAGGATCCATGCTCGCCATCTCGACCCAATAATGATGGCAATGCCAACACCTGAGCTTGCGTCTGAGTAAGCATTGACATCGATAACTGATATGGGTCCTGGGACGGGTCTTGATAGTGGGTCGGATTGGAGGAGGGTCTTCCACCAGAGAAGATCTCCCATAGTTTGTCGGGGTGGGGTATGTGGGACGAAAGGACGATTGTTGAAGGTGCCGAGCATGGCCTCCAAATTAGTGAGATATGCTCGGCCTTCAGGAATGATAAGAGTCGTGTGCAGCAATTTTCCGTATAGCTTTTGGACTTCGATAAGAGTGTGGGTAGGTTGACTTTCCCAAGATTCGATAGCAGCAAGATATTTGGCTCGCTTCTGGTCAGGTACTGCAACTGTACGTGTCTGCAGATTCCATAGAAAACCCAGATATACGACGGTAAAACTGAAAGGAGTAGTTTTGCTCTCTTCCCATTTAATTCCCAGGCTGTCAGATAACCTGTCAATTTCCTCATCGCCGTAGCTATAAATCTTCTCATCGAAATCATTTGGCAAAGAGTCGGTATAAAAATTGCGCAGCTCATAGACCATGTCTTCGTCAAATTCTTCATAAAAGCCATCTGGCATAAATTTCCCTTGATACCAAATCCGACTGCCCTCTTGCACACGTCCGCCGCCGTTGAGCTGTATTTCTGTTCTCCATAGCTTTCGCTGTTCATTGTAAGCAGGTAAATGTATAGCAAGAATCTGAAAGAAGATGTGGTCGTCAACCCATTTCGAAAGAGGGCCGATGCCATTAGCTCTGAAAATATCAGCTCCAGCATCTGCGAGAAGACCGTAAACACCTCCTGCTGATCGAAGTCCAAAGTTATTATTAGTGTTGACTGCGAAACGGTCATTGCCTTTAAGGCGAACCACCAAACCTGCCCATTGGTCAGGTAATACCGGAATGGTACGGTAAGCTTCCGCCACATCTCTAACAGAAGCGCGAGATCCTGGAGGTAGCCTAAAAATGATAAGTGAAACAGCATGAAAAGTGCCCCAGGTGCACGGGAAATTATCAATATTAATAAAGGAATTAATGGATGAAATGTCCTGAGAAGAATGAGGACTCGAGAAATCGTGAACGGGTCTGTATTTGCCAGGCTTGCCCGGCTTTGGTACCAAAGATAAAGGAGAAGATTGAAAAGGTCCAATGAGACCTTCCAGCTCTTGTTGAGAAAAAGGTCCAATGTAACGCAGAGCATCGAATTCCTTTTGCGTGATGGCATCGTGGATGTCAGGTAAATTGAGAAGGGAGGGGTGATTTGGTGGTGCATAGGTTGTAGAGATGTTAGGTATGCCAACGTCGAATCCACGAACCAGGTCGCGAGCAAGATTAGGATATTTGTTGGCCAGACCATGTTTGATAAGCTCGTGGTTCCACGTGTCTGGCTTGTAGGGTGTAAGGCCCTCAAGCTTTCTCTGCTCGAGAGCATGTCTGAGCTCCATGATCGGATTTTCCGCAGCCCGAACATCGATGTCGCTCGGGATGGGTTGTACTCTGACACCCCCCTGGTAGCTGCCAATTGAAGCACAGGGGTGAGCCATCCTTGCCCACTAATCTCCCTTGGTTGTTTCTGTGCGCTTTCCCTTTCGATTCCGAACCATCCCATAAATTTGTTGGGTTGCACTTGACAAAATCGTGGTCGTGACGTCCAAGGCATGCGGCACAGACCCTTGACGTCGCGCGTGAGTCTGCACCCTGGGTAAAACCCGCCTCGTCATTATCTCTATCCCCAGAATATGATGGGAGCTTGTTCTTATTAGCTCGACGAGAGTCACGAGTCTTGCGGTTCTGCCTTGACTGGTATCGTGCAGGCGATCGAGATCTTGCTCTCTTCCTTGAATTTTGTCCATACGATGGAGATGGAGATCTTGAAGTCTCCTCAAAAGTTCTGGAGAAATTCCTCGAACGTTTGCGACTCCGAGGTGTTCTCAGGTCTAGCATGGTTTGGAAAGAAGTCGTGGCTTCTTGCAACTAGCATCAGCATAGTATAGCACAGAATGGCATAGCATAGCAATGATCATAGCGAAAGTATAATGTTTATGTTGAATAGCGTAGCGGTAATAGCATCGCCAATAGCATCGCGGAATAGCATCGCGGAATAACATCGCGGAATAACATCGCGGAATAACATCGCGGTAAAAAACATCGCGGGAAAAGCATAGCAGGAAAAGCACAGCAGGAAAAGCATAGCAAATGGTATAGCCGTAGAATGGCAATATCATCGGAAACAAGTAGAGGAAAACAGTATGTCAGTATTTTGTATGTCACATAGTTAGAATCAAGGCCACATACCTCACGAAGGGATTTCTCCCTGACACTATCCATCACTTCGTCGTGTAGCTTTTCCATTAATTCATCGTTAATCAGCTCTATGTTGAAACCATCGTCGCGCTTCAAAGCATCAAACCATTCTCGTCTGACTTTGTTCTGGTAAAGCAAAATTGTTTGTGTACCATGAGGCCGCAACCGTATGGTGTGACTCTCCAGACGTAGGAAGAACGACACCAAAGATGTAATGTGCTCTTTTGGCCATACGCCAGACGTCGACATATGATGGAGCATAAGATTTTTGGCCATGCACACCTCGTCCCAGTCCAGAGCGTTGTCCATTCTGATGTTCTTCGAAGCTTTCAGTGATGAAGATGGCCGCAGTGCAACGACTCCGTCGTCGTTCCTTGCTATTGTGAAGGTGTCCAGCGATGTCGCCTTTCCGTGCTCTGCCTGAGCCTCCTGACACCCTCGCAGTGTGAAGTAATCTAGCTCCACATATTCAAGGTGCTGAATCTTGTTGAGAGCGTATGCCGCAGGTCTAGGCGCAATCCATGAACCGACTCTCTTCGCTGGGTCGAAAGCACTGATTTTCGGCTTCTTCTTCTCGAGCTCGCGCCTTTCCAACTCGGCCTCCTTCTCGGCCTCTGCTCGCTGTCTCCTTTCTTCCTCGCGAGCCTCTTGCGCAGCTTCCTCCTCTGCTATTTGATCATTTCGCACTTGCTCGTTCCATTCTACGATCTTTCGCTCGTTGGATTGCATCCATGCTTCTTTCAATTTGTCCATAGCCCCTTCATTGGTCAGAGGAGCATCGCCATTGTGTGCTGCTATGAGGGATTGCCTAATGAGGGCCCATTCATCCCCTTCGTAGTTCGGACAAATGGCTTTCGTGGGGTCTTCCGATATACGAGGCATGCTATTGGACGCTGACGAGTGATAAACTTAAAGACTGAACTCGAAAATTCTGAACGAAAGATGCGCTCGAAGACTTCGATGCGCTGTAAATTGCCCGAGCGAAAACCACCGAAAGATGATGGTGGTACGAGAAAGAGAAAGACACGTGCCACCTCATCCGTTCTCACAAAGACCCTATTCTACACTGTCCTTCGTTCTATTTTAGAATCACAATATTAGCTTGGTCCTAACCTGACGAAAAACTGCTCTCATTATGCGGTTCGGCATTTTATTGGTAGAATTAAATCTCGTGATTAGACAAAAACTAGGCGCATTCAGATTGAAAGTCAGAGCCGAATATTTCTGAAAATCCATCATCAGATTCATCAGTCGTTTTCCCCGATGCGAGGGCCAGTCGTGCTACCATGAGCGTCGGGGAGATGCCCTGTCACATAAAGGATCATAAGAAATGTAAATACACCACATCCCGATGGAATTAAGTTCGAAACGCTCACAGTTACCACGTAAGCAAAACATAAACCATAATTCTGCATTATAATTGTGTTGATCGAATTCACAGCTTGCACCTCGCCAGAATCGAGGAAGACAGCAATAGACATGATAACCACGAAGGCTGTATATACGATAGATGATTGTATTAGTATGTCCGTTATATGTTTATACCTTCCCCTATGACCCGATATTTTCTTGCTTTCAGAGTAAATATGGTGACATATTACAGACGTTGCGCAGAGACTGGTTGCTGCGACAGCGGCAGCTAACGCTCCTGTGACTATGTTCAGCCTACGGGTCATCTCTATTGTTTGGAAGTGCTGGTTCATGGATAACAGTCCAAGTAGTGATGTATCGACTATGGCAAGTGCTGAATAAGTGAAATAAATGTTAGCCAATAGCATACTAGATCGCAATAGTTCCGACTATTGCCGATACGCCGACGCACCGAATTCGATTACATAAAGACACAGTGGAATGAGGAACCGGACTTGCATGGTGTACCTTCCACAAGCATGAAAGCATCTCCATAACTATATTTTTTCACTTAACGTCAGAAATAGGAAGTTTATCAGGCCATATGCACGCACCAGTAGTCCATCGGCAAGGAGGAGCCCAGCATCCGAAATGATCGATTGAACAATATTCAACGCAGCAGGTGTGGATGAGGAAGTTGTACTTTCAAGAAATATAGACGCCCTCGACTGATCCTTATGATTACAGAAAGCGAAAGAGGTATAGTACCATTGGAAGAGCATTTGAGTGCTAAGCGTAGCGTAAAGTGCCGAAAGGGTCCATGTTATGACACGTTTATGAGAACAGGCCGCCTGAGGACTCGATACTGCATAGATAAAGAAGTATTCAATCGTAAAACGTGAGTACGTAGAGTGGATACAATTGGGTCGGAAAACTTACGGTACACGTAAAGACCTGCTCCATAGATCCCGCCGTAAATTCCTAGATATAGATATATGTATGGTTTATCTGTAATTAGATCGACGTAGAAGCGTACCCATGAGATATAGATATATCAGCGTTGAGTGAAGGTTCGCCTCAATGACAGATTTTTGATTGGTAATCGAGGGTAGTAAGTTTTGTGGTGACATAACACCCTCGTACACTATCCCAATATGGGCACTCGGTATGTGCATAGCACCTTGGATAGGTGATTCGTTTGTTCGTTTATAAAGCGAGATCCCCAAACGGCGACGAGAAAAGCTGTCAAAGTGAGAATGTAGTCGAGGTGGAAGGAAACCACCATTGAAGTACAAAGACCCTCTAGTTCTAGGACTCAATATAAGTACGAATGTATAACGCCCATGATACATCAATATCCAGTACTCCATACTCAATGATGATCTGATTTCATGCATTGGCGCTTAGAAGTCCATAAATAAGATGCATAGCCGCCATCCTGATGGGAGCGTGGCATGGGGGGTGCAAATAGCAAGCAAGTGGTATGTGGATTTGTCCTCTGGAAGAGATCTAATGCGATTTCTGACTATAGTGAACAAAGAGGAGATTCTTGTATCCGCTATTGACATAACGGTGGTCCCAGTCATGTGTACTTGAAATGTCCACATTCATCCATGTAACTAAACCTGGATACTAAGTCCTCTAATTTCCTGCTCCATCTGCTAGATACTGAAGTGATGACAAATGGTTATACCTTTTATCCTCCTCGTTCTCAAGAACCATGCTGCGGCTATTAGTAAAGTGTACTAGAGGTATATCCTCTCACAGAACACAACGGGTCGTTATTCTTAGACGTCCTCATCTATGGAACCACGGAGACCTGGCATTTTCGATCATTTGGAGCAGCGCCAACAAAGGTCGATCCTTTATTGTGGGTTGCCATTGCACTTACTGTGAGTGCTATTTACTCTCTGACAATCCGAAGATCATTGACGGTCTACTAAGAATGATAAGAAAATACTTATATCGACGTCTTGCTTTGTTCTCTGTGCATGTCCAGTCTTTGGTGGGAAATCATGACGCGTATTTCCTGGTTGGATGGTATGTTCTCAATGACGCAAGGTCGTTTGCAAGGCGTATGAAATATGGTAAAGCTTTATTAGTAGATTCACGTTGGATCAACCCAATCTGTAGCATACTCTGTTATCTAATATTTCAGACGCACGGAGCAGATACGAACGACGGCTGTTGCTGTCAAAGGATGGATTGATTGGCTATGTATACATCGCGCTGACCGAATAAGATCTACTTAATCTAATTTACACGACGGATTGGCGATTTGGTCAGATTGCACTGCCATAAGATTAATAATTCAAGCGGCGTGAAAAGGAAATGCACGATTAATCCCTCCCGACTGATTTGCATATTGACTAGGTACCAAATTACGGAAACCATGGGGTGCACCGCACGGTTAGGGACAGGTTACGAAATCGAGGGTATGCGGTCACTTGATTATGATATGAGGACCGTTGGATCGCAAACCCGTATAATTATCAGAAGTCGTACACTAGTCGTGAGTTCGTCAAACCCAGTTAGACCCGTGGAATACAAATCATGATGTTAACAGGATAGCGAATTGCGTGATATTTCATATCATGGAAGATTACAGAGTAGATAGGCTGATACTACTCTATAACAAACTGGAGACAACACTAGAACCAGGGGGGGAAGACAACCACCGGAGCAGCAATAGGAGTGTGGACCCAATCTGGAATTGCAGTAACGCTTAATCGAGTCCAATTTGTACAGGTTATGCAAGCTCTAATAATATGTTCCAATCACCCCTATCAGGATCACTACGGCGTAAGATCTCGTGACCCGGCAACCTAGTTGCCGATTTTACCGGTCTTCATTTTGACACGCTCGTTGGCACCATCCGATCATCGATCATCATGGTTTGATCCTTTCCTTGACACAGGTTAATTTGTCTCTTGATGTTCAATAAGAATACAGCTGGGAGGCGGGAAACAAGCCGGGGAAGAACTCCAGGGAAATATCTGCAGACTAGCGACTTGTTCGCGACAAGGACCACACGACGCGAACGAGTATTTACCTACCAGGACTCAGGCTTGAGAAAACTTGCCATCAACACAACGTTTATTCTCGTCTCCTCTTACGAACTTACACCCAACGAACTCTTGATCTCTTGTGAAACGCCCAAATGCGATATGCTGGGACTCTTATTATACAATATTCTATTGTGTTTACGCTGTGTCCTCAAGTCATTCGGATTTGGCGATCTCGAAGTGGAAGTGCTGGTGAGCAATATGTTTTCTATGGCCGTTTTCTTTTGAAATTTTTCGAATCTGAGTTCTCTCATTTTGATCGCATTCAACCCATGCGTTGAAGTTCCCCTTTGTCCACTCATTCCCGACCTTTTATCGTTGTCTCTCCTCTTTTAGCCAACATTGCTCTAATGTTAAATTTCAACTCCAAACAGAGAACGGGGGGACGACCACTTGCCGTCGCGCATGATTACTGCCATCCAGCGGCCCTTCCATGCATTTCTGATGCACCCTTATCCGACGCAAATACGCAAAAGCCTCAATTTTCCGATATAGAGAAGGCTAAAATCCTACGTCGCTGAGACACCGCCGGCGTACGATCCTCTCCTGAGTTTTTTGTGGACTATCCTTTCCTCCTCCTCTGTGTCAGCCTCGCCACTCGAACGCCCTGCTGTTCTCCCCGTCATCTCCATCTCCATCGTCCTTGTCCCTCCTCTTCCTGATGGAAGAAGACAAGGAAAATGCAACTTCGTCGTCTGAACGAGAAGCCTCTCAAGCACTCCACTTCCTCAGCTTTGACGGACCGCCCCTCCTCTCACCTACATCTGTATCACTTATCCTGCCACTCATTCTTATCCGCTTGATCACAGGCTTTTCTTCTTCGCCCTCCCTTTCTGTCCCCTTTAATCACGGTTCTTCCTTGTCTGTATATTCCGCCTTTCGCTTCTTGCCTTTGATATCGACTGAAGGTGCTGTACAGTAAGGTCTCTTGCAGGCGGTTTCGATTCGCCCTTGGTCTCGGTCTACTCAGTCACTAGAGCTCTCTGTTGGGGGCCTGCCGTTGCACCTTGGCTTCCTTGTTGTCCTTCTTTAACATTGCCACCTCGAGCTCTGTTACTGGTTGACTCTGATTTGGGTGGTATGACCACGGACGACTTGCGAAATTTCATTTTATCGCTGTGTTCCGCCGTGATCTGAGTGTCTGGACTTTTTGAAACCTTGGTGTGTGGTCCTCGAGCCTGCAAGCCTCCCTTTGTTCCTGCGATTTGACCTGCTCCTTGTTCTCCACGACCTCGGTACGGAGCGCTACTTCGCCCTTTCCGAGCCATTTAGACGTTTGTAGCATCGCTTTCACAAACGTCTGATTGGGCAGGAGAGCTATACGTTCGCTAGCGTCTCCTAGCTGTTCAGGTCCTTGGATAATGGACCAATGGTCATCTGCCTTTCGAGAAATCCTGCTAAAAACAGAAGTCAAAAGTATACTCTAGTGAGCTGAAGGGATAAACGAAAATTTGAATACCTAAACGCGCTCCAGGTAGTAGGCACTCGGTGCTTCTCTTTTGCTCTCCGGCATCTCGTGTTCTGTTTTTACAGGTTGAAATTTTGCTACTCCTGAATACCAGGAGTCATATCCTCCCGTTTATACATCTCTGTGTTACATTTCATTACTCACCTGGTGTCCAGGCTCGTCCTTATGCTCGTTGCGTCCTTATGCCTCTGCTATCGTGTGCAGCTTAGTAACTTCGATTCAAAGTTAAGTGTTTCAGTTCAATAGACAACATAAACAGCATTTGTACACCCTTTCTGTGACCAGACGATTTTGACGCCAAGTGAAAATTAGAAGCGCAGCAAGTACCCTTGTACGCCTTCGTTGATGTATCCATCCGCATTTCCAGCGACAGTTTGGTGCCTCTCTTCCGCGTCCATGTGTAGAAGAAGCTGTTCTGTGCATTGGCACTCCAAACGTAATAGAAATACACTACTGAGGTTGAACTTCATTGAGAAGATAAACGCGCACATCGAATAACTTGAGCGGGTCTTGTCTGAAGTATATCCTGCTTTGATTCCGCTTTTTTATACCAGTTTGAGACCTAAGTCTCTGGTAATCATTTTCATTGGGTTCGAAGTGGTTTATCTGCGCATTATCACGCGAATTTCTGACTCGCTAGGCGTTCTGAATTGCAGTCTGCAGGTGACCCTTAGTTTATGGGATTTAAATCAGCTCTCGACAGCGATGACTTGTATTAGTAAGGAGATGAGGATTTCTGGATCGGAAACATCTTCGAAAACAATACGAAATTATGGTTAAAGTTCATCAACGTCTTTATGATGTAGTTTAAGCTACCTACAGAAAGTGTCGCGACGCAGTGTCTCCACGAGATCGCAGCGTCTAGCTCCGGGTACAAATGGCACTCGTATGCTTATCTTCTCCACTTTCGGCGATGCATGTATAGCAGACCACAGAACCACGTTATATTCCCGTATCGAACCTAATAGAATGTCCCTAGAAAATATGCAAAGAAGAAAATGGAGGAAGTTTACATGCACCTCGCCGCCGGTGGCCAAATGACAATCCATGGTCTGGCATGATTGATTGCGGGAGAGAGAGAAAAACTTGGTAGTATCACCAGTGTCTTCCTTCAGCCAACGCGGTCGAACCCAGGATGATGTTCCATGAGATAGAGTAGGAATCTCCCATTCTCCACCCAGGACGGCACCTCGACCTTCTCGACCTTCGAGAACTGAGGTTCGTCTTTGGGAGATGTATTTTCGCTGGCATGGGTGGATGACGACGAAGGTGATGTTGACGGACATGGAAGGGCTTGAGGAGAGCAGTTGTCGTGTTCCGCCGGGAGAGACTGAAGGCCTGTTCGCTGTTTGAGGTTCATATGTAAATAAAAAGAATAATAAAAGCAAAACGGGCATCCGCGTAAACGTTGAAAGATTATACGAACCTTGTCATAAGCACATTTCCATTCTGAAATGGATAAATCGGATTGAATGGACGGTACGGCGTATCTGTAAGAATTCGTATCACAGTGGTCAGTATCTTTGAAAATTTAACCACACAGTTTGAAGATGGAGAGAAAAATTGCATGGCGTCACCAACTCTGCCAGCTGGGATCAGCCCCAACAAAATCCGACCACTCCATCATGCTCCAGGAGGCATAATGATATCGAACAACGCTCAAGTAACAGTACCCCTACGTTCGACCTTTCCGAACTTCGCTTCACTCATCTGGTACCAACTTATCCCAGAGCTAGACCCCTAATTCCCATCTTCTTTCTGGCGCTGACCTATCCATCCCCATCTTCAACTTTCGTCTCCCAAAACAACAGACGACGCAAGGCGTAGTTTATAAGAAAGATATAAAAAGAGATATAACACTCACACACACTCAAATATCGTATAATACGAGTCCCACCCGACCGCACCTGCGCGCTTAACCAGAGGCCATGGTTTTGGCGATATGGTATTGGTGAGCGGACAAGAGTAGAGACAGTGACTTTTTACGGAAGTGGCGGCATTAGGAGAAGAATCTTGGGCGAAGGAAAGATGAGGAATAGATGTGAGAGCGATAAATAGAAAATAATACGAGCAGGGCGGAAAGATCATGGGATTCTATATGGGTATTTCGGGCAGTAATTGTCGCCGCTGCCGCCGTTGACCTTGAAGGTGGAATATACCAGAGCAAAAGCGTATGGAATATTAATTTTTGAGGGTATTATGCGCCGTCTAACCACCGGGGAATCGCGTAAACAGAGATAGAAAAGGAGGACAATGGGGTGGGTTTTGTCCCGACGCGGTACCGTGGTCGCAACTCCTAATCTTCACAGCAGATTTCCTGCCTCGCCAGGAGAGTATTGTAAATTTTGAGTGCCGTCTACTAGAGGTGACCGCCTAACAGCGGGGGAGGAAATGATCCCAGGTCCAGGGATGGTTAAGGAGCGAAAGCAAGAAGTTCCAGCGTGATGGCAGTGCATTGTTGCACCATAATTGTCATCGTCCTTGCCAGACCCAGCCGGCATGCGTTCGGCACCTCGTTCCAATCACGAGATCAGTTGCGGCGGTTACTTTCGATTAAGTAGTTACTATGTTTGTTTCACCATTACTACCTATTCCCAATATGTTTTGCCGGATACCACCATTATTTTCACGCTAATGTTGAAGTTTGGATCTAATGGTAGAAAATTTGTTGGCCGGACACTAGTCCTAGTCATGTATCATGTGGCACCATAGTAGCCTTGTACATATGTACACAGTCGACATACCCATCATAACTCATAACCCCTGATAATCCATACCTTTTCGATCCACCAAGTTGGTTAGCAGAGAATTCCTACCCATAACCCAGAAACCCCTCATAATCCATAACCCATACCACTTTTGGGTAAAAACCCATAGGTTTTGCTCTAAAAATTTCCGTATTTATGCTATATGGGGAACATATATGATGAATCCGACATGAAATTGTAACATGAAACACCTTTTTAAGCTAGTTTATGTGTTCAAAGTACCAGTCCAGATGCCCAAACACTTTCAACATGCGTGAGAACATAATCAAGGATCAAGACGACGTTGGCAACACTTTTACTCCCATACATAGTTCATATTGTAATAAAAATACAAATTACCCGCCATTAACCATCTCTTTATGACTCACTGTCTTATGTCAAAGATTTGTTTTCTCTCGATTTTAAATTTCTATTTTTAGCATAGCCTCATAGCCCATCACCGGGACCCCTGATAAACCATTCTCGGCTGTCTACCGACAGGTATCAGTTAAGAGGGAGTTGACTGTACTGAGTTGGTAGATTTTATCTCTAGCGATTAACCCCGGGGTCCAAACAGCTAGTCGTTGACTCCTGGACTAGTCAAATCCTCGCCTGACCGATGGCGTAGAGTAGTCACCCACCTAAGTACATCACTTAGATGTCCTAGGTTAGATTGTGTAAAATCCAGATAATGTCAAGGCAGAACAAAAATTCGAAATTAGCCCTATCCATGTGAGATAAGTGTTACTAACCAATCAGGCACCAGCATCAAATGACTAGCACGAGAACCTCATTGTGATTAAATAAACCAACAGAAGTTACCAGCAGCCGCCCTATAAATGACTACTTTCGGGGATGGACGGCACGGCTGTGCATCATTTCAGTTCATTCTGTTTATTTTGAGTATACGCATCTGCGTCTAACTCGGATGGAACCTTCCTACACCTACGCACACAGTAGCTAGACCCACCCAAGTTTTACATAAATCATTAAAGTTTGATGTAATCAGCATAGTAGTATCCTGCAAAATCAGGTTCTAACGCGATCTTGCCGTTAATCGAATACTCGGCGTGATTGATTCTCCGTTATGATGCGCTTACCACTGGGCATTATAAGGTGGTTACACCTCACGAACAAGTAACTCTTCTCAATGCCTGCTTTGGATCTAACGAAAACGTTTGGTGCATTCCTCATAGGAGTCGTGTTTTCTTCCGTGTAAGCTGTCAGCCCTCAGCTCCGACATCTTGAGTGTCTGGCTCACCTTCCTTCAAGATTATTTGGGGTTACAGTTGTTCAGGCATTTCTCTACTTTCAAAATTATCCCACGGACAGGCTTTTCGTCAAATTCTCGGTCAGTATTTGTTTCGTCACTGTGTTGTGAGATCAACTCATGTGTAGATCCAATAGGTCCTGGTGATTGCGTAAAGCGCATTTTACACGCATTTTTGGGACAGTTTTATCTTACCGCCACTCATGCAGAGTATTTGAGACACTTCACTCAGCATCCAGTGTTCATGCTATCTACTACTATGTTGTGAGCAACTATATGAATCCAGAGGCATTGACCAAAGTCGTCTGGTCTTCTACGGTACGATTCTTATATGTTTTGCTACTGCATAATTGTGCACTGAAGTAGTCCTTTACTTATAGATGGCAATTGCGTCATCGGTACGTCTACTCTATCGAATAGTAACGACACTGACATGTTATTATTTTGCAGACCATTATCATGCTTGTTGTGCATATTTTTTATATCAGGAGGATTTATTTCCGTACGTATTGGGATGGAGACAGTACACAAGTTCTGACTATCTATTTATAGTCAGTCAAGCGAAAGAGAGGATTCCCCTTGTCATTCTTCTAGTACGTCATTCTTGGCTTACCAAAAAAAAAAAACCCCCCCAAAAAAACCTTCATATACGCAGACGAGCCTTGCACTATCCCACAGTGGTGAGACTCCTGCTCCTGTGTAGGCGCTGTTATGTCTACATTTACTTATGAACAAATATTACCCAGCAACACACATCGGTAAGTCAATATGAATAAATAAAATTTAAACTTTTATCCTATCTGTAAACGTAAATTCAGCTATCATCGTTCGCGTGTGAGTAGTTATGCTTGCAGTTGTTTCCTATTCTTACGTCATAGCATTTCCATAGCCTTCAGTTAAAGTTCTGGGCATCGATCACACATATTGGCGTAAGTTTTTCGTGGTTCAATTCATCATTTTCAATGATATCAATTCCAATATAGGGACTCATCACTGCATCGCTTGCATTGGCCGCAGTCACCGATATTCTCCTAGCGAGTTTCCTATGCTTATACCTACACAGAGGTCGTTCGGGAGTCAAGAGGTGAGTAAAATACATGGTATATCGACAGCGGTGTAATGGATCCTTTGCTTGTAGCACAGATACCATTATCAATACATTAATGGCATACACCATCAATAACGGCATCTTGACTAGGCATGTAGTACCATTTTAAATCACAAGAAAACCTCTTTCTGATCCCTTAATTACAGTGTATTCGATATTATCGTCTTAATATTTGTATGACCTCTTTTTTCTTTCGAATTTTTAGCATTTAATAAAGAGTTTGTTTAGGTATCGACAGAGATCGATAACCTTATCTTTCTGTCCATTTATCAAGTCGTTGGAAGCTGTGAGTGACCTATTTTTGTTTACAAATTCAATTTATTCTACTAATATATGGCGTTCAAAGTGTATGCTAACTCCATGCTGGCTACGTACGTTCGTCGAGAGATCCTTATTTATGTTCAATGATTGATGCTATACTTCTAGGCTTAACTCACGAAACGAATTCAAATCAAGAAAAGACGTACATGTCACCCACGCCAGCGGTAGCTTCCATATGCCTACATTTCACGCCGGTGGAGGTACTTCCACTGGAGATCCAATAACATCTGACTCAAACGATTATAATAAGGTATATCTCATCCTTCTCAAACGTTATTCTCCTACTCAGAGTTTTCCCGTACTTTCTTCAGAGAGTTCTTGATCCGAATATTATCGAGAAGAAAAGCGTTGTATAAACTAGTTCAAGTGTTTCACCTCGCGAAGCTCAATTTTCAGGTCACCCGAAGACTAGCGAAAACCCACGAGTTTTCAGGTCACCTGAAACTCTAGAATCATGGTTTTTCGCAAATTTTCGGGTGACCTGAAAAGTTGATGTTCCCAGGGTGAAAATATTTCGTTTAGTTTTGCTGGAATTCCCGTTGAAATAGAAATAGCACTGGAACATCCTTGACATTTCTTCTCATTTATCCCTATATGTCCAAAATCCACGTGCAAACGAGCAACCGCTTTTTATATTTATATTGACAACATAAGATGGAGCAGTCAAGTTTGCAGATGGCTGGTGTAGCTGAGCTCGGAGCGCGTTGAACTGCCTCTCAAGATCATGGTGACAGTTGCGGTCAAAGTGCAATGTATTCTGCTACGTACACGTCGCGCTGTCACAAATTGTACGATTCCTCTGCCACAACGAGCAGCGCTCGAGCCTCGTATCCTTGGGCACGACATAATACATACTTATAAATACATACTTATCCTAGAACAGCAACAGTTCTAATTATAATCCTGACCCACAATAGACCGTGGGGTTCAAACTCTCAGTACAAAGTAATGACTTCAAAAGTAGAGCGTCAAATATAATACAGAGTAGGTCAACAGTTCGGCACATTCACAACAGAGACTCACCCCGGGCAAAAGTGCACTGTGGCAGTGCAGTCTGACTGACTGCCCGATCCATACATAGATAAGATTAGATCCCCTTCGCTGTATGACAGCGACACGTCCATAGCCGAATCGAATCATTCCTTGACCGCTACTGCCATCGTGCGAGCCTGCTCGACGCGCTTCCGAGCCCAGTTACGCCATCCAGCTGCATCCTGGACTGCTCCAGCACTACTTCTGGCGATTGCGTCACTCTATCCTCCGGAAAAAATTCCAACTGGCGCTCGCTCCACAGCGCCTCGGGTTCCACCAGCACAACTGCTACACCGTTAACACCTGCGACAATTCCGACACTTACATAGCGGGAAACATCTTGCTTTGACCGCAACTTCCACCTTGCGAGGCTGCCCAATACGATTCCGAGCCAGCTACGCCATTCAGCTGCACTCTGGACTGCTCCAACGGTGCGACTTGTGCCTAGAATTGCGCTCTCGATGGTGCAGACTACTCCGATACCTACACGGTATCACCACCAGAAGTAAGGCTCTCACCCTCAAATTCATCACCAACTCTACCCAGAACCAGGGAAACATCGGTTCCCGTGTTTATTTGATAACCAGCGAGAATTCCTATGAGATGTTCAAGCTGCTCAACCAGTAATTCACTTTCGATGTCGATGTTTCCAAACTTCCCTGCGGTCTCAACGGTGCCTTTTACTTCTCCCAAATGGACGCAGATGGTGGTCTCTCCCGATTCCTAACCAACAAGACTGACGCCAAGTACGGGACTGGCTACTGCGACTCCCAGTGCCCACGAGACATTAAGTTCATCAACGGTGTGGTAAGCACTTGTTTGTTTCTACGAAGGTGTATTTGAACTAACCTAGAGGCTTAGGCCAACTCTGATGGCTGGACTCCGTCTACAAACGACATCAACACAGGAGCAGGTCAATACGGTACTTGCTACCACCAAACGGATATCTGGGAGGTGAACAACAACACAGCTGCCTACACTCTTCACCCTTGCACAGACGAGCAGCTTTGCAGCGAAAGAGATACTTATGGAACCACCAGTCGCTACTCCAGTGTCTGCGCTCCAGATGGTTGTGACTTCAGCTCTTTCCACCGGGGTGACAAGACCTTCTACGGCCCACGATTAACTATCGATACCACCAAGAAATTCACCATTTTCACTCGATTCACCGACACCAGTACCGGTGCTAGCGGAACCCCTACCGAAATCCTCTGAACCCACGTCCAGGACGGCAAGGTCCTCCAAAACTCCAAGGTTAATATCCCAGGAATCGACCCTTCAATTAACTGCATCACCAAGGACTGCTGCGACCAGCAGAAAGCGGCATTCTGCGATACCACCTCCAGGAAAAGGGTGGCCTCGCTGGAATTTCCAAGGGTATGGCCGACGGAATGGTGCTCGTCCTCTTCGTCTGGGACGACCACGCAGTCAACATGCTCTGGCTCGACAGTGACTACCCCACGGACCAAGACCCGACCAAATCCAGTATTGCCCGCGGTACATGATGCTCCACGAGCTCAGGCAAGCCCACGGATGTTGAGACTACCAACGCCAACGCTTCTGTCATCTATTCCGACATCGGGTTCGGCGACATCACTTCTACATACGCCGCCGGTTCTTCATTACCAGGCGACAATCCAATCACCACCGTCAGCAGTGGCGGGGGAACCTCCACGACAACCAGCAGCGCTCTTGGTCTGACCCAGAGCAAGTACGGTCAATGGTACGTAATTCCATGATGCAGACGAAAGAATTTGATAGAGATATCGTTTTTTTTAGAAGTGGTCAAGGATAAACTAGATCCGCTGCCTGCGAATAAGGATTGACTTGCTAAACGTCGAGCTCATATTACAGCCAGTGCCCCTAAAGAGTCGCGCGTTACGGCTTTCGTAGATAAATAGAAAATATTACTAAAATTTATGAGTCAGATATTCGGTCTTTGGTTAGAGCGAAAAAAAAAAAAAAAGTGCGTTAAACACATAAGATGTATGTTTTTGTTACAAACTTGAGTCAGGGGCACGAGCGCATAAAACGCGCATGTTTAATGAGTGAAGGCGGAAAACTGTACACCTAGGACTCGTCAACGTGTCGACGGCATAGGTAAGTTTCTTTCGTGAGGGAAGCTATCAGAGCAGAGAAAATGCCTGGCACTGGGCAGTCGCGTTGCAGAATTGAATTTAGGTTTTTCTGGGAGCACGTCTTTCCCAAGAGTCGTTCCATTTTTCGAGCACAAAGAGAATCGACACTATAGAATGACGAAATTTATTGGGAAGGCCAAACATTCGTTTGTTTGCCTCCAACTTCTTGTGCTATTAATAGTACTACATAATCGCCAAACACTTGCACGTAAGCCTAAAGGGTTAACCGGTTAAAGTTCGCCTCGCGTCAAGTCGTTCCTTGAAATTCAGGGGTCCCAAAAGGAGAAGACACATCACATATGAAGACGAAAACGAGGTTTAAAATAGTGGAGAATAAATAGTGCTATATTTAGATAGGATAGCTTTCGAACATGCGATGTACGGACAGATACTGAGGGAAAGAAAGACAAATATAAAGTAAGATAGTTGATAATGAAATTCTTAAACTTGAGGGCTAAGGATGACAAGAGGTGGTTAGATTGTGGACGGTCTTGTATACGGATCTCGACATACATGGAAGGAACAGAGGTAGGTGGGCCTGGTTGAGTAGCCAGAGTCGGGAAGGAAGAAGTAGCGCACTATTCAGGTAGTTAGTAAATAGCTGAATGCGTGACAGAAATATACTCACAGCCTGCTCGATATCTTGCATGGTTTGGCCTGGTGGGAGAGTGGCAGCACCTCCGGTGAATGGAATAGCTTGAGGGATGACCTCAGAGCAGTCAGTCAGCTATAATCCGACGCGTTATGGTTAGTGCCTAGATATATTTGCTTATATGAGTTCCAACCTTGCTCTGCACTTGACCAAGAAGACCGAGCTTGAAGACAGCTTGTCCGAAGACCTGGGCTAGCTTGGCTTGGTTGTCTGATAAAATGATTGAATGAGAATCATTGAAGAAAAAAAGAAATTCAAGTCTAAAATGTCGACTTACTGACGAAGGATTGCCAGTCACAGTTAGTTGCGGGGTCTCGGGCGAGCTTGGAGAGAGTAAGAACACGTTTACGTGGAGGTTTATTCTGTCCTTACGAGATGGTCAGACTGCAGGCGGACGGTTCCTTGGACAGCGGTTTCAACTTCTCCTTGGGTCGTTCCATTACTATTTCTATAGTATCAGATTTGAAGATCCTGCTTCGTCGATGTACTTACCCTGGGAAGAGGGTCCCACGAAGTTGGACGTCGACGAAGATCTGGGCTATATAAAACGTTAATGAATGATTTTAGCTGGGTAGTAATCAACCGTACTGTCAAATACGGCTGGTGTTTGATCGAAAGGAACTCTAACATGTTATCGTTAATACCAATGTAAGGGTTAACCATAGGCCGGCCGACTTACCCTTGGAGGTTTGGCACAACATCATCAGCACCTGCAATGCTGTGGGAGCCACCAATAACAGCTACGGTTTCCTGAGTAGTAAAGCCGAGTTCACCGAATCGTTGAAGAATAGACTGGACGCTATCGAAAGGCTCGGGGACCAAGAGGTTAGGTGCTGCTGCCTTGGGTGGTGCACGTCCCATGAGGAATGGAATGCGAGGGGCACCGGGGCATTGCACTAGACTGACTGCGCCAGCAAGTTGAATGCTTTCGTAAAATAGTGATCAATGAGCATATGAGACGCATCCATGCAAGGAAATAGTACTTACAAGTCTCCTGCGGTGAGTACGTCGGAGTGCTTGAGCAAAAATGGGCCGAGGGCGTCGAGGACATCGTCAATTCCAGTGTTGGCATGGAAAGTCAGTTCGGTTGCATTGAAGGTAGCGATAGATCCATCGGCTCCTCCTCCACTGTTTTCATGCGTTATAGAATACTCAATGGATGTAGACATTGCATACATACCCCAAAGTTGGAGAGATAGAAATAGAGTCATGGAATAACAGACGCAGAGCGCCGTGAGCCTAATGAAGCATTAACGTAGTTCATAGTTGATGGACATTTGGATCAACTTACGCCGTCACCGCACTCGTTCTCGAAGAGGTTCTCAGTGATGTCTTGCACGACTGGGAACAGAGCGCAGCATGCTTGATTGATAGCAGTGTTAACGCCATCAGGACACGTGGCGCGCTTGGTCCTCAACCCTACGCGTTCAAGGATCAGAGATATGAAAAGTATCGAAACATTGAATAGCGAGCAACTAACCGGCGGTGAGAAGAGGAAGGGCAAGTACGAGAGCAGACAGAGCGTTTCTAAAAGCCATCTTCTGACTGGACTGTAACTGTGAGGAGGACTTGACTTCATACCAAAAACCTTGGCTGCTCTTATACGTTTCCTGTGAGATGAACAATCCGTTCCGAACAGACTACATAACAGAGAAATGACTGGTAGTATTAGACACATTCTCTCAATGAGAATAATTTCGTTCGCGATGACTGTGAAACATCCTGAATTTCGGGTCGTGTTCCCACAAATCTATGTAAATAAGCATTGTATCCTATTTTTGGTTTGGAGTATTTTTGGCATGTCGGGTATTTATGTTCCTTACTCAATTCAGTACATACTATTACCACACAATACGTTACAGCGTGCTCCACCTGTAACTTGTTGAATTAGCTCGTGTCATTCGTTCAAACCATAGCAGGTTATAGGATTATGTCCCTGATCTCGAGGAAGCATACCCTCCTTAGATTAGTATTCGAGACTTTGATAAGAATCAGTGTTACAGAACCTAAGTACCAGCGATATCAGACAACAGCAGTGTCAATCCATTGTACCGATGCCATGAAATTGTTTCTGTATCATACCACAAATGTGGGTTGTTTCTTACCCTGTAGGATCTGTCCTTTTGTGTGTGTTTCTTTCTCTACCGAAGGCATATGATGTGAATACTGGAGCTAATCGTTTCCCTTGTGCACAAGGGATTGTGAATCCTTTCAACAAAAGCTAGGGCGCGTTATACATTTTGCAAATTGATTCCGAGGGAACGACCAATGAAAGATTCAATACATGTCATCAAGTTTATATATTTTGCTTTACTATTGCTCTGGCTACTTGTTCTCTCAAAGGACACGGACACAAGGCTGGGAACGCAGCTGTCATGTAGAGTTTATGTTCCTACGAGCACTGCTTACACACAGGCCCCACGAATCAAAAACGTCTTATAAATAACACATCAAATGAACAACCATCCATTCCCCACGTTTCTTCATAATAGTCGACACTTTTTATTTATAAACGGTATTGCACGGATTTCCACACATAAAACCGAAGCGATGGAGGCACCCAAAACAAACCAGTGAGTCGGTTCCGAGACTCGGTCAGAGTAACGCGCCCGGTACAGAGGGTAGCCTACTCGTGTCCTCAAGGCCTGTCCTGAGAGGACCGGATACAAAAGCATATTTACATCCGTGTGTACTGCGAGTTACAGGGTGATCCCACCTTTCCAAGGTATATGCTGGGTTAATTGACGTTGATGGGCCAAGTGAAGCTGCTTATTCAAAATTGTAGTATTAACGTGATGCAATTTCAGTAGAAATCTCATTTAGTAAAAAAGTAGTCCTAAATATGTGGCGGTATGTATCTTAAATGAATCACTATCGGTTGCAAGACCACCGTTGTGAACGAGCCTCTGATACTCCACTGTGCGTGAGCGGGCAATACCCAGATGTTCATAGGTCTTTACCAGTCTGATGTAAATTAAGCTGATCATTCCCGGAAAACGAGAGCGGTGACAAAACAGCGTGTGAGGGGCAACACCCAAGCGAGACCGACGGAGAGGATGAGATAAAAATCATGGGAAACCGTCGGCGGCGGATGATATCACTGAGCGTCACGATGGGGATGAACAACAAGCTATCCATAGGCCACCGGAGGAATGGGACACACAGTTATGTCAACCGGCGTCGTACACCGTTGCGCACGCTTGTAATTTTAGAATTAACGTGAGGGACCTGTATATGCGTTTCATAAGACCCAGCTTTGGCCAATGACTTTTCAAAGGAGTTATTATCATATTATGAAGATTTCAATCCTTTTCGGCCGCCATCCTAGAGGTTAGGTATAGATTATGACACACTGTCCACACAGTATTAGTAAAACAATGGTCTTCGGAACAGAGCTGGTGAGAAATATGCATGTGCATGTGTATAGCTCCCAATACTTGCGTGAGTCAGGCGTTGGAGTAATCCAGCACAGCTTTTGACTGGCGTAGGTGAGCTTGGGAAAGTGTCGAGGAAACGTCTAGAATCGCGGTGACTATTTATAATTGAGATGATGGTCGGCGTGGCAGTGTCCTCACCGGTCGACCCAGGATGTTAACTTGATCATGCACATCCTTGCATGATGTACGTACCTAGGTTCCAAAGTCATGTTCACACTGAAACAAAACATGACTGGAGACCCTCAAGAAAGAAAAATCTTCGTTAGACCTCCCGATCCGAATACACTTTCTCTCCGATAACACGTTACACCTTTGATGAGCTCAATAACATGTCTATCACTAGTGTGTCTGCGTCCACGCAGCGGGCCATGCTAGAGTGTCTGACCACTGATCGGATCCCAATCTCAGCACTTACGGCCACTAACATATACGAACTCGTCGGGACCCATGGGCCTCAAGAGAGAAGTTCATGCCTCATGGCCAAGTTCTACCGCATAGTTCAAATTCGGACCCGAGAAAGGTTTACTATTGACGCACAGACACAGATCCTCCAAGTTGGAAAGAACTTACTTTATCTTTTGTTCTCTCTATAAGAAAAACCATATTCGGATAGAATTTAGTGGGCATCGAGGGTTATTAATGTGGATTCTTGAATGAGGTTTATGCAATTGACTTACATCTGTGCCTTGCTTCATGATTCTCCCTACATTATTTTTTGCAAGGTGTCTTCTGTGCGTATAGAACATCTTGTCTCTGTAAAATTGGAGGGGAATTTCGCGGTGCTGCCCAAGAAAAATGTAAAGCTCTGGGAGCTATACTATGTCTAGAGTCGCCTATTTCAAATTGTCCAGTCAAACTTCTATGAACTTCTATGCCGAAATGTAATCACTAAGCAAGTGGCGTGATCTGCTGATGAATCTATGTATATTAGCGGGATTCAAGCGGAATTGAAATAAAATTGATGAATCAGCCGATTATAAGAAACAGTGGTAGCTTTCTGTTGACGAAGGTGTGCTAGGAAACCAAAGTAACACTAACTTCCAGAGTTTATCTGGGAGGTGTAATGAACACAAATTTTTTGAACCTTAGGCCTTAGGGATAAGCATCTTTCTTTATATAATATAGACGCGACTGGTTCGCGTCAGTTTCGCGTGATATTTAGTCATTAGTATTACGCCATTAATCCTGGCACGTGGTGTGACGTCACACGGTTATCGATAATATCTAATCGCTCCCCCTTTTTCGTCTCACAGTTTCTTTGAACCTTGACCACAACATTCCAAACAATGGCCCACACTCTTCCTCCTCTTCCTTACCCCTACAACTCTCTTGAGCCCTATATCTCCGAGGAGATCATGGTTCTTCACCACACAAAGCATCACCAGACCTATGTCAACGCTTTGAACGCTGCCGAGGCTTCGTACGCCAAAGCCTCCACTCCCAAGGAGCGCATTGCTCTTCAAGCTGCTTTGAAGTTTAATGGAGGAGGTAAGAAATAATACGCCTGAGAGTTTACATGCTTATCGGCTCCGATCAGGACACATTAACCACTCTCTTTTCTGGAAAAACCTCGCACCATCTGCTGCCGTCCACAAGGGCAACGGAGGTGTCCTTCGCGATGGAGCTTTCAAGCAGGCTATCGATCAGGCCTTTGGATCTCTCGACAACCTTAAGAAGGAATTCAACGCCACTACCGCTGGAATTCAAGGATCTGGATGGGGATGGCTCGTGAGTTTAACATTATCGTCTTTCCAGTGTGATGTTTCTCATGCGAGATAATTTTATCCGCAGGGATACAATCCCTCTTCCAAGCGTCTCGAGCTCTCCACTACCGCCAACCAGGATCCTCTTCTGACCCTCGTTCCCATCATCGGTGTCGATATCTGGGAACACGCTTTCTACCTCCAATACAAGAACGTGAAGGTCGACGTGAGTATCTATAACGAATTTGTCATTTCAGAATTGTGACGCTGAAGCCTACTTTCTCAGTACCTCGCTGCTATTTGGAACGTTATCAACTTCGACGAGGCTGAGGCCCGCTTCAACGAAGCTGTTAGCGGTTCTAAGCTCTAAGTAAAAATACAGATCAAATTATTGAATTGAATGTAATATTATGATCGCCGTAAACATTAACTAACTTGCTCTTCTTTTCCTGGTTTGCAAGGAAGGATTTCAAGACATTATTTCTCATGACGACGCCATATCGCAATAGAGACTAGCCTGACGCCGCCACCGACGCTGTGGAAATTTCATCTTAACGCAAAATCATCATCAACTTTGAATGGCCGGGGCCCGATTCAACGACGCCGCTGGAAGGTCTAACGTCTAACGTTCTAACGCTCGAGGAGGGGATCTAATCTAATCTATGTACGGATCGGGCAATCCGTCAGATATTCAGACTGTACTGCCAAAGCCTATGCATTTTGTACACATCTTATAAGCAAGGGAAAAGCTTGTTTTGGCGTTGAAGTGTATGGCTCAAAGGAATTTATATACGCAGGAAACACTCAGGAATTGATAAGTTGTACTGTTTCGGCTCCGGAGCGGACTATTCTTGTTGCCAACGGCGGCCGGTGATCATTCTCACGTTGGGTATGTTTACCTACGCCTTCCGACTTGGCCATATTGCAATCCCACATGCATATGTAGTGAGCATGTTTTCCATCTTTTTGAAGCTCTATCCTTATCCAACCCTCTCCCGGAGCGACTAGTACCCGACGGACCCTTCTTCCGTAGATCTCGAAATGATGATGCTTCGGGAAGAAAGACGTGATGAGTCCACTTGGAGACATAATATACAGGAGATGATCAAGGGAAAAGAGGCTTTAGACCGCTTTAAAGTTCGTTTCACCACCTGTCTCCACCAAAAAAGGATAATATCTGGCCCTATACGGTGTGTGGTTGCATCATGCCTTCAGCACTGTGGGTATATGTTGCTGCGTCGGATAAAATGTTGTCCGAGGTATTCGTGCAAAACATAAGGCTGATATGACGCATTATATCTCCACCATCGCTGTAGTTGGACATGTGGCCGTGCACTAAAAGCCCCTTGGCGTCTATGTTGACTATGGGCGGGTTTATAGACGCCGACGCTCGTACATATCTTTCGATATACTCCCCTTTCTTTCCCCATTACCACTACCATAGCTCTCTCAAACGTGCAGAAACACACCACCCACCTGGCCTCGAAAGTCCCAGCGAGTAGGTTTACTCTGACACTGCACCGTATACACCATGTATGTGGGTTTGCAATTTCCCATCTTCATCGGAGGTAACGTCACTTACTATACACCACGTAGATTCCATCATGTCGCGAAGGTTTCCAAAAATTGCACTGCCAGCAGAAGTTCTAGAAGAAATTTTCTCCTACTTATCTAGAAAGGACCTCGTTCAGGTCCCTTATGTATGCAAAGCGTTCACGATGTCGGGTGGACCTATCCTCTATCGCCATATTAACCTACGCAGCGATGACAGATACGCTAATGAGACTGTTGATTTCTTGCGAAACAACAGGGAGGCCATAGGCATCAAGATTCTGTCGGCCACCATCACCACTCGCAGACAGGCGGGTCCAGTAGCGAGGAGGGCTAGAGAGCCATGGATTTCTCCCGATTTTGCGGAGAAGTGGGAGAGACTTCATTCGCTGGAGCTCTCTGGTGTCCCCTTTTTTGATCATGGGGACGCTCTCACATTCTTTCGCTCACTCGGGAAATATTGTCCCAATTTGACCCAGTTTATATATCGACCCGGGCGAGAAGACGACCAAATACCTTCATTTCAACTTGTTGGACTAAAGAAGGTGATGTGGCAGAGTAATCTAAGTGAGTATTTTGCTCTCTGTGAATTTTCATATCTCTTCAGCTCACATTGACCGTTAGTCACCACAGATTTACCAGTGATGCCGGTCATGGAGGCCTCATTGAACACTCTTACGCATATCTCCTTTTCTGGAATGATAGCCTATAAATCAGGAGGGCCGTACGAACAGTTCCTCAAGCTGCGATTTCCCCACTTGATATCCCTCGAGCTTGGATCGCTAGAACTCACGGTATCCCTGAATAGGACCAAAACAGCTGTGACAAAATTCATTCTAGCACATCCAAAGATCGAACATCTCTCTATGGGAAAGAGGCAGCCCTTATACTTCATGTTCCAGTTCGATCTGGGCCAGCTGAAAAGCGACTCATTACCAGCGCTGAAAAGCTTCGAGGGGTTCCCGGAGAACATCGTAGATCTCGTACGCGTACCTGTGGTGTCCTTTTTCTCTATATCTCATTTGTCGCTTTCCTGTGCGGATGAGGACGAGGACGATTTTTCTGCAAAGTTTACTCGGATGCTACTTGCATTTGAGGGAGCCCAGAGACAAGGAAGGAACTTTACCAGCGTCCAATATCTTCGCTGTGATTTCCACGTCGACCTAACCCACAAAATGCCGACAAATGTGACGAAGCTTGCGCCCCGAAAATGGATGGACGAGCTGTGGCATTGGTTTCCAAATGTCATTAGTTGGCGTACAAGCCTACTACCCATGACTGCAGTAAGTCGTTTTTGTTACAATTGATTCAATATCTGATGGGCGCGTAGGATCATATATCTGTCATGTTCGGGATGTACGAGCACCTTGAAACAATTTCACTGCCGCAGCTCTCACTTTCCATACACATTCCCTTCTCCCCAGCTGGTCAAGTTGACTACTTCCGACATTTAGCGGAGAGGTGCAGGAACCTCAAGACCGTTATTGCTCGCAAGCCAGATTATTCGGAGCTGGAGGACACAATATATACGCTACACCGAAGCTCCGACAAAAGATTGAAACTAGTTACGGAAGCAGCGACTAGGGAACAGCAGGAGCATATCATGGAATATGTATATCTCTCTTAATAGCCCCACGATTTTACTCCGATATACCTTTAGTAAAATACAATTCCGAATGTTGCCTAATACGAATTTAAATTTATTTAACGTTTTAGGAATACAATCTGAAAATAAACAATAGGGATCGGCTCGAACATTCCGATCTGTTCGACCATGTTAAAATAAGAGGTTATTCCCACAAACGCGTTATTTTGGTCCTGTTGACGAACCACTATTTGTCTTATTTTGTTTGTTAAATGATCTGCAATCCCCCATTTCTATGGTGCACAAAACCTAGTCACCACTACTTTTGAACAACGAAATTGGTGCCACCAGATCACCTCCTTTTTCTTATCCCTCTGGTAAAAGTGTTCCTTTTCACTAGCTGAACAAAACCACCAGACCGATTTTTAATATCTTCAAAACTGGTGGAGATAAAAAATTCATGACCCCCAATTTGGCCGCCTTATGTAAAATTTGCTATTTATAAGGTATGTACATATATAGGTGCAGTAACGTGACCATTTTTTAATCAAACTGCCTTGCGAGCGACTCAGGAACTCGTCGGTGTGAGCTGTTTGACCTTGAATTGGTCATCACAAGCTGATAATCGATTTCGGTATGCGTCCATCCACCGATACATCCGGTGTTCCCACTTCATTGCAGGAGAAAAAAGACAGTAAATTCACCTATTTTTTTTTTTGTTATTCATTACTTTGCAATTCGGTTCCCTTCCAACTTCAACCACGTGTATTTTAGGGCCTCGTTTGGGCCAAGATTAGAGGTATATATTTCAAAAAAATTCGGCGGCCAAATTGGCCGTTGTTCAAAAGTAGTGGTGACTAGGTTTTGTGCACCATAGTCACCAGCGTTAGCGCTTATGTCCGAGTTTGAGGGAGTCAATACCCGGAAACGTAACGTCACACATATGTATCCAAGTCCAGCTTGGCTGATATGTACTACCAAATCCGAGAGAACATGACTTTTGGACGTCTGGACGTTGGATCAGGGCTTTAACGATTTGATTCCGCCGTACACGACGTAGACTATGTTGAAAACAATTGATGGCATCAGATGATCGGCGGTACCGGTACTTAGTGAATGTAGAAAATATTCAACATACAGAAAGATCGGAAAACAGCTGCCTGGATCGCATGCAACAATGCTACTTCGTAATCTCTTTCTGACATCGGTTCCATGCTATCCACCTCTAGAAACTCAAAAGGATGCACTCTTTTGAAGGTGGTTGCTCAAGCGTTTAAGTCGCATCATTGCAACGGACACCTAACTATGGCGGTCATTTAGGGGAAGTATTCCCGCGCACCGCTCATTGAGATTTTTACCCTTTCCGCGCAATGTTATGGTTAAATTAAGTCTAAATATGGTTAAGTCCAAATTGTCCCTGAAAGTGTGCGCGGACAGGAAAGTTGCGCGATTTACCTGTCCGCTCACACTTTCAGGGACAATTTGGACTTAACCATATTTAGACTTAATTTAACCATAACATTGCGCGGAAAGGGTAAAAATCTCAATGAGCGGTGCGCGGGAATACTTCCCCTAAATAACCGCCATACTACCAGCACTTTAACGCGCACGCTCAACGGACCCCTTAACCACCACTATCACGCCAACCGTCTGGCGCTAAACGTAGTAAGCCACTTATTTGTCACACGATGGAGCAGCCTAATCTGGCCGGCGCAGTGGAAGTCTCGTAAGAAGGTGTATCTATTCCTGGTGCCCAGCGTGCAGTTGACCATCACCGGCGATGGCCGTAGCTAGTCTAATGTATATAAGTACCTGATCCTGTATCTAATCTATCGCTATCTAATCCAGGACAGCGTGGCAGGGTGCACTGCCACAACGATAAGTAGCTCAAATCTCGTACCAAATGGCTAGCCCTCCCTCACATTTTTTATTTCCACGTCTGAGGTTTCCAACTATACTTTGCATCCAGCACGTGCAGGACCGTTTATCCACTTCCTTCGATATGCGGGAACCGGATTAAATACCAGTACCTTGAATATAGAAAACCAGAAGCACCCTACTATATGACAATGCCTTATTGTAAGGACGCGCCGAACACTGATTTGCATTCACAAAGAAAGAATCCAAGTGCAATTATATTTACTCGAACTGCGCTTTATCAAAGACCTCAAGAGCTATAATAGATGTCGTTTTCATGTGTACTGATATACTTAATTATTCAACTGGCCTTAAATAGAACCCCACGGTTAATTAGTAATTACACTCTTTCGGTCATAAAAATAGGATAGATAGCAGCCATTCGAGAGCCAGACAAATGATTGAGGGAGTATAAGTGATATGACTCAACGCCATCGAACGATCATCAATTAATCATTCCTAATCCAAAGTCCCCAAAATCTCCTCTGTCGACTTCATTCGCTCCACATAATTACGCATAGCGCGTTGCGCACTTGCTGTTTGATCGGGATACATAGAGGATACCACCTACTGTACTCTTGCGCTGGTAACTCGGTGGTGACCTACCTTTTCATAGTGGTAACTAGTCACCAGTAGTATATATTATCCCTTGGCATATATTGCCTTTATTCCACTAAGAACAATACCTCCGGCACGAGGCACTGGCAAGCGAGAATCCATGTGTGACAAGATGCAATCCTGTGCAACCCTGTGCACTAATTTGATGACCAGCAAATTTAGTCTGTTGTCAGGGGCATCTCGTGTTTGCGCTAAGAGCAAATTCGGCCGCTCCAGAGCTATTTGGAGACGCAGTCAACTCAGCGTGCATTGCGCATCAAAGTACGCATCACGCATCACTGTAGTCCCGGAATTATCCACGTAAGGGGACTTAGTGAAATTTGGTGCTAGACAATGCAAGGACGACCGGTCAAATATTGTACTGATTCCCTTCCTTGAGAGAAATACCCCAATAGCCACCGATAAATTTTATTGCCAGTGAATCATTTTGAACATGGTTTGTTGATAATTTCACTCAAGGTTTATTGAGTCTCGTAGAAAATTTTAATAAACACTGTTTGTTAATTCAGCATATGCACATTCTGTTGTTGTTTTCTTCTGTGTGATGACCAACCATTGTCCAATAATACGTCACAAGCAAAATTCCAATTTAGACTAAATCTGACCCTATCATTTATGTTACCGCCGAACTTTTGAACCATTGACCAGCTACCAAGAATAACATTCAAATAATGCTTAGCTTGCCAAAAAAGACACTACAGCAAAGTAGGCTCGATGTGATCTCTCAGAAAAATCACTCTGCCCAAGGCCGAAAAAGAGGGGCGTTTTTAGTTGCTGTTCCACCTGTCCAAAAATCTGTACCCGGAGCCCCACCAGCTACATCCCTCCTCTACACGATGGATAATGACGAGCATGGGCAGGTTCCCAGTCAACCAACAGTCCCATTTACATTACCCTCCACATCCGACTCTATGTCTCATATGGAAATGCTTCTCAGCGAAACACACGAGCACCGGATTGTTCTTCAGGATACTTTAGTGTCCGATAAAGGCACTCAGACTGCGTATTCACGGCATCTAAAGAACTTTGAAACATGGTGGGAAAAAGATCAGGCAAGGCGTGTTGAAGAAATGCGAGGTAGAAGTGCTACAGGTTCTTATTTGGTGCCCATTCCAGCACATCCTATCAGCGCAACAAAAGTGGCATTATTTCTGGAACATGAAACTACAAGAGCAAAGGTAGTGTATTACTTGTTATTTTTGTATGTGTTTTAACTCACAGAAAAATTTAGCAATCAACTGGAGACCGTCATGAAAGCGATACATCACGTCTTGGCTCGTCGTCTATAAAGCAAATTATATCAGCACTTGAGTACCACCGGTCTAGACTTCAGCACGATGAGGAATATAGACAAGACACAGAATCACACACCCCACTTCGTGAAGATATACGAATCAAGATGTTTGAAAAATCAATCCGTTCAAATGAATCACAACAATACGATAGAATGCTTCAAATGAAGGCTGAGGGAATGCTATCGGGTACGTCTTTTTATGGTTTTTATGTTCTAAAACTTACATGGTATACAAGACACATATTCGTCTCTTGAAGAACTCGCCCAAGCCTCGATGTACTTTTTCAACGAACCAAGCGGTCCTGGACCTACAAAACTGACTACCTCCATGCGTAACAGAGCCATGCTCCTTATTCCGGCTGCAATGGCGCTCCGTGGAGATAATACACGGAATATCCTCCTTTCAGATCTTGCAATGCGAGAGGTTCCTCTCAGAGATGTCAGTCTTACGGCTACCATACCGGCTCTTGTTATATTCTCTAACCAAGGTAAAGAGAATACCACTGGTCGTGTGGACGAACATGCAGCATTCAGACATAGGATGGTTGAGAACTGTGCGATAGGAAGCCTTGCTTTTTACTTCTTTGGGCTCTTTCATCTCTCGGGCTTCAAGCCTTCATTTATACCGAACTTCGAAGATCCTCAAGGCTCTCATATGGGAATTAGGGATTGGTACAAAATACTTTTATTTCAAGGGAAGAATCCATACACTCCAATGAGCTACGAAAGTAAGTGATTAACGATGCTCTATGTATCTTATTTCGGGAAAGTTTCTTACAATATACGCTACTAGATCACCGAAAACAAGTAAACAATATGAAGAAAAACACTGATTTGAAACACACGAAGTCCACGCATGATGGACGACCATTTGCGGTCCAGCAAGCAGCATTAATGGGCGCTCCAATGGAAAGCAGAATGGCACTTGGACTATGGATGATGGCCGATGGCGGATCGTTTAAACCGTGTTATGACCGTGCACTTCCAACCGATGCTATGCTCGGCGTGGCAGGCTTTAACGCCCTGAAGCAGTCGTCATATTTTGTGGCACGAGACTGTCTGGGTGAGTGAAAAAGCTTTCATTTATACTATTCGCATGCTGACATTTTTTTCTTATATTTAGAACCCCCGCTTGAACTTGTTCGGGATATCTTTCCGTGGATAGAAAGCGAGCAGGCAGCACTTGATGAGCGTATCCGGGTATACGGTCCTACACGGGCAAAAGATAATACACTAACCTCACTGCTTGCGCTTATGATATACCTTCGCAAGGTTCTCATTCAGGACGCGGCGGTCATTTACTCAAAACATCCCAATTATTCAATATTTCGACACGCACCATTTAACAGCGAGGTTTTCAAGGAGTTCTCCGATACCGTCGCCTCAGTTATTGCACGTGCAGAGGACGAAGTCCAGATTCAATTGAAGAAACTTCCTGGCGACATGATTGATGTTGTGCGTGCATCAATGATGAAGTCCGCCATTCATAAGGAGGAAATGCGAAGATCAAATGAGCTCATGCATTCAAAAATCTCCGAGCAGATGTTGCTCGTAAAGGATCTAACCGCTGCTACCTTTATGCGTGGCTCTTCCACGAAAAAACGCAAAGCTATTGAAGTGTTTCTGGACACCACATCTGGTGTGTTTTTCTTCTACCTTTTATCCAAAATATCTTTTGATTCTGATAATAATTTACATCACAGAGCATCGGCGAACAAGGACAAGACCTATTGCATCGAGAAACTCGTCTCCAGCTACTAGTATTACGCACCCAGAGGAAATTACTCCGATGAATGACTCAGCCCCATCCCCAAACCCGTCATTTCCTCCATCTCCTCCTGCTCGTATCATCAGCACTTCAGGGCACATTTATGCCTACGAAAATTTTGCCCTATCATCGGATACCACAGAGCGGGATCTTCAACTCATGTCGATTACCCAACTCGAAGATCTATTTGGGTATGAACGGTTATTGAAACATAACTTTGAATGGATCAACGAAGAGTGGGTTCCTGAGTTCAAAACCTTCTGGACACCTTCTGGAAAGCAACCACCATCGATTGAAGACTTCTGGAACGAAGATCGTATTGGGATGAATGGAAAGTTCTCGATACAGGAGTTAACAGCCCGGTGGAATGCTCAATGGAAAAGAAATGTGGGGCGTCTGAAAACTGAGGGCACTCGACGACTAAAGGTGGTTAAATTAATTGATGAGCTGGCACAGAAAACGAACTGGAACAGCACCTTAGCATTCAGGTTCCTACATGAGAGATATCCTCATCAAACGAAGTCAGGACGAATTTTCTCCGACTATATCAACCAAAAGACGAGAGTAGCAATTATTAAGGCTTCTGCGAATTATCCATAGGTTTGACTTGTAAAATTAACTTTTGAATAATATATTTCTATTTTTTACATCGTTAAAACTAGTGATACCTACTTGTAGAACATGTTTTCATCATGCTTCCACTTAAATATGTATAGTTCGAAGTGATTTGCGCGCATAATTGAATCGAAACTCCCGCCATGAAGTGACAAGTCAGATAATGATGGCATCGATAATGGGCGCTTTTTTCAATGTATACAAATATGAATACTAATTTGACGATATAACATGATCACGATCCCATTTCTTGAGGAAACTATATAAAATTCCACTTCCTTGATTTTCTTTGAGTTTATTCAATACTTCCGTAGCGGGATGCGTACCATCTGGCCCATAGATAGCCAAGATACGAGACGCCGCTTGTGCTTGATACATCCAGCTGTCTTTAACTTGAAGCGCTTGGTTGATATCGCTTTTTCTGATCTTCTTGTCTCCCTATAGCTTTGATATGAGAGGAGAGTAAACTCAGAATATGTAAGAAAATACATACTATATTCTCGAACTCATGCGTTCTCTTGAAGTATAGGTCCGAGAAATCCGACGCAAATTTCCACGAACGGATAACTTGTGAATTCGGAACTTTGGGACGTCCTCGAACCTTCACAAAGTCGTTGTATCCACCCGTAGTCTCGGCTTTTTGGTGAAGCCACTGGATTAGACTACTTCGGAGTGGAGTGGACGCTGTAGAGACACTTTCGTTCATTGGTGGATTTACCTAAACAGGTTATAAATAAATTAGCACTGCGGAGGGTATATTCAGAGGCAAAGGTTGCGACATACATAATCAGCGTGTAGATATAACTCCAGACCCCCATCCTGTTTTGGAAAATAGACATGCTCGGGCTCAAAGTGTTCGGTAGAAAGCCCAGATGGGAGACCTTTTACGAAATACTGAATGTATTCCGAGTTCTCAGGATCTGAATTTAAGCCTATTTTGATATCATCTATTCATATAAGGGCATAAGAAGATTGTAGGGGATACAGGTGTCAATGTAAATTACATACCAGTTCCTGTAATCGCTCCTGGACTCTCTTGTAGGCGAGAAATAACATCGCACATATTGATTTGAAGTGAATCCTCCAAAGGTATATCAGCCGTTGTGCATGGCACAACGACATTCGTCACACTCTTTCCCCCCCTTCGATTATCGTCAATATATAGCCGGACATTCTAATAAATAAGTTGAGAAAGATAGCTGCAGAAAAGTTTGAATGATTGCTACTTACAATCGAATCAACAGAGTCGATACGGCGCTCAGGTGTTTGATAATGAGTACTGACGCGCTTCGACTCGGGTGTTGGAGTAGTGATGCGCTCAGATGTTAGAGCGTGTCCAGGCTCGGGTATTTGGGTAGGGACTTGCTCGGGCATTTGCGTAGAGACATGCTCGGGCGTTCGAGTACATATGCGCTTGTGTGTTTGAGTACTATGAATATCTTCAGGTGTTTGAGTGCGGATGCGCTTGGGCGTTCGTGCATTATTTTGTATAGATGTGTGCGACGACGACGAACAGCTTGATAGGGGACTTGGTGTGGAGAGTGTTTCAAGATGACGAGGTTCGCAATTTGAAGGTTTGGCCTTTGGGGGAAGGGGATCAACTGTCCGAAAAGGAGAATCATCGCACAGGAGCATATGCTTTAAATGATCCTTATTTGCTCGATGGCGAAAGTTGGGTGGGACGTGATTTGGCTCCGATTTAATACGGAGAATAATCTGGGCCTTGGTCAGGCCTCTATAGAAGTGATTAGCGCCGTATAATCTCACAAAGAAAGAAAACAAAGGAAAAAAACTCACTCGAGGTCTTCCTTAAGGTACGCTCGACTTGCCATGATGAAATAGATAAAAAAGTAATTATAAAATGAAAGAAGGACGAACAGAATATCAAGCCCTAGAGAGCAGCGTACGGACAGTCTCAATATGAATCATGATGATGTCATGTCTGTCCTTTTTATACTACTTATATAAAGTTGGCCGTTATACGAACAAGTGAATCTAAAGTTTCATCCTTCTTTCTATCCTAATGCCCGCTCAACCACATCCTCGACGTCTTCGTACCTTCTCTAGTTCACCAGAAATCGTGAAGAAAGCCCTGGAAAAGCAACGGAAACTGAATATTATTCATGCAGGTACTAATCGTCTTCGTGATGATCTTTCTGTAGTATGACTTACATCCCCTTTACAAAGCCGCACTTTCAACCAGACTGGCACGAAAATCTGCAGCCCATGCAATTGCATCATCCACTGCTGCTGCTGCTGCTTCATTTGCGGCAGAGCGGGTTGCTGAGCTTGCTGAGAACCCTCGAGCAGTCGATCCCGAAGCGACTGCAAATTCTCGCAACTTTGAAGATGAGGTATGTCTGTCTTTCGTTGCGAATCATCCTGCATATTTATCAGACCGTTGGCCTGCCTGCAGCGGTTACGCCGTGCTACTCAAACCGACCCTCAACCTGTCACCGTTGAAGAACATGTCTGCAAAGTCGAAAAGAAGATGAGCGCCGTTAGGGACCTTGAGGAGGCTGAGGTGGTTGACAACGATGTCGAAGGCAGTGTCTATGATGGTGCGCCCTATCCGTGCCATAACGACGAAGAGACTGGCTTTTTTGGTGCTAATGGCGAAGAATACTTCTTTGCTGACCTCGCAGGGCAGAAGGTTGGGGAAGACAGCGACGAAGAGATTATTTACGAGTATTAATTAAATTTGTATGAATGAATCAACAATTAATTTGTCCTCTTTGTCTATGCCCGAGTGTCTTAGAATGAACCTTTTGTGATCACCAAGGATCATGTCAAAGGGACTTTTATTTTCTTCGTTTGATATTCTCGCTCAACTTATAATTCATTCGTGTTTCTCTCGAACAAACAAACTGCTTTTAACTAAAAGAAACCTTGTTCGTGCATATTTGAGTTCTGAAATCATTTATTGCACGTTCGAGACAAAATATCTACGTTCGAAGATTCAGCTACTGTACTTATCTCATTCGAAGACATCTTATAAAACAGGGGAATCGTATTCGAGGAAAAATACCTGCGTTCGCAGAACGCGCGAACACGAGATCCACGTTCAAGGGAAAGGAATCGCGTTCGTGGTATCCACGAGCGCCTACGATGTGAGGTTACCGCGCGTGTGACATGCGTGACTCACGGGGTTACCGCCGCGCCAAAACCACAGGTGCCCGTGTCACGCGGGCGTCACCGATCACCCGAAACGGTTGTGATACATTACGGGATCTTCTGGTAAGACCGTTTCTCGGCAGAGTTTCATCAAGTGCTCCGACCATCCTGCGCGTGGAAGGAAGAATATTATGTAGCATAGCATAAGATAGTATCTTGCTGGGAGCAAGAACGGATAGACAGAAGGAAATTTCTCCTCTGGTGATAGTCAATAAGACGTGACCTGGTCAACGAACATGATCGAGTCAAGACAAGAGAAAATGGCTTACTAAAGTACGATTCGGAGTGCATCGCAATCGCGTCCCTTGAGAATGGGTCTTTCCAGTGGTCCCGCCATTCTCTCATGTCTTCAGTGACTGGAAACGCGGTATCATGAGCAATAAACTTCAGTTCCTCGTCGAGTATCCTCTGCATCTCTTCCTCTTCCACTTCTTCTTCGGAGCTCGTAGTACTGTCCGAGTCGCTCTCAGTTGCAGAGTCTGCTTGGCTAGTATCGTCGTCACTACTATCCGGGCTCTGGACCATATCAAGGTTGGGATCTTTATCAGAATGGCTTTTGATGAGATCAGCTTCGATCTCGTCATGAGTGGAAGTGGGGGATAGGGTTATCTCCGAGTCGAGTGCATTCAGTTCAAGCTCTTCGAAACTTCGGATATATGGTATAGATTTCTCGACATTCTCATTGCCCTCCTTGTATAGTCGGCCAAGGAACCCGAAACACCCAAGAGCGGCATTGGTGTAAAGCCGGGAGCCAGACACGCTCAGGGCACATTGTTTTGAACGAACGGGATTGCGCAAAAATCGTGCCACATATTGGTAAAGCGATACGTTGATAATTGTTCCATCGTGAAGTAGCGACAAGAGCCTATCGTCAACCTCAAAGTCTACGTCGATGAGCTGTAATGACCTCGCCAAAGCCTCTCTAGGGAAAAAGTCAATATGAGCCACGACGGCAAGGGAATTTGAGAGGTTGAGCTCTGAGTAATAGGGCTCAATTAAACCGAGGTAGGCGGCGTCCAATTTGTCGCGAAAATCGAGGTATAACTGGATGTGACGCTTTGAAAAGCATGTAAAGTAAATCAGACTAACCGTAATATGGAACCAGTGCATACCGTAGACTTACTATTTTTATCAGAAAATAGCGTATGTGTGCCAGAAATACTTTCTTGAGATTGGATAGCATATTATGTTCTTGTCTCCAGTGGTCGGGCAGGGTCCTGAACAGGCCCAGAAGAAGAGAAAAATCAAGATCTTCTTCGAGATGCATTTCCGAAGAGACAAGATGCCAGTTTGAAACGAAGAACTCCATCGCATGAAGGAAACCATCGGGGTATTTTTTTATCTGAGCTAAATGAAAGAAATATATGGGTATCAGTAACGCGCTCTGCATCACGTAGAACCTTCATGAACCAACTTACGATTAGAAAGGAAGCGAATACAGTTCTTGAGGTGTTTAGAAGCTTCAGGAGCTGAGTAGGTGTCGATGAAGAACTCCTTCGATCTTGCAGGGTCGGATAGAAAATCGTATAGCGAGGCATGCAAAACCTCGACTTCATCGAGCGTATGGTTTATGATCATGAGAGCTCCAAGGTTTCCGACGATAAGATGGAGAGTCCCGGGCTCCATTCCAATAAGTATCTCGAGCTCATTGATAGGAGCGTGAAGTGAGAAAGGATGGTGCATAGAAAAGCTAAGGACGTGCAGAATGCTAGAAACGTCGTCCGCGGTTGACAGTATATGTCTGTACAGTGCGTCTAGCTCGGAAAAGGGCATATCAAAATCATCAGTGCGTGGTCGAAGATTTTGTATCACTTCCAATCGATGATCCGGTCGATGGCGAACAGATTTGACGTACTTGGTAACAGTGGCTGGATAGATGAACTGCGCCGATGATTTTCTGACAAGTTTATCGATAACTTCCGGCTCTGGCCATGTCTCGGGAATTAAATGCTTGAGCGGATGAGTTTCTTTGATCTCCTTGAATTCGTCTTGGAGAAATAGCTTTATGTCTTTCTCGGCATTCAATTTGTCATCGAGAACCAGCCGTGAATGCAAAGCGAGAGACTGTTTGAGGTTGAAAGTGGCCAGAATGTCCTGTTCCGGGCGACTGGCGATAAGAAATAGAATAGGGCTGTTAAACTGCTGGATAGATTGGAAAAGCATGTTAAGTATATCTCGTTGTTCATCTCTGTCGATGCATTCGTCCAGACCGTCGATGATAACGACGCGCTGAGAGCTTGAATGTGCGAAGTAGCCGGAATTAAAGAGTTCGCGAAGAGGATCTATAATGAGCGTTATAAGTTGAGTGAAGAATGTGCGCTCGAAAATCAACGGATCGCCGTCGATGGCAGCAATAATCCGAGGTTGAGCACTCGGAATATTACAGTAGATCTGATACGCCAGAGTTGCAATGAAGGACCGCGCACGATTTCGACTAGGATCGGACCTCCCGAAGAAAAAACTGGCGAGCAGACGTCCTTCAGCATGGCATTTCTCAGCAATGCTCTGTGCTATTGCGGATTTCCCGGCGCCAGCGGGACCGTTAAGCCACATTATAAGTTTGTCCCTCATTTCCGGGTTGCATCCTAGGATCCAATCCATAATATCCTTCAAGATGGCTACGCGGGTTTGGGGATGACATTTCGGAGGGTCGAATCGATGGGAGGAATTATGGAACGCAGCGGCTGAGGCTGCGCCTTTTAATAACTGTAAGGGCCCATCTGAGATGGTCACTCGGATTGCGTCAAACGGCCAGAGCGAAATGTGCGTACCTTTTGTTGGACGTCGGTGAACATGCATGGTATAGGTACCACCGCTTATGATCGCTCCATTAATCATCGAATTGGCATCGTTAGAGGAAGAGCGACCCAATTCCACTGAGTTGCCTTTCATTCCAGCTTAACTTCAAGAAGTTGAGGAGAGGGAATTCGGAGGTTTCATTGGACGATAGGGTTGCGTATAAAATTCCCGAGTAGGCATATAATAGGGTAAATTACAGGTCCGCAATTTTCCGTTAGGCAAAAAATGTAAATTAAGGTGTAAATTAATATTTTTCTATAAACCACGTGATATTTCGAAATAAATTCGATTTTTCGCCTCCTGGGTTCGTAAAAACCTCAAAAAGCGCGCAAATAATCTATACCCATCCGTCGAGGTCAAATCAAAATGAACCTCTTTCTTCCTCTTCTAGATTGTCGAGGACCGCTAGTATCTTGTCTATATTGTGTGGTCTGCGCGAGACTGGGGCATCTGACACGAGGATTTCTTCGATTTCAACAGACGCGAGGTTGAAGTCGCTGTCGGCGCCTTGTTCAGGAAGATCTACCGGCGGAAAATTGGCTCAGTATCATGGGAATTCTGCCGTCGTCGACCAGACTTTTCTCACGTGCCATATATTATTTACAATTATAAACGCACCTCATAAGCACTCAGGCATATAATAGGTAAATTAATGTAAATTACCTATGTAAATTACATTTTGTAAAAAATACCTCAATTTTATACGCAACCCTATTGGACGACTAGGTAGGAGCTGCTCATCAGTTCCACGTGACGGTCACTTAGAAGCTGACATGGGAAATCTCGGCTAAGCACTGGTATGGGCCACGTGTGGTTTTAAATGTTGCCTCGGGAGTCGGAACCCGGGTTGCGAGACCTGGGCCTGGGCCTGAGGAACGAAGGAACCGTCTTAAAGCTGATGATGTTTTGGCTTTATTACCCGGTCACGCGTTAAAGTCGGTTACATGTATCGCCGGTCATAATCTAAATTTAGGCCGGTAACTGGCCTGTATACCCGGACCGCTGAAGCGACAAGAAGGGTCAGGTCCCTTCTTGTCATACAGGATGGTTACGAGCCTAATCTAAATTAAACTTGTATACCGATTGTGTGCCGATGGATACGTACGCTAGGTCTTCTTCAGTCCAAAACTTATCGGATGAGTAAGGCTTTCCGTGCATCACCTGTTTACACTCATTGGTTTAAAACGTAGGTCATAAAACTACAACACTCTTGTGACAATTTAAAACCAATTGAAAACGACTTTCGTGTATTATAAACTCCGCTCATATCGTTAATGCTCCGTCGTACGAGCTCTCATCTCCGCCAGCTCCGCTTGGCCCATAACCAACAAGTGCGTGCAATGTAAGTCAGAGGAAGTCTTTGGGTGAGTAAGAATGTATGTAGGTAACTTGATCCATGTATTATAATGCTATACAAACATTCTTTAGTATCCGCGACCTTCTTTTTGATGCGTATCCAAGTAAATATGAGTGTATGATTTTTAGTCAAGGCGGCGTGCGCGCCAGCGAACACTGCTGGCGTCGATGTCTGTTTGTGCAAGAAGTATAATTAATTCGGATAATAACGGTGCTTCATTACAAGAACATATTCATTTCAACCATATTTGTCTTTACTCCTCTCGAGAGGTAGTATAACGTCTGTTAAATGGCTTGTACGGTCTATATCGGCAAGCTTCGTCCTGATGGTGTTGCAATACATACATCATAACTCATATAGATTGCTGGCGGACTGCTTATGAATTCTCCATCTGTCTTTCAGTGTCCAAGTACAGTAACACGGTCATTTTCTGTACTACAACACGGTGAATAAGCATATTGATTTATCGACCAATCCGTATCAGAACCGTGAAGTGCATGCAAGCGCTGCACGCATGTGCGTGCAGTGCCACGGACTTTTCTCTTCGCCCGTGTTGGAAGTGTGTATAGTACACTGCAAAAGTCGAACAAGGCTTCATATACAGAGGAGTCTTTAGTCCGAGCATAAAGGACCTTCGTAGAGGATCAAAAAAGTATTGAATTTTCACCCTACCGCCTTCTCACAATTCGAAGATTTTTTATCCTAATCAATCCCTACGTGTTCTAAGTTGGATCGCGGGTCTAATAAACTAACAGTCCAGAGTGGGTAGAATCATGGCCAGCATTCTCTGATCGAGTTGTGCGCTGAAAGTAGTATACCTAGATTTTTATCTAAATTAAAAGGTGATAACGATAAACCTTTCCTCCGGGTTACTAGACACGGAGTTAATGGAGTAGTTCTTCTAGTATCACAGTTGTCCGTAAGTACTACCCGCGGCCTTTACGCCTATATTCTGAGCCATTTATGCCGCTCAAGTAATGCCCGTAAAACTTTGCCTACACATATGAGAATTACTTGATAAGAAAAAACCATTATTTACAATATCAAGCTCTGTCAGCAGTCCATCGATCGCATGCCCATCATGTGATTGATGCATAGGATTGACGGTTCCAACTTGTTTTACAATAGCGTTTACACTCAGGAGATGGTATATGTACTCCTTATTCATTCAAGTTGATTCTGGATGTTGGGCAAAACATGTGTTGGGTAGTGGCTGTTGCGCGCTTAATGCGGGCGCTTACGTCTTCTAACTTCCAGTTTAAGGTATACCCGTAGCCATGATGTCATTAGTCAGGCGTTTGGCTCGAGTGATCTGGATAGCCAATAAAGTCAGGCTGTAGCAGCAATTCCAGAGGTCCTGATTGTTCGGCGTTTACACAGGAGGGTATAGGAGGCTTGGAATTTAAATGCCGCTTTTTAGATCCTCGATAGTCCCTTGAGGTCTACAATAGCAATACAGAAATTTATTGTTAACAGAGCACGTTCAATCTTTAGGTGGAATGGTGTCTCAAACTCTGTGCATTGCACGGGTAAGGTATGGAACAAAATATGCACGGCATGAGCTACAGAACAAGCGCAGCTCAGGATCCAGATATTACAAGAGCACCACCACCGCACTTGGGAGATGTATAAAAGGTCGGATACAGTGGCATTTCTCAGTATCCAATTCTCTTTCTCTTTCCCATTTTTCAACCCCCACTCATATTAGTCCGAAGACGTCAAAATGTCAAGTAATGCAAGTGACGAAAGTAAGTTTACAAGACAGGCATTTCTGACTATAGGTTAAAATATGCTTACAAGTGCGTTCAGCTTTTCGATTCCGTCTCAACCAGTTTTCTCAAAACACGGGGCTGCAAATGGAATATAATCGTATTAAGCCAACATCCCATGGGGGAGATTGGTCGGTTACTGTTGGTATGTTTGCACTGTCTGTCCTAGGTCTAATCTCTATGTCATCTAACATTTTTACAGTAGGGCCCGACGGCATCCAATGGGGATCCGGCAAGGCAAGGAAAGAAGAGGATGCGAAGGAAATCGCAGCAAAGGAAGCGTTCGATCTGATGTGCAAAAAGTACCCCGACCGTGCTCCCCTTTTTTGAAGCCACAACAACGAGAAGATTTCTACTTTCGTGATATCTTCCGTCCTTTTACTCGTGATATACAAGTCGCATTTAATACCGTTCTATAGATTTAGTCTGTCGTAATTTACGCCCTACATTATTCATATTCATCGACTCAGTATTCAGTAGGCAGAGCTTATTCGTAGAGTTTCTTGTTTTTACTTGAATTGCTTAGATACATATTTATTATATCGGCGAGAAACGTTCGCATTTCGATTATACCTGCTAGCAAGTATATCGAGAGAGGCGGGCCGAGACCAATAGGACAATTGAGGTTTTATCGCGACCGCCGTGTCCATCATGACCTCCGAGAGTTTTCAGCTTGACAGTGGACTGTACAATGAAAGGATTCTCTCCATCGTTGCTAGCAAAGTCCTGAATTCAGCGCATTAAGCCTCTCTTCCAACCGGTATTCAAGCCCAAACGGCGACTTCATTTCCATCTGGGAGTTTAACGTTGATTCCAGTAGCGCAACGCCTTCGTCAGAGTCACACAAAGCAACACATTGAGTAACACATCGGTCGAGTATAGGACGCATACGTACCGCAGGTAACACAGACCTAACAAGGGAGAAGTCAATTCCTTACTGGATCCTGCACAAACAAACTCGGTAAGAGTGGCACAGCTTGTGTTCTAACCCTTTGTACAATTTGCTGGCTCAGTTCATTTCATTTCGCTGTGGTTCGATGGTCCTTGAATTCCTTTCAGATTTACCCCCTGCCTGGGGGATCAAGATAGGAAACTGGTCATAAAAGATATATGAAGTCGTGCGTAGTAAGGAATGGGAAAGATGTTTTTTCATGTCGGGAATAAAGAAACCTCGTGTATATTCCGAATACACACCAAACACTGCATTCAACCGCCAAGTTCCAAGATCCGTGATTATACATTGGAATAGCAAAAAAAAAAAAAAAAAAAGAGGCATAGTAAATTGCGCAGGGTATCAAGTTAAATTATCTGATGACGAGAGCGGTACATCAGCATCGTTCTTACGACCAGCGGGTTATAAGTACCGCTCACCCATCAAGATTCATTCAGATTCATTTGGCGGAGGATTTGTCAAGGTTTGAATGCCGTCCCAGATCTTCGTCCCCTCATTTTTCAATTTAGATATCGCGTCAGTCGAGCACGACGCACAAAAACCCTTCGCCGACCAGTCTTGTTTGATAATCTTGTTGATCCCCAATATAGGATCAAAGAGGTAGTTCTTCCTCATGGTCGCGGAAAAAGGTTGCCTCTGAGAACATTTCGCATCTAGCATGCATAGACTCGGTTGTAAGATGCTGTATATGCCCTCCCAGCTGGAAGCTAGCTGTCGCTGGAGCTCGAGCAAAATCACAAGTTCTGGGCCAGGCAGTGATTCTAGACTATCACCACCAAAATCGGCATCTCCGGCCTGGGGCTTGAGTGATTTACGCACTAGGTGGTAGTACGTGCAACGAATAAGACCTCGAAGACCACTGTATAACCGGCCGAGCTTGGATGCTTCAATGACGAAAGGAAGATTGGCGGTGACGACTTTCGATGGATCATCAGGAAATAGGGCTAGGATTGCTCTCTGGACTTGTTTCGCGTATAAGTAGCATCGATAAAAATTTGCCGCAACAAGTATTTGACGGAGGATAGGGAAAGGAGGTGCTTCGTACATGTACGCACTTGAATTGGATAGCGTCAATTAATGGAAAAAGACATCGTGAATGTATGACTCACATGGCCTCGTCCATTGCTGTCAGAAGAGCAGAGAATTGTGTGACACTCGGATAGTCTTTAGAAGAGTCAAGGAAACAGGTCAAGGCCTTCCACGACTTCCACAGAATTTAAAGTCTCCTCGATTTCGTTTTGGTCAAAATCGTCAGGAGTATTCTCAGGTAAACCACTTTGGTGTGCGTTAAAGAGATATTTGAACCACGTCGATTGGCTTGCGAGCCGACTTTTCACCAGCCTGAAACGTATCCCGTCAATCTGCAACAAAACATTTCCATCCGGACTCCAGTGTATCTCGTGTTGAGTGAAGATGCGTTGTGGCTTTCGGTCAGGCTCCAACGTAAGTTCTTCTTCGTCTAGCTTCCTTTTCATACGGGGCGGAACAGTATTGGTAGCAGAGCGTGTGTGAGTGGAAACGTTCGATTACGAACCTGTTTATCGCATTAAATTCTTGGTTTGTACAATTGATGACACAACATTGCCACCATACCTGATTCTCCAGCAAGGATCCCCAAGCTGCACATCCGAAATGAAACGATCAAAGGCCGACGAGCGGGAGCCAAGCTGGTGTGCGAAAGAGAAATCGTCAAGATAGGACGCGCTTGTAACATAGCACGTGCGATGAACGTGACACATTATTGACACAACAGTGCAGCGACGAAAAAACAGAAAAAAATATTTTTGAGGTTGGATCTGTTACATAAATCTTTCTTCGACCGGTATATACAAGAAAACTTACAAAAGTATACAGAACCCTTTTATGAATGCTAAGCGCTAATCTAGCATGTGCCCTACTCATCCACTTCAACATCTGATCCGTCTCTCATACGGTGAGGGAGCGAATCTTTCATACCCTCCCAAATCTTCCTCCTGTGACCCTTCAACGTTCAACCCCGAGAAACTTTATTCGTCAAAGGGCCACACGGCCCCTCCGGCAATCAATTTCTCCTGACGAGCTCTTTCAAGGAGAAAATGGGATCAAATAGATCGTCCTTCCTCATGGCATCGACGGTAGCTGCTTGCGGTGATTGTTTCTTCCGGCATTTCGTCTCCTTTCTTCCCGGGTCGGCCACAATGTATATATTGTTTTCCAGGCCGTAACGACATAATTTAGGAGATTAAGGAGGACCTGGAATTCGCGTTTATCGAGTGAATCGATGTAATCATCTAGAACATGTTCTTCGTGCGCGTTCAACGACCGCCTAACCAATTTATAATAGGCACACACACACAAATTTCGCCTAAGCGTACGTAGTCTTGGGAAAGCTTTACAGCGTCGATCGCGCAAGGTGTTATATCTCGTGGATGCTTGATGGTGTCTTAAGGAATAGAGACAATATACGGTCAATGCAGTAGTCTGTGTAGTCGTCGAACCTATAAAAGAAGCAGTGTGGGAAGAGCAGGAGGTTTCCTGGCATAACAACTGTGTTAGGGCTTTTGGTTAATAAAGAGATGGAAGCATCGAAGAACGTACATGGCAGAATCCATCACATCCAAAAGGGCAGCAAAGTCGTCTGGACTGGGCATCGTGTAGGACTCGTCTGAGACCTCAAAATCGAGGTTAAACAATTCTTCATCGTCAACCACTTGCACAGATGCTAGAGCCTGTTCTACTTCCACCTTGTCGAAATCCACTGGCAGTTTCTTCGGTATTCCGTCACGCTGTGCCTCGAAAAGATACCGGAACCACGTCGATTGTCGTGCGAGACGGCTTCGATGAAGTTTGAAACGAGTGTCGCCTCTTTAGATCATAACATTGCCATCGACAAGCCAGTGGGTTTCGTGCTCGGTGCTCGGTGTATGGTTGCGGCAGGTCGCACTGAGATATTTCTGAAGCGTTCTCGGTTTTGGTTTTAGCCTGAGTTTTGGCTTAACTCGCGTCGTTGCTTGAACCCTCGTATTCCGCAACCGGGATGATTGCTCCCGCTTTTTTATCGGTCTTGTTTAAAGATGGGACACCAATCTTCACATTCGAATATGAGATGAATCAGAGAACTGAAGTAAATGACAGTACACACCTGCAACCAGAAAGGCATTGCATCTAAGGAGGTAGAAAATTCTTGGCTGCCTGGAAGGAGAAGGTAGCTTGCAGAGATTGGAGCCATCCGTCGTCTGAGATGACTAGTTTTGGTACCACCACGCGCATGTTCATTTCGTAGAAACGATTAGATGCCAGTAACCAGTAATACATCATAGTTTGAGATCTTGAGGCGGGGTTGTTGTATCTGACACTTGGAATGATATAGAGAGAAACAGTGGTGATAGTAATTGACTCTCTGGTAGAACTAGACTCTAGCCGACCGTGAACCGACTCGACGTTACGGTGTTACTCAACCACATGGTGTGACTGTCAACTAAAATTTAAAAAAGGGGCTCTGCTTTGGCTCTGCTTCGAATCTATCAACGATATACACCACGTTGACGCAATTTATACTGTCTACGTTTATGTTCATTTCATGTGGTACTGTGCCATCTTTCGTAGTAAATGTCTAGCAATAGTGCTTATCAAGTGCTTATTTATAGAGCGCGCTCGGCATGCTACGTTGCGGAGTCTAAACTTCATTTGGCGAAAATCTCCGGAAAAAAAAATAATTGATCGACATGGTTCAATGTATTATGTTGTAACCATTAGCTTTCGTACCTTGTCCCTCTTCCTTATTCCTATCACCCTTTCTTCGATATTATACAGCTAATTCACGCGCGCATGCTCCAATTTCAATCAAATTTGCACCCTCCATGGACACTTATATATTTACGACTTGAAATCTCCCGCATACTCGGTTCGACATTTTTATCAACAGTACTTTATTACTCTGGGCCAGGGTGATGGCGGCTGAGTTCATACTGGTAACGGGAACTTATATTTCCCCGGTGCGTTTATTTCCTCCACTCATCATTCTGTTGTGTTTCGGATTGCGATAAAATATGGTATACACAGAACAATATTCTACAAATACCCCAGCTGCAGTCTCAATTTCTGAGCCTTCAGTTGCGCTCATACGACGCATCAAATTGTCGAGAACTGTGTCATCAGCATGGCTACATATAAAACGATGGGATAGTGAGCAATTGAAATTGTCAGACGTGTAATTCGCTTACCTGGAAAGAAACCGTGTTCTTTATTCTGCGTCCATGCAAGAGAGCAATCACCGGTCTGGGATTTTCCACATGCCACCTCAAAGGTATAGATTTCGTCCATCAAGCAAGTAAACGTATGCGTCCAGTTGCTATTATGTACCAAAAAAGGCGTTCCAATCAACTCCCTGCGCAGGGGACGGTTGGAGTACGACAACGAATCGCCATATAACGGTTTATTATGGCTAATGGTGTACACTTGAATAGGCTCAGCAGGGAGGACGAGCTGGTAGGCATTTCCCACAGAGGGTATGGTAATGCTGAGCTCGCATTTCTCCATCCCGTAGTCCAGTGCTCTGAATTGAACTATGGTGGAAATCTAGGAACTTATAAAAGATGAACCACAGTTATAACGGTCTGACATACGGATTGTGAGACGATCATATCCGACAGCTCTGGATATACTGTTCCAATCGATGTCATTACACCCTTCCGTGGCTTGGTCACCTCGTGAGGTCGCGAGGCGTCGATATGAGCCATGAGCATCGGGAAATTGACAAAGCTCGTTACTTCTGGTGCTGATGTGGTATTGCGGTGAATCTTGTCGAACCCAATGAACTGGGAGGGTCTTCTGAGTTTGTCGATATCTTTGCGAGTTAGGCCTTGAGTCGTAAGAAAGCTTGTGGACGAAGGAAATGTATAGGGTCTCGAGGTGGTACCTGTCCAGCGGATGGTTAGAAGATTAAGGACTAGGCAAATCGCGGAGACGAATATTGCAGCCCATGAAAGCCTATCACTTCTGCTTCGTGAGTTCGCTTTCTCCCCGTCGTAGTTAACCTGAGGATCATCGTTGGTTGGTAGTAGCTGGTATTCCATCGAGCCTGCAGGAGTCGTGCGGATGCGCGGTCACCGGCCAACGTTAACTTGAATGTATTTTCTATTCTAATTCATTGATAAATGTAGCAGATTTTCCACGCGTGGATCCCTGCCGTGATCTATGTGTCGAAATCACGAATCAGGCGGAGCGGCCAGCCAACGTCTGGTATTTCCACGCCACTATGAGTGTCATTGCGCGGATTAGTGAGCAGATCAGATATGGAGCAGATCATCATTGCATTCATCTGTACTCGGAATATATACACATGTGCCCTTTACGTAAATGACTTTTTGAATCCGTAGGCGTTAGCAGTTCCTTTTCCAGTATTCATAGGTACTGGTCCTAGGACTTCGAACCCCATCTGTTTGTATACAGGAACCTATTTTTACTTGTCAAAGGATGTGACTCCTCAATATACAATGAATGTCTTACCGCGGATTCTCCAAGAGTTTCAAGTACTACATCTTTGAGCTCCTTTGCAGCCTGTTAAGAGTAAGGTGTAGGTAAAAATGGACGATATCATTAATTGATTCATAGCAATTGAATTCACCCGTGTCTCTACTATTTTCATCAACGCAGTGCCGTATCCTTTTTTTTGATGTTCAGGAAGAACCCCAAAAGTTTGTAAATGATAGGATCCAAGTTGTTGGCCGGGACCATATAGCTTATCCGTGACATCGTCGACCGCGACCAAGAACTAAATATAGGTGAGCGCCGGGCCTTCAGCTTCCTTGTTGATGACAGGGAAGATAGTAGAATCCAAACTTACATTTTTCCACCATACCCGATACTTCTCTTCGATAACTTCCATCGTCTGATTCCACCCAGCGTCAAGCTGTTCTTGGCTACGTACGCCGTGTTAGACGGGTTACTATCTTTATTTTTCTTATGGGAAGACTTGCCTCGATAGAAACTTCTGTCCCGGCCCGAACCAAAGCGCAACTCCTACAACCCCGACATTAGGAAGACTGGCTACATAGAGCTGCCCGCCAATAACGGTTGCTTTGACGTGTGCGAGCAAAAATGGTTCCACGAGGGACTCATCACCTATGGCAGATAAAAAGTACTCTGTGATATGATCGTCAGTAGGGAGAACAATGGCCGATTCCACTGGGCGACCATACTTCTCTCGAATGCTTCGTGAAGAACATGTGCTGCTCGAGCCATTTGCTCCTCTGGGGGATAAAAAAAGCGTCAATATTAGGTATGTCTATAGATAATATCTCTCTTCGGCAATGGAAGTGCGGAAAACAACAGGCTTACCTGAGGGATTTATCAAGTGCTCAACTGAAATCGACATAGTTGGTTGACGAAATGGGAGTGGCGCAACTTGCATTATTATATACTTCACGGCAACCAGCAGCTCACATGCTAAGAGCTAAATTTAGACCAATCTGTTGACCCGAGGATCTCCCTGTATACGGCACGACAGCCTACGTACGAGAGCTAAGCTTCAGCAGAGTTCTATCAATTCCACTCTGACCAGAGGTGACCAGATCTGCTAATGCTCACTTTCTCGAGGAGAAACCGCAATACTCCTACTCAACGACGCGTGGGACGTTAGTCAAACGATGTTCTCCTCACTCGTAAACCTCTCGCTGAAACCCATATTGCTATCCCTTCTGGTCATCATAAACTGCATATTTGGTTTGTCGAGACTCTTAATTGTCAAAAAGTCGCAATCGTATAGTAAGTTCTCTCCCTTTCTTGTACGTCATGCAATGCTCGGATGCCACTTACCTTACCTATATGTTTTCAGCATACTTTAGTGATGATTATCCCCTCGAAGCACCAATTGACAACTTTGAACGAGTGGCCATGACTCAATTTCAGGGAACTCATTTCCAGCTCAACGCTTCAGACCGCGTATCTAATATAGAATGGGGCTCTATTTATTCTGGTCCCTATACTATGCATTTAGGGATTGAGGAGCGGGTGTTCCTCATCGCGTAGGTGAACAACTTGTAGCCTCCCACTTCAGCTCGTTGATATAGAGACCTCTTGGCACATATGCGATCCCAGTATGTTTCACGAAACCCACTGCTTGCGAGCAATGGAGTATACGTTCCTCCACCCCAGTAGTACTGCCTACTTGCCTGCGCACATACAGGTGGTTTTTTTTACGCAAATCCTTTTACAGCGCTGACCCATGTATCTGCAGCATTGTATCAACTACCTCCGACAGCATTTCCTATGTGCGGCCGACGATCAGTTGGAAAATGGGGATTTTCTTATGCAGGACATAGCTTTCGGCTCTGTATACAATCAAGATATGGTCTGCAGAGATTGGGAGCGGATACGCAGTGTCGCCGCAGACAACCTTAGACATTTCACAAAAGGGCATAAAATGTGAATATTTAAATATTTATGTATCGTATCTAAAAATAGAACAGCACGCGTCTTAGCACGCGTCTTAACATTTCAGGACCCTTGTGCTAGTAAAAGCGACGAAGTAATACAAAGATCATCAGAGTAGACAGGAGAACACAACGCGTAGACAATACAATCTCCTGTATCACATAAAACCACAGGCAAGGACCCCGTTGTTATTTCCTACAACCTCATCTACAGCAATGCGATATTAGCAACGGTATTTTGAAGGCGATTTATACTATGATGTAAACGGTACTCAACTGATATCGAGCGGGATTAAATACGCACTGTCTACTCCCGGTGCTGGACACAGTACATTAATCACTGTGCCCGACCCTCCACCCGTGGGCGGAGTAATAGAATTGGGGATATTTGATATGATGCAGGTACTAAACAAGCCTGAACTATATATTCGATATTGTCAAAGAGGGATACAGGTCAAAATGAGTATAAAAAACAAATAAAATCAGTGCAAACGCACCCTGGATGCACTATAGTAGTCGGTGATGGATACCCATAGCAAGTGTTCAAATCAAGCGACGATGTGATTTGTGCACCGGACACAGAGCTGCAGGTCGCGACGAGCGTGACCTCGCCTATGCTAGTTGCGCCGTTAACTGTTCCAAATATTCCTTGCCAGGCAGAGCAGCTGTCTGTAAAACCGAACCAGCTTTGCGCGTGGATTGCGGGCACGAATGCTAGAACAGTGCCCAATAAAGCATAAGAGCTAAGGACCATCATCATGTCTGGACTGGTTGAAAAATCCATCGTTGTCTTATCGCTTCCACAAATACTAAATTATGGCTTGTGCTACTTTAGGACAACATTCGTGCATCATGTGCAGTAAGGCACGCCGAAGTATGCGGACATGAGGTTGATTCAATACGAGAAGAGAGAAGTTGATCTGGATTCTCAAATCATTTGGTGGAGCTTTCGGACGCCACATCATTCATTTCCAATCTACGATGTACCTTATTTTCGCATTGAAAGAAACCCGATACTACCATGGATGAACAATTACCATAGAACATTGCACGGCTGCGCTTATCTTGCTCTGGTAGATTAACTCATATCTTAATGAAAGCTATGGTATGGCCGTAGTAATCTCGACCGGGAAGAACGCCATTGACAAGTATATTTATTCTACTATTTTCAATATCTCGATTCACCCCGCCAAATATATTATTTACGCAATAAAGAAAAGAAGACACCCGCACTTCTTCGGAGCATGCCAGCTAGCAAGTCAGCTGTCCTGAACTTGTAACGCCGATGCAGTCGTCTAAGTGTTTACGTCCTTCAATAACCTCTCTAAAAATTGGAGAAGGAAACATACTCACTAAGTTCGAGGTTATTAACATACCCAGTATTAGCAGCCGGTCCGTTGCAGACGGCGATTAGATTGGTGTACGTGAGGGCACCAAAAGCGTTTCCCCATACGCTTGGAGGGCTGATGATGTGACAGCCTGATGCGCCGTTGGACAAGAATCCACCTCTGGTGATATTAACATGAGTAACATACGAGAGTCAATCAGTGGGGAAAAGGAACTCACGAGGTCGAGCAAGAAAGCCATCCGCTCCCTTGATCCCAGGAGATGCAACGATTAAGGTCCAACGACGAGAGGGGTAGACCTGGACCACAATTCCCTATCAAGGTGGCAGCAGATGCACCTGTGCCTGTCCAACCGAATACCCCACCCCATCCACAGCAGCTGGTACCGAACCCGGACGCTGCAGCTGCATTGGATGCGTCGCTGGTAATGTTTCCACTGGCTATTTTGGCTTTCTGAAACTGTGGTATGGACGTTTGGACATGGTCAAGCGGGATTGTGATGGTCCTCGTCTCGGTAGAATTCGAAAACTCCTTGAGAGTTGGAGATGGTTGTACTCTAGGTGCATCATACTTGAAAGTGCCCATGAGCTTTCCCGAGACGCAGAGAGCCGCATATGCGAAGATTATGATAGAGGCAAACATCTTCTGTAGATGAAACGTGTTTCTAGGGATGATTTTGTAGTTTGTTTTAGAAGCAATTTGAAGTGAAAATATATATTTCTAATCATTTTTGAATAGACATAACACTGATACTGTTAATGATGACTGATAAGCTCAGGAATGACGCGAATTGTCGTTGAATAAGATCCTCAGATAGTTATTTATAGATTTATACTTATGCGGTAACACACACATATATATATATAGCTCCCATTTGTGACAGAAATAGTTCGCTCTTCTCTGAACACCGTCGCGCCCTGTTTTCTCATTTCATGGTCCGACGATACTCCGAAAGAAGAGATTCAGTGCGTTAAGGTTTGACCTGTGTTCTCCTTGATGAACGGCAGGGGAGATCTTATCACACAAACACCGCTTAGTATGCGTACTGGTACCAAGTAAACCTTCCCTTTAGGTCCAGGATTTACCTAAAAGCGCTTCTGGGTGGACATACGACTTCGCTACCAACTAACTCGTTGTTTAACCCATACCATGGCTTCCGACAACTCGACGATCACGATACCGGATAACCAATGGGTTGACGCCATCAACCTTGTCTCGTCGACCACCGTGGCGTCGACCGCATACGGGATCATGTTCACACTGTACCTCATCTGCTGCTATTTCCTCGCACTGCAGATGGGACACAAACAAGAGAGGCGCCGTTCAATTTTCTTGATCTGTTACATCACAGCTATGTTTGCCTTTGGGACCATTTATGTCGCGACCACCACCCGGGCGACGATGGTGTCCTATGTCTACTTTGCAAACTTCCCTGGAGGACCGTCCAACTACAACAACCTTGTGCTCTTCTCTGCACCCGTTGGTATTGTCAACACTATCAGCTATGTTCTTGCGAATTGGATGGCCGACGCGATGCTGGTATGTTCCTTCTAATCATATACGATGTCCGCAGTGCTCACCCCGACCCGATCAAGCTTTGGCGTCTCTTCGTTCTTTTCCAAGGACTGGGATCATATCATGCAGGCTTTGCCGTAGCATTCCCAGTTCTGATCTACTTGGGCTCGCTCGCAATGGGCTTCATGTTCATCATTCAAACATCCTTCCCGAATGGCTCTCTATGGGCCAATGGCGAGATCAGCTTCGTGTTGCCCTATTTCGTCCTATCAGTCTCCATGTCGGTTATCGCGACGGGTCTTATGCTCTGGCGTATTCTTTCAATCCACAATAGGTTAAAGTCTGCTCTTGGTACGTTTACATGCATCCAAATCATTGACCTACCACAACTCATAATGTTATGTTCATTTCAGGAACACAAAAGAGCAGCACATATGGCCACGTATCTGCAATCCTCGTAGAGTCGTGTGCCTTATACGCCGTATTTTCTCTCATCTTCATCGTCCTATTCGCCGTGAACCACCCTATCCAATATGTCTTCTTGTCCGCTTTGGCAAACGTGCAGGTAAGCAATTGTAAATCTCTTAGATATCATATCAATATTAACCCCTATTTTACAAGATCATCGCGCCTTTGCTCATCATATTCCGCGTCTCGCAAGGAAAAGCATGGAACCGAGCAACAACGCAAGCTACCTTGACAAATATCCACTTTACTGGTTCCAAGAATGGCCCACTGGGAGCTATAAATAGTGGTGAGGAAAAAAGCCTGAGGATGAAGACCATGAACGTGGATCCGTCGACCACATTTTTGCAGGATGAAAGTAGCAGTATTGAGTAATATTTAAGTCTTGGTAGTATTTCGTTGTCAAATTCTTACATTCATTATTTATTTTATTATACATTCATTATCGTTCTTCGATTCTGCCAGCGCTCACTAGGCAGTTAATTGGCTTCGAAGGGGAGGCGGTAAATCATCAATATTCTGCCGTGTTGACTTCGCATCAAAACATCAACCCGGCATACTTCCTTCGGTGAAAGCCGACGTTCGGCTAATGCTTTTGTACTCGGCCCGGTCAAATCTCGGCGAGAAGTAACGAAAGTTCCTATTTTAACATACCTGGAGGTTTCCGAGAGAGACGCGAGTGACATATTGTCTATTTATTGCTCATACAAGGTTAATCAGTTATCCCTCATACCACCAACACCAACACCATCCCAACGCGATGGCTCAGTCATCTCTGAAAAGCGCTTTCTACTTTATATTCGCAACGACAGCCGCCATATCAATAGTGCTACTCTCATATCAGGTGTACAACAGTCGAACGTCCAAAGGTGAGTTGAAAAAACGCCATGTAACTGTGCTATACTTATTCAGACCTGTAGTTGCAGTCAAAAAATTAGGCCTCACTTTCGACGTAGGCCCTATGGAGCTCGTAGCAATGACCATCACCGACACTAAGCGGTACGCCTTGAACGACAAAGGGGGCGTCGACCTTGCCAGCCTAATGCCAAGCGGGGGACATACCGTCCACATATCAACGTCTCCAGACGACAATACGTCCCTGGAAGCGGACCCGCCGGAGACCTACACAGTCTCGCTCTTCCACCAACTCAAATGTTTGGAGATCTACCACCGCGAATACCTCAAACCACTCCCTCGTCACGCCACAGCAGAGCTCCGTGGATGTCTTAATTATTTACGCCAGTCGCTCCTTTGCCACGCTAACACGCGGCTGGAGTCAGTGAAAAATGTGGATGTGCAGGCTTCGAAGCAGTATGAGACTGTATGCCGAGATTGGACCAAAGTGTATGAGGCGGCTGAGCGGAATTATGAGGACTATCGAGCTTGGGATCTTGCAAGGACAGGAAAATGAAATGGGTCCGATTAGCTCCCGCACGCGTCTGTATGTAGTGCGCATATAGTGTACTGTAGGTGGTACCCCACTTAGTACTAAATAGTGTTTACTTTCGTACATACCTTTTTGCAAGTTCAATTGGGCCATATCGACCACCTGACGGTGGCCACTTGAATGTACTGAATCAGATAATGGATACCGCAAATCTATTTGCTATATCCTATCCGTCGCACTTAACCAAAAGGCGTTATATGCCAATTAACCTATGCATATGCTGGCGGCGCTCTATTTCTGCTTCCCCGCGTTACCCTGCGAAGAACACTTCTACAATGACATGGTCTCCATATTTGATTCAAAGTTATGATTTCTGATTCGAGGGACAGACTTCGATGTGTACATATGTTTATTATGGTGACATGCAGACGTGTAGAGATAGAGATAGAAGATCTGATATGCCGCCCCTCGGAGCCTATCAGTCTATTTCTATTTTTATTCCCATTCCTATTCTGACTCCGCAAAGTATCTAAAAATATAACCATCATTGAGGAAGATGATCAATGTCCGATGATCGATGATCTCTTGGCACAGAAACGCAAATAGAGCCGGCCAAAATAGACGCCCACAGTCACCTTATATGCAATACAAGATACGTCGCCATGTGATCGTGATGTCGAAGCATAGGTCGCATGTGCAGAATATTTGGAATGGAAGTAGACCGGAAGTGCCAATACGGGGTAAGAGTACCAGCGAACATCAGGCTTCGCTGTCAGATGCGACTCGGAGCGCCAGGCCAGATGAAGTAGGTACATTGAGTAATTGTAGTTTTATTGAGCTGAGAATCTTTAGCGGAATGAAAGAAGAACGATGATGATCACGATAATGAATGAATGAACTATCCACGATGCGTGTTGCTCGGCGAACCCTTTTTTTTCGGAAGCTATGCACCCGCACAGGTACTGCACATGAACTACAGCGCCCAAGCTCGAGAGCTATTCCATTTCAGCCAATCCTTCAAATTCCTCATCACCGCCTCTGACACCCCCATCCAGTCCCTGCACACTTTACTTCCCACGTTCCTGTCCCCCACCTCCGAGTCCCACGTGTTAGTGCCCATCCCCATACTACCCCTACCCACAAAAGTAAAATCCCCCCTCTCAACACTATCATCCGCCATACACAAAAATGACTGCCTCAGATAATTTTCGCAGTGCTGCACGTGGTGCGAGCTAAGTCCGTGGTATTCCCCACGGAGAAATGCCTGTTCCATCACATGCACGCAGTGGATCTCATGGAAGAGCGCGACTTGGAATGCTCTTTGATCTCGACCGAGGTGCACGACGAAGGGATGGTATGAGAGCGTGTTCCATTCGAGGCGCGAGATGTTGTTTTGGAGGTCCATTTGGAACCGGGCCGTATCACGCAGAAGGGTCATTGCGACTGTGTCGAAGTGGATAGGTAGTTCGATGGGATAGTCGTCTTCGAGGAGGGTCATCCTGCTGAGGGGCTCTGCTTGAGGAAGGCTGGAATCAAGTTGTTAAATGAGCGAATAATGAGAATACCTTGTATATTACTATGAACCCTTAGCCAGATATTTGCCAGTGAAAAAACGAGGTTGATAATTGACAACGCAGATATAAAGTACGCTGATAACAGAGAGCGTCGAATCATGTCGGACGACGATGACGATCAAAGAGAGTGGGTATGAAGTGAAGGTAAAGATTAGCTTAAGTTGACAGTGGGCTGGACCCTTGATATAATTTATCATTCACATTTCTATGTATACTATACATACGACTATTTATAAAGATTTTCTGACATTTTAAAAAACTTTTTTACGAAGTTTGACTAAAGCTAAAGGAATAAACGAGTAAACACTCCCGCAGGATCCCACTTCCGTTTCAAAGCTCGAAGTCTTTCCAACCTCGCTTCACCACCGTACAGCTGCTCAATCGGCACATCCCTCGTCCAATTTTGATACGACCTGTACTCCCCAGGTGCCTGATCCTGTCGTACGAGCGCGAGAACTTCAGTCTCTGACGCAGAAACTGCCTCGTGAGATGCTGGGTCCGTATACCATGAGAGAAGTTCCTAGGTGACAAGTAAAAAAATACGATGAGTTCGTGAGAACCTAAGCGAAGGGTATAGTAAGAGAAAACGTACCGCCCACATCCTACATTGTCCATGGTTAAATGACGTCTCTTCTGTCGTTGTGGCAGGACGTGTCGAACGATGACTCATATACCACTCTACAGCGTACCCGCTCGCACTAGCATCTGGGAACTCAGACTTGAGCTTCTCGTATCTCTCCACGACCCGCATCCAAGTTGTAGGATCCAACCTTTCAATACCTGCACCTGCGAATCGTTTAAAGCCTCCTTTGACTCCAAACGCCTCGCCAGCATCATTGACGCGGGGGTACGGGATGTTCTGACAAGTCGAAAACGGCTCGAGCCGTATCAGGGGCTGGTAGAATTTTTCAGCATTAGGTGCATCACCGAAAAACACAGGGATGATAATGAGGGACGTGGCGAACGACGGGGGTGGGGAGGTAATGATGCAGATTCCCATCGTACGTGCTTCGCTGTCCTGAGTGAGGCTGGATAAGATTTCGAATACACGTTTGGCTTTGTCAACGGGGAAGACCATAACCCCCGTCCATACACTCCCATCTGGCGTCCCGAGGATGGATTTCGGGTGCGCTTGGAGTGTGAGCTGGGTGACGACGCCGAAGCATTGCCCGGCACCTCGCAGGCCGTAGAAGATGTCTGAATGCGAGGTGGAGGAGACTTCCACCAGGTTACCGTCTGCTGTGACAATCCTGGCAGAGACTATGTTGTCTGATGTTGAACCTATTATGTCGGAGAGACTGTTGAGCCCGCCGCCTATAGCCATAGGTACAACTCCAGCTGTGTTTGCGGTCCCCAAGGCTTGTCGAATAGAATGAGTTTAAATTATTTGAATAATGAATTGGCCATGACTGTACTTACGAAGGCAAAGTCCATGCTCCCAAGCCGCCTGGTTGGCCTGCCCTACGAGAACGCCACTCTGCAGTGTAACTTGGCGGGACCCCGCATCGACGGAGATGTTATTCAGTCGACGAAGATCCAAAATGAACCCTTCCTCGCCAATTGTTGACCATAAGCTGTGTCCTCCCGAGCAGGGTACGAATGGGATTTTGTTCTCCACAGCTAGTTTGACCTAGACGAACAAGCATGTTAATCAATGGCCGTTGACACTGCCGGAGGAGTTTTTTCTTACCGCTTTCACAACATCCGCTTCTTCCCCGACGACTACAATTGCTCCAGGGACATTGCGGTTGATGTCACTCCATCGGAGGCAAAGTTTCTGAAACTCATCGTCGTTGGGGTCGGTCAAAATAGTTGCTTGCGCGGAGAGAGTCTCACGCAGTTGGTCAAGGCGTTCTGGTAGGCTCATGGTGGATGGCTGTAGGCTACGTTTGGGATTGATCAGTGCTTGAAAGCGGGAGAAATACGATGTCATAAACGAGCTCGAGCACATATTTACCGACGGGGTATCGTACATGTCTGCTCCCGTGCGCCGCCCTAGTTATTATAATCCCCGAACTACATGGTTAAGGAAAGAGATATTTGTGGTAAGATATCAGATCTAATCAGAAGGCTTGGAATCTGGATTCTGGATCAAGACGATAACAATGATAGAAGGAAACTCGGAGGAGGGAGGAAGAGGGGAAATGGAATGATGATGATGTTATTTTTCGAACGATTAAAATGAATGTCACCTGAGCTGTTGAATAGTCTAAATATAGATTGACCACTTTACATTTTGGATTTATACCTTTGAGAAGATAGAGTTAGAGAGGTCAGCGCTCAGCATATCCTTTCACACCGTACAGCCGTTCTATAATGTTCTCAAAGAATATCTTCTTTACTTTCTTGATGATTTCCATAACAGCACTCGCTCGAGCCGCTTCCGTCCCACAACCCGATGCAGCCTGTCCACTTGGTCAGTGGCTCCATGAACCTTGGGATACCCTCTCCTCGCTCACCTACTTTTCCCTCAGATAATCCGGTCGATACCAGGGATTTGGACAGCTTCGATGTCGCAGAAACGCGTTGCTTTGCGTAGGGGTAGCGCCAACCGCCCAATGAGTAAGCAAGACATGCTATCAATAGCCTTGTCTTGAGTTTACCTGGATTTCATAGGATAAATGGTAGTGTGATTATGGGAGAGCAGTTAGAGAAATCCCTATATCCACAAACCATATTAGAAGTCGTATCTTTAAATTTGTACTTGCCATCTTGAATTTATCGTTTTAATGTTTATATTGAACTTGGAAGTGCCAATTCGTTCTGTTTGATATTTGCATCAGTTGGGAGCATTTTTGCGGCGCTCTAGAATTTTCTGAGGAAGATGGTCTATTAACTTTGCAGACAGGATATTCGCTGGTAGTCACCAATTTAGTGTTAATGTGATTAGAACTGGAGCATGCAAGCGTGAATTAAATGTTTAGAAACGAAGAAAAGGTGATTTAAAGTTGGATGGCATCCATCAAAGAGAATGGATGAAAGCGAACTGAGGAGCTGAGGAGGAAGGGGAATGGTCAGAACCAAGTCTATCAATCTTGTTGTTTTTGCGACGATTTCGCTAAAGGAGATTTGAACTCCGCCACGGACGAATCCGAGGACCCGGCACGATCCTATAACCCCTGGCCAGGGCCTGAACGTAACAAATTGAAATACAGAAAACTTGAAGATAAAACGTGCAGCTTAGAAAGGTTAAGAAATAGAATAAGACCCATTACCCTTTGATGAGATTACGCGCGCGAACGAGAAACTCCTCTCAGCTAAATTGATAAGAAAAGTCGGCAACAGCCCCTTTCAACAATTATTCGGCCAAGAACCAAACAGGGTAGTTCATTAGTCAATAATCATAACTCTTTCGACATAAGAATCAAATTCTTCGAGCTCGATACAGATACAAGGCTTAGCGCTTAATCCGAGCTCAACTGATCTTGCTCTAAGCAAATCAAGTCGATTTCAGATGTAAATATCGTGAGGCTTCGGTCTTCTTCAAAACTCGAATATCCTCGATCCAAGGTTCGTAGTTGCATGATAATTCGGCAGCACTAGATGCACAGTCAAAATCGAATACATCAACACGTGGGAAAACAATGCAAGGGGGCTATGCCACGTACCGCGATAGACAACAGAGAAATGGGCCACATAAAAGTTAGTTCTACTTTCAAGGCTTTCATCGACATCGCTTCTCGCATTATTTCTGTAGCGGATGCTGGTGGGATCACTTTATGTCAAAAATCGTAATTTCATCTGAAGATCTGTGGGGACTCACCACAAATACCAATCAATACCAACGCTCCGTCACGAGTGACAATATTTACTATAGGGGAGTTAAGCGCCAATAGTCTCCACTTTTTTACAGCTATCAAGATGCCGAGTGTGAGGTGGACAGACCAGAGAGTCATTCTAGTGCGGGATTATGAGGTTTCACGTATGTATGTATGAAGAAAGAAAGAAAGAAATACCCGTAGAATGGAACGCAAGGGTGCACCTTTTTACCGTTACAGATAGAGTCGTAAGTAAGGGTATCAATGACTCTTGAGCCGCACTGAAAGTCGGCCACTAGCATGACGACGAAGAGAAAGACTAGTAATAGTCCGATTTTGAGGTTTTTATTATACATAGCATAAACTGGAAGTAAATGCGCCAAATCACAATGAAATATTAGTCGCGGAAATTGATGGACAACCCAGACTGTACAACTCACCTCGTAGCATTAAAATGTAGTCGAGTGCCGCCAATATAATACAAGCAGATATTAGTTGAAAACTGTACCAGCCTTTGCAGTGATGAATCGGATCTCCCGGATGGGACAAAAATTCGATCACTAGAATCAGATTAATACTAGAAATAACAAGGTCGCCTCTCAGTTCAAAGTACGAAAAGGGTTGGTAGCGCGGCATTAAGCTAGCTATACACGTACGTCTGGATGGTTATCGTAAAGTATCTGCAGAATAGATAAACACCAAGAACGCTATTGAAATTCTTTCTCCTGTGACCGTCGAAAGCCATATCAGTAAGTTACGATCAGATGGACTTGAAGGTTTAGACGCACTTCCAGATATGTCTGAATTCGTCGCCACATGTAACGGCATACTCATACAGTAAGAGTGACAGTGCAGCAGCTGCGCACCAGAGTAACCAGGCTATCAGCAAATATTCAGCAATCCAATGGTCATGCTTACCAGCAGACCACTTTCTAAACATCACATTTTCCACATGTAAAATGTCTTCATCAAGCTCGAACTGGTTCATTGGAATGATCGAAGGTAAAACGAAGGTTTCAGAAAGAAAACGACGCTCATTTTCAGGAAGCTTGTTTTTCAAGAAGCTTAAGCCTTAAGGCGACCTTGAGGATTCAGGGTCGTCCAAACGAAGAAATTCTTGTTTTATATATATGGATCTGGGACACATGGAAAGTTGGCGTCACTTCAGCTAACCTAGATTGAAGTCGGTAAGTGCCAGTGGGAAGACAAATTTAGGTGCATACAACGAAGATCAAAGCGTGCAAGAAACGTGGAGAGTATAAAAGATGACTTGACAGGAATAGGTATCAGTTATACAATGGATGGCGTCAAAGCCAATTCAAAGCTTAGAAATCCTTCAGGTCTACGACGACAGGTTGGAAGCCAAGTCCGCCGAACTCTTCTCGAGCGTCCAGCCCCCACAGAGCGCGTTCCCCAGCTGGTTGATTGGAGGCATTTACGAAGACGGTGCGTTCAGCTTCGGGGACTCGGAAGGGATCTTCAATAACCTGCCAGCTGGTCGTCACTTTCGGGTCACTGTTCTGCACCCTGGGCGCAGCGAAGGATGAAGGGTCCCATGTGTGGAGGTATGCCCCATGAGCCTCGTGTATATGGCCTGCTAGATGAATGCGAGGACGGAGTTCCGAAAGACGAGCTCGAAGAGCCTCGCAGCCGACGTCTTCTTCATTGACTACTCTGTCCAGGATCTGATACGCGGGTGCATGTGTGATTCTGTGAATAAGTTCGCATAAGGACAGAGCGTACCAAGAAAAAGGGGATTTTTTAAATTGAAATAACGTACAGAATGTCTGTTTTCGGGAATTTGGCGACAAGCTCTATTGACATGAGAATGATAATTCAGCCCGGCTTCTCTAAAGGACGTTGGACACTATTAAACAGACCTAGGCCGGCTTGCCGAGGGTAATTGAACGCCCAGTTATAGAACTCAGGCGACCACTGAAGTAATGTATTTTCTGTCAAAATCCTGTCCCACGGAAAGTAAATTACGAAGACGTACCGAAGAGCCATATACACTCCACAGCCTACCACCTTCTTTAATTCGAAATTCGTAGCTTTCATCTTCCAGGTATACAATTCCTGCCGCTCTCGCCCTTTCGTCCTTGAAAAGTTCCATAATCGGCTTAATGTTCTATCATAATTGTCGAATGCTGTAAGTTCCCGAACAGTGTGCCACCGATTAACATGCGTTGAACTCGGCCCACCTCTTTCTCCTCGTGAAATCTCTCGTGTTCAGTTTCGTACCACGCCTTATGCAATGTCAAGTCATGATTACCAGCTACAATTCTATTCCCATAATCATACAAATCAGCTCTATACACAATAGAAACGAACATAAAGCACAACAAAAGTGTACACGACTCACATTTTTAATTTATGAGGCAGAGAGTACAGCTACTCCATCGTCGGTTCGAAGTCCTTCAACTCTCCTACGTCTGTCAAGTCCCCGGCATGAAGGAGAACGTCCCCGTCTGGAACCTGGAAGGTTTTTGCGTGAGTATCACTTACGCACACGAAACGTGTCCATTCCTCGGCCGATGGCTTTGGGGGAAACGGCTGCGATGGAATGTAATCCAGATGAACAATTGTATCTGACGCTGTAAAGACAACTTCGTCAAATTTGGGAGCCATGGACTTCAGTCAAAAGGACGCAGGAAACTGTGTAGTAATAATCGCCAAAAGCGCCAGCGATCATCGATAAGAAAAAAGAGATTACCCAAGCACAAGAGAGTGACGACACTGGTCGACACGTCGGTCGCACTTGCCATCTTGGGAATATTACCACCGTACTGAAGACCGTAACATATATGTCTATCCATGAGTATGTCAATTAGGATTGCGAGATGCAGGAAAGTATCCGTAGTACAGATCCATTATGTTATACTGAAGTATAGGAAGTAAGTTGTGGTATAAATTAATGAAATTGCTTGCTAATGGTACAGTTGATCCATGTGCGTCCGATATGTCTCTGCATAATAATAATTTTATACTTAAAAATAGTTGAGTTAGATGGTGTATGGAGTAAGAGGTATGTTCTGGTAGGTGCTGTGAATTGGAGCGGGATGGGGGGTAGAAGAATCCAAACCAGGTGTTGAGGTCGTTATGACACTTCGGTGACGTTGATTCTAACGAACAGTGTCGAAAAGAGATACTGGGACAATTGCGAGTCGTGTAAAGGCAGATGTCGGTATCCTGTGCAGCACACACACAACCACAATCAGAAAGCAGAACCCACATGAAGAAGAAAAGAAAAACACACCCCGTTGCAAGCTCCCCAGGGAGGCACAATAAACCGCCAACGGCTCGTCCGTCTCCTTGTCTTCCTGCCTCACGACGAACCTGACAAAGATAAGGTCCATCATATCCCCAACGCACTCGAACGGAATCCTCAGGTCTTCCTCCCAGACGGGGTTGAACCCGTTCTTCTTCACGACTGAGGTGCGGGATGATATTGCCTTGGCAGCTGTTGAAGATGGCCCAGGAACGGGCAAAAGACTCGCGACAGAGGCGGCGGCTGCAACAGCTACTGTAGTGGGCACTGCTAAGCTCGGCACACCACCCGAGTCAACGTCTTTATCTTTCGACTTGCCCTTCCCATCCTTCTCCTTCTCCTTGTCTTTCGACAAAACCGGCCAATCAGGAACATAAAGCGTAACCTCCACAAATGGATCAACTATACTCTTTTCCTGCACCTCATGCCCCGACGCATCCTTTGGTCTCGGCAGCTGCTGGGCACTGATAATCCGCACATCGAAGTGATGCATTCTTTTCTTCGCCAATATTTCTTTATGCGCCAGCCTGAGTGCGTCTGGTTTAAGGACATACCCCGCCTTCCCATTCCGCTGGAACATCGCATGGTTGATCATATACCCCAAATCGAACGTCTGCCAATTAATAGCGACCAACTGCGCCCCAGCCGCCCAATATCTGTGCGGCTCGTAGTTTGTCGAGCTCAATCGTGTGCCTTTCGGATATGTCCTCACGAGATGCGTCTTGCTGTGCTTGATCAGGTCCCACATCCCGAATCTGAGCATCTTGTTCGCAGCGTTTTCGGAGAGGGAGAACATGTGCTCTGGGGCGTATTTCTCTATCTTGTTGATCCCACGACATTTCACCCCGACGGTGTACACCAAGAGCGAGAGGAGCGCCAATGACATCTTGGGTTTGGGACGGTCATCGAAGGAATGGCGTGCAGACATCGGAAGCGGAGATTTGAGGAAACCAGAGGACAACGGCGGGGGTGAATAGAGAGGGTAAGGGGACCCCGTAGAGGATTTAAGGGATAAAGGAGGAGGAATCGGCGAGTTTTTGGACTGGGCTGCGGACATGGAAGGAGGTGATTGGGAAAGTACAGATTCTGGTGTCAAGACCGGGCCCTTCTTGACGCTCCGTACACGCTGCATGATGTTTGCGCGGGCTTTGTTGAGGTGCTCTGATGAATCGGGGTCGGATTAGAATTAGAATATTGACAATGACGAACAGGAAAATAATTGACGAACCTTTCACTGTAACCTCGGAATGACGCCGTTGTTTCTTCGCGTCGTGATTGTCATGAGCAGATGATAATGGACGTTTCGTGAAATCGATGAACGCATCTGACTCGGAAGCTGAAGAGGAAGGGTCAGTGAGTGAACTGCTGCCGTCGCTGTCCATGGAATCCACTTTGACGAGGTTGAAATTTTTGGCCTATTAATGTATTTGTAAGGAAATTCCAAAATAACCATATGATTCAATATAGCGCACCTTGAGCAATATTTTCCCCTTCAATCCTTCTGGGCTCGGTAATTGTTCGATCTTATCACGGTGACCTTCAGAATCCGCTGGTATTCTAACCAAGGCGTCGCCAAATTCTTCGATCATGATTTGTGCAATCATGTCCTGGCCAACCAAGCCACAATGAACTTCCGCAGAAATAATGATTGGATAAGGCGAGGCCACGAAGCCGTACTTCGAGATGACCTTGCAGACACTCCTCAAGGAAACCTTGGATGTCAACGTTTTGCCGTGAAAAATCATTGGCTCATGTTCTCCGTCGTAGATATCAACTACAAGAATGTTGAGAAAGGTTTCGTCCTTGAAAAAAAAGGAAAGCAAACTACCTTCAACGCTCCGACAACTATGCAGTAATGCGCGAATATACCCTTCGATCGTGCTGACACCGACAAGTTGATGACCAACTAGATATGTGTTGTGGGAAGACGAAACAAAGTATTCTGGTAATGGACGGGTCATGTCTTGCCAGGTGTCTTTATGTTGGTCGGAAAATGCGGAGTTGTCCTGAGAGAGAAGGAAAGAAACAAAACCATCGACAGTCATCACATCGGAGTCTGGAGATAAGTATTTCTTGAACAATGCACGAAGCTGGGACTGAGACGCTTCTGACTGCGAGAAAGAAACAATAAACATCGTCATTTCATTTATGCAGAAAAAAATATATTACCTTTTGCTTCTCAAGCATGAACTTCTCAAAGACCTTGAAGTCAAAGACACCGTCATTCTTTGCTCGTAGTGACTTGTACAGTCTATCAAGCTCTGGCCGAGCTTTGAGGAGCTTCACGAAGCGGCGAAAGTCGTCAAAATCGAGGTATTTTCGGTGATTCGTGTCGGCTTGCTATATTCCAAATATTAGGAAAAACTAAGCGAGATGAACGAACACAATTGTGATTACCATGAACAGTCTCAGAAGATCGTCCTTATTGGAGTTAATGTTTAATCCCCTGCACAATTTCACCACCTCCTCGAAGCTCAGCTTCTGGTCCCTCTCTTCGTCCGCGCCCTTCCAATACTGTTTCTCCCAAAGCGCTTGACGCATCTCCCCGTTCCCGAGCCCTCTCATCAATTCAAGGCGCACCTCATGCAACTCGCGAAGTGTCCGATCCCACATTTTGAACACCTCCTTCGTGGCTGCTATAAGGTGGAGGGTCTTGTAGTTCCCATTGAGGAAGTAGACGATGCTTAACCAGCGGTCTTGATAGTCCTGCGAGAGCTGGAACTGTTCGCGATGGAAGCGAGCATCGTCGCCGGAGCGGATCTCTTTGATATTTTCGATTGGAACTGGAAACATCGCGTTAAATCAAATGCCAACGAGCGAGTAAAGAGTGCGTACTGATTTTATGCTTCTTTGACTCCCATACAATCTGTCCTAGGTCCGCATCGAGGCGGAAGACACACTTTTTATGTGTTTTCGCAGAGACTTTCGTCATGGGTGTGCCCTGCTGCAACAACTGAGGGACCCGTATGTTGCCTATCGCTGGAGATGACGGCTCCTCTTCAGCATGGCTGGAAATGACCCCTTCCGTTACGCTCTCAAGTGGTTGTATGCCTGCTGTGGTCGTCGGTGTAGTCGCGGCATGGATAAGGACAGGTCTCAACGACGCGGCGGTGGTCACGTCTGACAGCGATTTGGAGTGGCCCCTGCGTTTCTTGCCTTCTGCCGTCACCGTCACTGAATGTTGTCCTGTCAAGGATTTCGACCTCTTTACTGGTATCGACCGAGCCTTAAAGTCGAGGAACCTGCGCTTGATGGATGCACGGATACCGTTCCTCTTCGAAGGCATGCTTGGCGCCGATGGGCCGTCGGCGAGTTCCCGAACAACATCGCCATTGCTGTTTACGATGTTTCCCGCTCTCTTGAGCATCCCTACTGGCCTCGACGTAGATGCTGGGGAATTAGCCATTGGAGAAAACCAGCAATACTTGGCCGGCGAGGCGCCGGGCCTTGTGAGCGCTTCAAGATTGTCAAGAACTTGGATTAGATATAAAGGGATTGGCACCGTGACAACCGTCAGTCGGCGTTCTCGCCTCCAGGGCGTATATGTAGGAAGTGAGTTGTGGCTTGTGTGGATCGTCACTTCCAGTTTTGTTTTCCGGTCGTCTTATATATCTTCATAGATAAACATCATACCGCAGCATATCGCTATATGGTCCGTTTGATTGACTAAGAGTCAAATAGCTATGTACTTTGGACAATAGAACAGTGGAGACAACGTTTAATACCTTAATACCGACAAAGACGCTAAGCCGGTGCCGCTCGACGAACTATGTCCTTGCACCATATTGCTTGCCGAATGATGCTCCATTTTTGAGCCCCAGTTCTCGGGCGCTCCGGGGGTTTTCCAGTCGACCTTGTCCCTAAATCTTTCAAACTATAGAACGCGCGTGAATGCACCCCAAGCCAGTAAATCCCGATCAAAACCGATTCCCGGTGAAGGGTTATGAATATCTAGGATAATTCTTCTCTCGCGCAAATTTGTTTGACGTATGACTCACAGCTGGCAATACTTGGTTCTAGTCATAGTGCGTATTCACTACATCTCTCCTAATCTTCTAATCATAGGAGGCGACGTGTAGGCTGTAACTTGTCGATTGTTCTAGCCCTCCAGGTTCAATATGGGCGCTCACACAGCCAATAATAGACGCCTACGCAGTGAAACGAGGAAACGTCGATTCTGTGCGTTTCGTGGTTTACTTCATGTCGGCGAAACTAAAATGACTATCCGATAGACACCATCCACTAATAATCCGTCTGCAACCTGGTGGTGTACGCTCTGCACCTTGAGACGAAGGCAAAACCGTGGCCAAAATCTCAGGCCGAGGCGGTAAATAAAATTTACGATCTTGGTGGCTCGCGCATGGTGCATTGAAGAGCCTGGCAACGCAGTGTCCAGAATCAACGACATGCTTGAACTGACCTCAACCTTCCTTTGATCCTCAACTGTTTGAATTCCAAAGAAATCGATCACTCCGTGTGTCAACCATCTCGAAGAATATGTCGAGTTTATGCAGTGTAGCAAGATCAAGACGAACGCGCCTGCAGCGAGGATTCGTATGCACATAGCATAGCATAGCAAGGTGCTCATTGCGTTTTTATTCCTCAAGCGCACCATTTTAGACAATGAGAGCGAGACAAACGGAACACACTCCGCCACACGTGGGAGATCAGACCCCAATACGACACTCGCCGGGTCCAAGTTCCACTAACCAACTTCATTGTCATCGAAAAACGACGACCCTGCTTTGTTTATCTTTGGGTCTCAAGGCTCTGCAAATAATGCGAATACCATCACCCCCGAGGATCACCGCGAACATCGACGACGCCGACCAACACTACGAAAGCATCGTATTCACCTCTCCTCGCGAGATCGTGTATCTCGAATACGATCCCTCTGTACCTCTTCCGCCTAAACCCAAGCCTTCAAATTCAACGGAAAAGGACGAATGGACCCGATTCGTCTGCATCAGCGATACGCAGTCCCATGTCTTCAGTATCCCGGACGGCGATGTCTTGCTGCACAGTGGCGATCTGACGAATCACGGAACGCACGCCGAGTTCGTGAAGACGATGGAATGGCTGTACGAGCTACCCCATAAGATCAAGATGTAATCGTGCTCGTTTTCTTCTGAACTTACATGCATCTGACGAACCTGTGTCTAGAATCATTGCAGGCAATCACGACCTAGCGTTGCACGAAGAATGGTACGAGAACGAGCACCAAAACTGGCATAGGATCGTTGGAAAACAAGTATGTATTTGGCATAGACAAAGCCTCTCTTCACTCCTGATGCTACGCGATGCCTATAGGATACGAAACCCATCGTCGAGATGGTGAAAGGTCAACGGGCGCGCGATGCTCGAATTGTCTATCTCCAAGACGAAGAATATCAATTCAAAGTGCACGAAGATGGGAAAACCTGGAGCGTGTATGGATCGCCTGTGTGTTTTTCTTTTCTTTTCCCCCCTTGTACCTCATCTCTCGTCTCTTCACCTGCACTTTCTCGAAAAAAAGCAGCATAACATTATAACTAAGCAATGTCTTTTCTCACTCATAGTGGTCGCCTGAATTTTTTAACTTAGCATTCAATTATTCCCGTGATGATGGTGCCGGTAAGTATAAACGCTACCCCATTTTCATTAATAGTCACTTATCTTTCCTTCACACACAAACCATTTTCCTTTCCTTACAGATCTCGTATCCAAGTTCCCTAAAACAGACATACTGTAAGTATTTCTATCGGTCCTAATCCCACTGCTTACAGTGGTGGAAGGCATATATAGAATCCCTATCTCTCCCAACATACCCCGTTATCCACCTTCTTCCTCAATATACCAGCAACTCACACCGATTGCTTAACATAGGTTAACCCATGGGCCAGCACATCAGATTCTAGACAGAATAGTTCGTGGAGACGAAGTCGGGTGTGAAAATCTTCGGAACCGTCTTTCTGAACTACGGCCCCGCCTACACCTCGCAGGACACATCCACGAAGCCCACGGAGCGTACATCCACACTTGGGATCCCACGGCGAATTTTGAATCTCCCGAAATTCAGAACGACGATCCGCTGGTTGCGAGCAGTCGAGACTTACCTGACGAAGAGGCCAGCAATGCGGAACGCACTGTGTTCGTAAACGCAGCCAACTGGCCCATGGGATCACGAGCCAGAAGGAACGGAGTACAGTCGGCCTTCGGTGGTCCCGGATTCCAACCTATAGTGGTCGACCTAAAAGAGCACTAGGCAAGACATCAGTTTGTTCGTTTTGTACCTGTTTTTCCCCTCTCGTCTTATTTCTTTATTTCTTGCTTTCTTTTCTATTATGTATCTGAATCCCTCATCCCCGGATTATACGCACTCATCCGAAAAATTATTTTATGACCAGTTGTGCTTATTCAATTCGTCCTTTAATGTCCGATGCCCGATGCCCAACAACTCACGCTGCGCAATTGTCAATCCTCCATCGTCGTTAGCATTATTGACATAAACTGCACACGCATTCAAATAGCAAACTCTTTCGCACCGTTCTTCCGAACCTCCTACGGCACCATTTAGCCTGAAGGCCTTATGTTACGCATTCCAACATCTCTACGTGCTCGATTCAATTGAACGAGCCGACGGTACACAATAATTATATAAACTAGCCTAGGCCAATGTCCTTCGTTCTAAATCCTGCGCCGGCGCACGTATTCTGATTGGTCGCTCCAAGTCTGTATATTTTTATATGGAAAACGACCATGTTGTGATTACAATTATATATTGTGTGTACATATTACAGGGACAACCATGTCATTCCACAGAATTCGAAGGATGGATGTATTGAGAAAATGCCGTATCTATAGTACCATATACATACGGTACATACGGTACTTCCATACGTACTTCCATACGTTATAACTTATCATTATCCCATATATCGTGTTCGCATGCGAATGCAGGACAAAATTGAAAAAAATCGGACTTTTCATGCAAGTACTCTCGCTGACATGGGTAAAGCATGTCAGGACTGAGAAAGGTTCTGTCATTGATAAGTATGCCAGGAAGTATGTATATGTATTATGCGAAGTTTTTGTATGGTACACTATTATTTCAAAGTATTTACTATGTATGCACGCGCCTCGAAGGGAATTCAGCGATGAGACGAAATGGAATGGGATGGGATGGGAGAGCAAGGTGGGAGAGTGAGTATAGGAGAGCAAGCTGGGATGGGATGGGAATATGTATATATGTGCGCGTGCGGTATGCGCGTATGTTATTGTTATATGCGGGTGGGTGAGTGGGTGAATGTATGTATGTATGTTACAGCAAGTCGGAAGGATGGATTCAATCATCGTCGGCCAAAAACGAGAAAAACAAAAGGACAAAAACAAAACAAAGAATTTTAAAAATGAAAGGGAAGAAGAAAGAAAGAAAGAAAGGAAACGTGGCAACAGGTCAAGCAAACTAGTAGAAAAAAAAACACAGCAGGGGTTTAAACAGACAAGTAAAAGCAAGGAAGCGAGAAAACATATCGAGACAGAAAAACAGCATTGTGATGAACATAGCGCGACAACACGATAACAGGCGGACGGACGGGCGCATAGACGTATGGATGGACATGGGATGAGTCGATGAGTTGAGTTGATGGACACGAGATGGACACGGACGGATAGCAGATACAAGAAAATTAAAACAGGGTATAATCCTATATAAAACAAAGCAACGAACAAAACCACGAGAACAAGTTGAAGGATGAAAGAGAACAAGATGGGATAACAAGGTTTCAAAACAAAACAATAGAAAAAACAATTGAAGGAGTTAGTTAGTTCACAAAAAGGTTGGCGGTTGGCAGGTCCGACCACCGTGACGAGCGTAGTAGCGGCATCACAAATCACAGAAGGAAGGAAAGCGCTCAAGCGCTAAGAATGTCGGCGACGCGAGCTCTTCTCGCCCGGTTTGGGGTATCTGCAGATGAATTTCCGTCGTGCGCATTGACTGGTTACAAATTTTAAAAAGAGAGCCATAATCAGTATGCGATGAAGAAAGAACGAAAAAGAAAAGAACATCGGTCCATCCAACTCACTTGCAAGTCTGATCCTCAACATCAGCAGGCGGTCTCCCACAAGGGACCTTCCGCTCCCTGCAGAACGTACACGCCTGAGAGATAGAGAGCTTCTTGGGTTCTCTGCCGCCGGTCTGCTTCGAAGTCTTCGTGCTGCTTCCCACTGTCACCGCTGCCGGCGGAGGAGATGCATTATCAGAAGAATACGTCGATTGAGAGCCCGAGCGGGGGGTCGTGCCGGGTCCTGTTCCTGCTGGTCCTTTGCCTACGACACCTCCCAGTCCTACACCACCGACAACAACAGAGTCCACCCCACTCCCACTAGCCTGATTCAGACTCGGACTCGGATTGGACATCGCCATCGACGTCCCATCCACTCGAGTTTTACGAGGACATCCGCTTTCCCCAACCCCGCCGACACTCCCACCACCAGGCGACACCCGCTGCTGTCTGCGCTTCTTCGTCCGAATGGGCGAGATGGAGGGGCCGGCTTGCTCGTTATCACCTCCGATGATGGAAGTGGAAATTTTCAACTTCGAAGCGTGCGCGATCTTCTTCAAGCTCTTCGCCTTTTTCCTCTCCATTTCCTTCTGCTTTTGTTGTTTTTCCTGCCTTTCCTCCTCCTCAAGGCGGAGCATGAACTCGAGGTGCGCCGTCAGCTCGGAGTATTTGGATAGTTTCTCTGGTGGGACCGGCTCATGCTGTTAGGTATGTTAGTTAGTCGAATGCATATATGCACGCATGTGAGAGAGGGGAAAGGGGACAGTGAAATGTAGGACGTACAGCGACGTAGTATTTCGGTTTCTCTGGAGGAGAACCGGACGATCCTGGAGTTGAGCCCCTAGTACTGGTAGAAGCAGAAGGCGCCTCATGTGAGTGGCCGCCTGTGCCCGTACCCGAACTTCGAGGCATCGCAAAATGATTGGGGTGTATGAGCACTGGCATATTCTAATGCAAACATAAAATGAGTATATAAACCCTTGGATCAGAGGGCGTAGCCCACAAGAAGAACATACCAAAGGTTGTTGATGATGATGAAAATATTGACTACTACTACTAGTACTAGCAGTCGTGGGCATCATCATCATCATCTGCGGTCGATGATGTTGTTGTTGCTGCTGCTGTTGAAACACACGCGGATCCACAAGCTCTTGGTGTGTCGAACTCGTGCTCCTACTCGAAGTAGAAGTCGTAGGCGAACCCGGAGAAGTGGGCCCAACGGAATGACCCGACTGGTCATTATTCGTCGAAGACTGGGACTGAGATTGATAATAGTACCCATTCCAATAGGCCGAGTTTGTAGCCCACGGAGACGTATCCTGATGCTGCTTCAGCGTAGTAGCATCGAACAGTTTTCCAGGATGATAATGCTGCTGGTGCTGCTGGTAGTGGCCATCGACATACGACACCGCCCCAACATGGTGTTTTCGAGGAGCCTCCTATATCGATGGATCAACAAGATCAGCGTTCATCGTAAATATATAAAACCGAATAAATATACATACGAAATACAACTCGTCGCCACCATTAGTAGCCTCCAAGCCGGATGCCGATTGGTGATGATGGTGGTGGTAGTGGTGATCACTACTAGCAGTAGTTGAAATTGGCGAACCACAACTACTAGAATCGTATTGGTTCTCGGATACAGGCGCCTGACTGTGTACGTGTTCCAGTACGGACGCGAAGCCGTTGGCGGATTGAAAAAGATTGGATTGGAGTTGTGCCGGCATCATCTAGACACATGAAATGTCACTGCTCTGATGCTTCAACACCACACATACACACGCGCATTCTCAAATTTCTGAAACTTACGAATTTGTGTTCAACGTAAACAGAGAGAGAAAAAGAGGCTATAGACCTCTGGGAGGGATGAGTTGAATGGGAAGATGTGGTCGTTAATGAAAGGAAAGCGCCGCGCAGTGAATGCGGGGAAAAGAAGAGGAAAGAATTTAGGTAATGGTTAATATAGACTCCCCTTTCAAGTTTAGCTTTCTCGTACACACGGCACCTGTCAAATTTATTCTGGGGCTCAAATTCTCGAATCCCCGAAACCTAATATACAATAATTAGTCATCTAATCTACAATAACGTGGGATTCAGCCAAGCCCTCTCCTTCACCAGACTTTTCATCGCAGAGTATTCGACTGGTCCACAGTGACGAGGAGTTGAAACCAGTAGTGTCGGCCGCCGTGAACACTCCGCGCATATGCGCATGGTCATCGCATAGAAAAGTCGAACTGATGTGGGTATCCCATATCAATATGTACCCATCGAGGTTGGGCCGAATCATTCAAGTTATAGAGTCCTTAATCAAAGAGGCCGTCAATATATGCGCCCTATCCGACGACGACGATATAAACAATAAGACCCGAGCCATCGTTCATTCGTTTCGCCAACAATAAGAGTATCAACACGAACATTACCAAGAAGCTAGACAGAAAGGAGAGGTACCCTAGGTAAGACTCAGAGCAACACCCATTTTAAGTCCTGTGTTGATATTTAATTACCAAGAAGCGAAACAGAAAGTAGAGGTGAAGCGTACCCTTTAGCCAGGATCAAGATTTGGTCCAGATACGCGCATGCATCTTCAGCCTAACATACGAGGCATATATGCGTCTGTCCAGAAAGAAGAGGTCGTCCAGTGTCGTAAAGCGTCGTCGTCGTGCTCGTCCCAAGCGCGCTGATATGCCATAGTACATTGCATACCGTAAATACACACCATTCGACAGTCTTAGTCTATCCAACACACAAGCGACTTGAATCGAGATCTATCATCTTGTAGATCCTGAATTGCATGAGCTGCATGCAAAACAAGCGAGAAAAATACGTAAAGTCAGGGGGAAAAACAAAACAAAACGAGAACAAGAACAGCTTGAAGGAATGAGTATGCGTATGCGTATGCGTACCGGGTATTCGAAGAAAGAGTATCACGCGTCATGAACGTCTTGAGCATTGACAGCGTTAAACCATAATGATAGTGAGGGTTCAACGTTTCAACGTTCAGATCGGTTGGGGTTTGTTCACCTCAGTCAGGTTAGTGTCCAGAAAGAAGGGAAGCAAACTCACCCCTCACCCATTCACGATGTCCTAAACTCCGGGCCGACTCAGCCTATCACAATTCAGAATTTAGATTCAAAAACGACCGACCTCCAACCTCCCTCCCAAAGTTAGCATATACATACTTGGAGAACTTATCAGAAGATTCAGAACGAACAAAAAACCCGAGATGAATCAAAAAAAAAACCACAAACAAAAATCTCCTCCCTTTCTCTCAAAAAAAAAGAGACTAAAACCCGGAACCCTATTAAAAGTATACTAATCGGCCCAATGTACAAAAATACCCTCCCTTTCTCTCAAAAAAAACGAGACTAAAACCCGGGACCCTATTAAAAGTATACTAATCGGCCCAATGTACATAGGTACTTACCCACAAAATCAAAAAGCCCACACAGTGCACACACTTCAAAATTCGGGGTGGGTGGGAGGGTTGTGAATCGGATTCCGGAATGAAGACCCGCACGGCGCGTGGCGCACGCCTCAGGCCTTAGAAGTTAGGCCTCACTTCACTCAGGGATGAGCGCGAGCAGTGGGCCCTGAAGTGAACGTCGAAAGTTGACGTCGAACGTGGAACATTTCGTAAGAAAAAAGAGTGCTCTCCAGGACTTGTGTATTCAATGATTCAAATTTAAATTCCAAAGGGTTCATCGATGCGTGTGAACAACTCGTCTCGCATGTTACGGTACGTATTTGGGTACATGAACACCCCTTAAACCTTCGTAAGTTCGTATGCATTATATTGTATACATATCTACTAACATTACATAGGTTAGAGCTCAGTTAGGGCCGTTAGGATCGATCCCAAGTGCGGATAATCATAAAAACCCTACCCAAACCCTAAATTCTAATGTCAAATAAATGGACCTAATCCCAATGCAAGGGAACCCCATTAGGAGTAAGAACTTCAAGCTTGAAGGTTGTGTCCACATGTACGATATATAGAAAAAAAAGAGATATCAGTATTTGATCAATATGTTGTCGTTGCGATGATAATATAATACATTGAATGAATTGATACTATGGATAGCGATGTATTTGCGAAATTGTACCCAAGGGAAAACTCCTTAATTGATGTCCCGAATCTTGACTTGAATAAATAGAGTAGAAAAGAGGTGTTGTGTGAACTGTGCGTCGTGCAAAGGCAAATGACGGAATCCTGTGGAGATGAAGGGCTCCGGTTAGAAGTAATACAAAAGACAAAACCAAAAGAGATTAAAGACAAAAATTTAAAACACTAACCTTGCTCCAAGCACCCCAAAGGAACACAATACAACCCAAGGGGCGCATCATCCTCATTCGTCTTCCCCTGTTGCCTAACCACAAACTCCACAAAAATTAAATCCTTCATATCACCCACACAATCGAACGGCAAACAGAGCTCCTCCTGCCAAACAGGATTGAACCCGTTATCCTTGACAACCTTCGTCCGGAACGACACTGTCCGCGCAGAGCTGGGCACCGCACCGGGCGTCTGGCTGGCGTCGGTGGACGGAGAGTATTTCGCCCCAGCGGCCGTGGCCGAGTCGGGGAGGAAAGGCGAGTGCGACCAGTCTGGGATGTGGAGCGAAACTTCGACAAAGGGATCTACGATGGATTTTTCGATGATTTCTTGTCCTTTGGAGTCGCGTAGTCGGGGGATCTGCTGTGCAGAGATGATCTACATCAAATAGTAATATTATTCATGGCGTCAGATGTGTAGGCCATACAGAGCAAGTAAATGTTGGATCCACGCACAGTAACGTCAAGGAAATGCTGTGTTCTCTTCGCTAGCAAGTTCTTCTCTGGGCAGCGGAGCGCTTCGGGCTTAAGAACATATCCACTGCGCCCATTACGCTGGAACATCGCTTGATTAATGACGTATCCCAAATCTATCATTATCAATTAATATTACTTTCCTTTCCTTCATAAATATCCTGGAACTCACCGAACGTTTGCCAGTTAATCGCCACAACCTGACAACCCGCAGCCCAATAACGATGCGGCTCATAGTTTGTCGAATTAACCCGGGTGCCTTTCGGATATATCCTAACGAGATGCGTATGGTTATGCTTGACCAAATCTTGCATGCTCGCCTTGAGCAGGCGATTCGCCGCATTCTCAGAGAGCGAGAAAATGTATTCAGGCGCATACTCGACGTCGGCATTGATCCCATGACATTTCACTCCGATCGTATAGACCAGGAGAGATGCCAGCCTGAAAGACATTTTTTTCTTCTTCTTTTCGGGTGGCTTGCTGCCGTTTCCATCGCCTTTCCCCCGGATTATTTTCCATGTCTTCTTCAGGTCGGTTATACCCTCCTTTAACAGAACCTCCGCCTCGTTGTCGGTTGCCTCCGACGAGGAAGTCACTGGTACGGCTGCGGCGGTGGCGGATTTCGCGGATTTCTGAGCAACCGCCTTTTTGGCAAGTCGTTCTGCCTGCACTGCCGCTAATTGTTCGACAATGTAAAGGTTCTTTGCCTGGGAGCAAATTGAATTAAATTGATCCATGCGAATCTAGAAAAAGACAAACCAACCTTGAGTAAAATTTTATTCTTAAGTTTCTCAGGACTAGGTAGAGCAACGAGCTTCGGACGACCCTCTACAGGTGCTTGGATTAAAGCATCACCCAGTGTTTCCGTCATGATATCGACAATTTTGTCCTGCTGCTCGAGGCCACAGTGTACTTCAGCAGAAATCAAAACAGGGTACGGCGACGTGACAAATGCATATTTAGAGAGAGCCGTGCAGATGTCTCGCAAAGAGACTTTCGAAGTGAAAGTTTTGCCATGATAAATCATGGGTTCTTTATCGCCGTCGTATATATCGACTAGAATAATAAATAGAACTTGATTATGTTACTAACGGTGGAAGTACGCACTGTAACTCACGTTCGACGCTTCGGCAGCTGTGTAGCAGAGCACGAATATACCCTTCGATCGTGCTGACACCCACTAGTTGATGACCGACCAGATAAGTGTTATGGGAGGAAGAGATGTAGTAATCCGAGATAGGCGCAGTCATATCTTGCCATATAGCCTGGTTCTGTTCAGAAAAGGCGGCGTTGTCTGGAGATAGAAGGAAATTTGAGAAGCCATCCTGACTCAAAGTGCCGGCTGGCTCGTTCGGAGCAGGTCCTGCAGCAGAATATTTCGTGAATAACACATGTAATTCTTCATCGGTAAGCTTCGTCTAGAGAATAGTTCTTCAGTAAAGCAGTACCAGAATGAGAAGACAATAGGCTAACCATCTGATATTCTTTCATAAATTTAACGAAAGCTGCCTCATCGAATTTACCGTCATTTGACGTACATATTTTCGCATAAATTCCTTCCACCTCCGGACGGCGTTTCAACGTTTTGGAAAACAGTTGGAACTGGGCAAAGTCAAGGTAGCCGCGGTTCTGGATATCTAACCCCTAGGAGGATACTGCTTCAGCTGATTAGACGAGCAGTACAAAGAACCAAACTGCACCTTGAACAAGCTTTGCAGTTCCACAGTGGGCAAGTTCACATTGAGACGTTTGCAGAGACGTTCGACGTCGTCAAAGTCGAGAACCTGGTCCCCCTCTTCGTCCGCGCCTTTCCAATACTGCCGTTCCCAAACCGTCTGTCGCATATCCACATTTCCCAGCCCGTTCATTAGACCCTGCCGGATCGCATACAGCTTTTGAAGCGCGACGCTCCACATCTGGAATACATCCTTCGTCTGGGTCACGAAATGTAGTGTCTTGTACGTGCCGTCCACGATATAGATCACGGTTATCCAACGTTCTTCCAGCTCTTCTGGAAGTTTGAATTGTTCACGGTAATATCGCGCATTTGCCCCTATCCGGAGTTCCTTGATAGCTTCGATGGGTACTGACGACACAACAAATTCATCAATGTGGCAAAGATCCAAACGCGAACAGAAAACACACCTATTCCACCTTTATTCGACTTGTACAATATCGTTCCCTCATCGGGATCGATCCTAAACGTAACCTCTCGCTGCTTCTTCTCCGAGATCTTCGTCACAACAGTACCCGACTGCAATACCTCCGGAATGTCGATGTCAGCCACAACCGGTGGTTTATCACCTATACTCGGACTCGAGTCGTTGTTTCCCTTGTCGTAGATCAGGGGCATCGCATCCTTAACAATTTCCCTCGACATCCTCGCGAACTGCTTCGCTTCTTTTCTCGCCCAATGTGTTGCTCCGTGCTGCGAAGGCATCGTGTAGTACACTGCTACTGGTGAAGGAGCTTACAAGCGGCAGATCACGAAATGTGAACTAATTATGGCTCTGGGCGTGTCTCACAGTCTGCAGCCTGCCAGGACACAAATCCACGTCCCAATACGGACATGTCTCAATATGGGCATAAGGCATGTGCGTCTGCCCGCTGGAGCACTAAATTTTATGTATTCTTTACATTGCGTGCACAGCAAGCCACCAAGAAAATTTAAAAATTGGAATTAGGTCTGAATCACAATATTAAACTATTTTCAAGCGTGAGTATCCAATAGAGCTTTAAGTTCTTCTTAATAATGTCAAAAGTACATCTATACATTAGAACAGAGCAGGGATAAGATCTTATGGTTCCATAAGTATATGTAAATGAAGAGCATTGCATTTTTTGTATTCTTCCTTTTTCATTACGCCGTGCCCCGCAGGCTTAGATATTTTTGTACATAGACTACATGTCAAATAAATAGGCCAAAGGCAATGGTATACATGATTATCTACTCGTGCTATTAGCTACGTACTAAACGCAAAATAAAATTCAGACGCCATCTGCCCTGTAGATACCTAAAAACACCAAAAACTGGAGCCTTACTCACCGCACCAAGCTACCTGGCTAATCGATTGATCCATGAGTGGCTTATCAGATGATCAAATGCTCAACGCGTCGCGTCGCCCAATTAGTGTCACGTAACTCTTTCTTGTATTCTCTTTTAACTGTTTCCTGCACGAAAAAGCAAGTAGGACTTACCATATGTACGTTCAAATTCCAGAAAATCGCGGTGGCGAAGTTTACACACAAAAAAAAATAGATCTTTGTTCCGAACCATACCAAAAACAAATAAATACACGAGCTTTGACCTGAGGTGTCGTAGCTCGACAATAACATTAGCGAGAGTATCTGTGTATGTGATAGCGTCACCTCCTTCAACCCAATGTTCGTACAAAACCCCTTCCATGACTTGTTCGTTTCTTTGGCCTTCGTCCGACATCTCAGCACTGGATAAAATTCCCGACAATCATGCTCGGGATACCCCACTTATCCCTGCGGATCGTGAACGAAAAACAGCAATTAATGAATCCTTCTTCCATCGCCTGGTTTTCATCGTCTTTCTTGACTGTGACCGATCCATTGGAAGATGTGGAACCTGAAGATACAAATTGAGTCAATGGGTCAAAGGACCGAGACAAACACGTACTTGATAACTGTGCCTTGCTGACGACGGGACTGGTACTGCCTGAATTTAGAACAGGCTTATATCGCAGAACACAAGAGGTCAAAACAGCCTTTTGGCTCGAATCGAACGCCACATGGCCGTATTTCTATGATCAAATAAGTCAAGAGCTTTATACAAAACATAGTAATGCATGCTTACCTCCCAGTAGTTGACAGCAGATTCCTCGGCCATCAATTCGTAGATACACAAACGACCCTGTGAGAAAAATGAAATAAAAAGATATCCTCGCGCGTAATTTCCGACTTACATCGCGCATCATATACCCATCGACGCCGACCAGCTCCGTGAATTCACGATTGCCTTTGTATATCTCGCCCGTTCTTCTCCACAGACACGCCGGCACGCCCATGGCAGAGAACACCCGGTCATAATCCAGGAGCATGCGCTCAAACGCTTCTTCGATGAAGACCAAGTCCTAAGTAGGTGTCAGTTTGAAAAAAAAAAAAAAAAAAAAAACACGTAAAGTGCCACATACGAGATCTCGAAGGGATTGTGCCACTGCCTGAAAATCACCATGTCAGTAATTTATGTGGGAATGAGATAAGAGAATGTACCCTAAATTTAGGTCGAAGCACAGATAGTGGTTGGAGAATCTGTTGTTTTGATTCTTGCGATACACTGGGAGATGGTTAGCTAGTAAAACGGTACGAAGCACAAGCCAAGCTGCTCACTTTCTGTCCATCCATCTCGAGAGCCTCGCATAGCCTTTAACATAGTTATAAGGCTTCAATAGACCCGCCTCATACTTACTCCTGATGACCCTATTCAATCTCTCGTCGCGTGAGCCTGATTCCTGATCAGCCGCTGTTAAGAGGAATTTTTCTGTTTTCGTCGCTGCAGGTAAAATTGTTTCTGTTGATGAAGGTGCAGTTTCAGGCAGCGAAACTGCAGCTGGGGTCGTGGTGGTCGCAGGATATACAGTTGCATGTGCTTGCCCCGCAGGATTCGTTATAGTAGCCGCTGAGGAAGAAGATGCGGCTGACACTGTGCTCGCAAATGATGTCGATGTCACAAGAGATGGCGATATTGTCGTCGGAGGCGAAAAGAATGTTCCATCATCTAACGTCTCCAAAAAGTCACTAAAAAGAACAAAAACGCTGTCAGAGGCGTATAATAGATTGGCTTGATAAAAATAACATGCGTCAGGACCGAAAACTCGTTGCCGAACGTTTCTGGAGAGTACATGTAGGTCGGCACCGACATGGGCCACGTCGCAGTAGCCTGCGCTGGCTGCCCTTGGTAAACTGGTACTATATCGAGGATTTGGTATGAGATACGTAAGATTATTGCATTGAGTAATGATCATACCAGGTGCATATGTTCGAGGAACTTCAACGGTCGTGGTGCCAGCAGGCGCAATCAGAGGCTTCTCTGGAACCTTTGGCCTTCGCTCATCATGACAGAGATGTCCAATCTCTCGTTTGATGCTGAATAAAACCCAGTTAAAGAGCAAAAATCAATGGTAACACCGCAAAAAAAAACTCACCATCGTTGACAAGGCCGTCCTTCATCGCAAGTCATATGGCTTCGTCGGCAATACAAGCACGCATGATTGACTTTTCTCCTCTTTGCCGGTTTCTTTTTCTTTCCAGCGTCGTCGTCGCCTGCGGTTGCGCTGCTCGAAGCCTCTGTCGGCGTTAACAAATTAATCGAATTGGCGCTTTGCGTTGAGTCTGCGTAGGTGGTGAACGTCGACATTGTTGGGCTAGACGCGCGTTGTCCAAAGAAACCTTTTGCTACCACGAATTCATAGGAAGTCCTGGTAGGCACGAAGGACTGTGAACAATAGCAGACAGAGGGAGCGACTTGCAGAAATAAAGGTCACCTGTTTGACTTGTTTGGAAATTGACCAAATTACCGCTTTTGGGATTGTAATAATGCCGAAGGCGTGTCCAGACTCCTTGCTATCACCATCTTGTCTTCTGTGGTTCCTCTTGAAAACCCCCGGGTAACTGCTGCGACACTCCGCGACGTGGCGGTCGAACCAACGCTGGACTCTAATGAGCATCGGACTCGTGGTGGCAAGTCTTTCTTACTGGACTACGCTCAGGATTATATTGGAATGCTACTCTCGTTATAAATGAGGCGCCATTTCACCCCAAACTACCAATAGTTGAAAGCGGCAAGATATTGCCTCAAATTGGGTCTGTTCTGGAGGCATAGAACTCTGTTGGAAAATCTGGATAATTTCGCTTGTATCCATCTCAATTACACGGAAACCAGGTGCAATCGTTTGAATCTCATTTGGCGCATGGAAAGAAACTCACCACGCAGCTTGCGGGACGTCCAAAAATCAAGATTGCATGGAACACATTCGCTGCTCTTACTCTGTCATTATAGGCACTGCACATAATGAAACCCGAATATCATTCCTCAGTATCAAACCATTCAAATTCTATGAAGGATAAATGGCAAACAGCAAACCACTAGCCGCTGATGTACTTCACAATTCCGCAATACGTTCCAAACATACATATATCCCCTCCTAGGCATTTTCATACTTGATTGACTGTGTCCGCTAAAAACAATGAATGCGATCTTGGTCGGAACGTACGATCCCAATGTATTACCAGGTGTCCACCTTTGTCGGAAAGTTATGCCTGTACTATGACGCGCAGTGCGCGCAATGGCTTTGGAACTATTCTTGAATCCTACAACCTTGATTGACTTTCCTCATGTTCGGCGGATAAATTTAGACCGTCCTATGCAGTCTTCCATTGTGCACGCCGTTTCCAGTCCGAGGCCGTGTGTGAATAGCATTCCATCTGCTGTTCCTCAAAACTCGCCTTACCATCGCAGAGCACACCTCATTCATCGTGTTTTCAATGTGATATGCCCACCCTCCCAGGCGCATCGTGCATGCCACGACGTACACTTGACTTTAAAACCTTGTGCACATGCGAGGGGTTTCTTTCTTCTCTCCGGTTAGCGCTTGCTCTGCTCTCACAATCATTCGAGTGTTTTCATTAGAGCCACATATCACCAATGGCTGACCCTTCTGTGGCGCAATTACCTGTACTCGACCTGGTCGCTATAGCCAAAACTACCAGGAAGAGTCTCGACCGACTTGCCTCATTCTCCAACATACGAAGGTCAGACACAAGAGTACTATATCCCACCGAAACTTTACTTACTATACTGCGGCTTAGCTCCATCAACGAGCCACAGCAAGTTCAAATCCTCTCAAAAGTCTCGTCTAAAATCGTCAACTTTATACAACTAATTGACTCGAGCATCCTCTCTGCTCAATGTGGATACCAGTTAGCAAGCGACGCTATGATCGTGTGTGACCCAGAAGAGACGGAATGGGACACGGACGTTAATATTGAAAGCTTAAAAGCGGTATGCAATAGAGGAGAAGAACTAGCAAAAGAGGTCGCGGACGGGTTCAGAGAAATCAAACAAGAAGTTTATAAAGTATGTCACGTCTTTTTTGTTTGCTCTCAAGATATCGGCCTGATGCTCCTTCAGATCGCAGCTTCAACCAAAGATAGCACATTTATGGTCCTCGTCCCACCTGATGTCTCACATAGTGTGTTTTCAGTCTTTTTTCTGACCATGTACTAATAATTGATCTCGTTACCAGCCGAAACACTGAAGATGCCACTGAAAGATATTGGAACTGGTCTAGTGGAAAATTTGAACCTACTTTCGCAATTCTCCACTGCAGTAACCAGCATCTCTGGCTGGTGGATGTTCGTCAAAGAAGATTTAGAAGCAGAAGTTTCGGTTCTTTTCCCCAACACCCCTGGGATCATTGACACAGCATCAGTCGCAAATTTCGCTATGTGGTCAGATATAAAAGATGCATATCAGCAATACTACGATGCCGTAAGTTATACCCCATTCATTGACATTGGTCGCGTAAACCCAGTGGACTGAATTTCTATGCTCGTTCGTTTAGATCAGCTCAGCACAAGTTAAATACCCTACCCTTCTCAAGTCATCGACAGAGGCTTGGAAGTCTGTTGCAGTAGCGAATGCCAGAAGCGCTAATGCAAGTACAGTCCAGCATGAAACGCTAGCTCTGCCCGGCGAAAGCACGACAGTCGACCAAGCATCCAGGATGTCCAGGAGCAGCAGGATATGGAGTTTGTTTGACTCCGTACGGAAGGCCCGAAAGAGGCGGTCATCAAAGAGGAAGAAGAACGCTAAGAGAGATGGAAATATCGTTGAAGAAAAAGACGGAGAGAAGGCACCTGCGGACACTGCAGAGGCACCAGCAATTAACGACATAGAAGCGCCGCCTGTCGCTCCAGCATTGACAAACACAGCAGCTCGTAGATCGCCCTCATTCTCTGGACTCGCTCTTTATAGACCTGCCTCCTCGAGGACCAGCTCTGCCACCACCACCACCACGTCCTCTTCGTCTAGTTATTCAAGATCCAGAAGCCCAGGAACCCCTCCTGCACCACTATCACGCGTGCAGAGCACCTCGCAGCACTCCGCCGCGACTAATGTCACTACAGGCCGACCCGGAAAAATCAAGAGAATGTTTTCTTGCTGCGCAGGAGATTTTTTCGATGTCAGCCTGGGGCATTTGGGTCAATACGGTGCTGGTCATATTATGTAACTCTATAGTTCTATTGTGCTGATGGTGCAATATGGCAGGACGAAGTGCAAAAAAAGATGAAAACCCACTGGCAGGTCCTGAACGACATGGTACCAGGCTGCCAGAGGATGCCGTATCTCAGTGATGATTCCATCCACAAACACATGATTACTTGATAAACGACTGGCAGATATTGAGGTTTTTTCTTTATTTGTAATGATGGCTACCTCGATTACGGATATATTTATGTGGTATTTCTTAAATATTTAGTATTGGTGTTGGAAATTCGAGTTGGAAGTTGTACGTGATAGGATCATCATCTGTTATTTCTACCGCGTCGTGCTATACCATCGACACAAGTCAATTGATTATAAATTAATTACATTCAAATGTACAACCAGCACATCGCAGTACGGAAAACATGCTGGTATGATTCACAAGGTATACCTGAAATCAGGAGCCCTATCGCCCATCTCTCTCAATTGCTGGTCGGTATATTGATTCTTCTCGCCACTCTCCAGAGCTGCCTTAGCATCTTCGTCCCTTTTATTATTGATACGAACATAAGAGCGAACGATAGTCGGGACGATGACGAAGCCAGCTACAACAAAAAGTAGTAAACAGCCATCTAGAGAATAATAAATGTTAGGGCTTGATAAATTCATCAAGCTGTCTTTCAGACGTACGTCCAATAAAGAACCGTGGAGAGTCTTGACTTCGATAGACGCCTGAGGCCAGAACGGCGCCAAAGTTGCCAAAGATGATGTGTAATTCCATCTCGTATCCACGTTTGTATTGACCGGCTACGTTGTTTCCAAGCCTTCGATAGGAGTTGTTGTCAGTAAGAAAATCGGATGAACTCAGAGAAAGAAAAGGGCATAGCACAGACCAGGCAATGATAGCGGGGAAAGCGGCGTAACTTCCAGAAACTACGAAGAAGGTACCAAAGTATTTGACGCCGTTCGGCGCACCAGAAAGGTTGATTATGAGACCAATTAGACAGAAAGCCAGCCCAAGCATGATGAATGGCGATCTCATCTTCATTTTATCTGAGTAGTGCGCAAACACGAGGACCAGGATAGCTAGAAGACAAGTTAGCATCTTTTTCTTTTCTGGAATTGGATAGGGCAACTGACTAGCAAGGACGTAAGGTGGAACGATCAAGAGTTGACCAATAACAGGTGGGTATCCGAACGATTCGATGAGCATACTGAAGCAAAAAAAAAACATTGAAGGACAATACACCAGCCTCGAAGCGACGAACGGACGCACGGTAAGAAAAGGGTGATGCCACCCACTATTATCAAATCAGTATTAATCGTCTCCCAGGAAGCTGCCACTACTCACGAGGTCCAATAACCGATATGTATGCCAAGATATGGAACCAGACTTGCCAGTCAGTGACCGCCGCAGTGAGCACGGCCCAAGCAAACTGTGGTTGTAAATGTTCCTCGTCACCAGCACTTAAATTATCATAATCTGAGGAGTGTTGGCACCAAATACACTATCACAAATGAAGCTGATCTTACTCATCCTATGAGCAACCCACGCCCTTTCTTCTTGAGTCAGGAAATTGGCAGTAGCAGGAAACTCTTGAAAGAGAACTAGAAAGAAAAGGCATGTTAACATCCATTCATTTACGTTTGTTCGCTCAAATACCGAAGAGGGTTAGGACACCGACGACCACACTGGCTATTCCCTCTAGTTTCTATAACAATTTTTAGTTCTGAACAACTATAAGTGAAAACGTTCAGGCTTCTTACAAAAATGAAGGACCTCTGTGTCGCACTCATAAGCCTAGTAGTATATGCAAGAAGCCCAGAGAATGCTCCCCCAAGTGACGCAGCTCCACATACAAAGCCAATCCTACGCTGTAATCTGTGTCGAGGGTACCAAAGAGCTATGCTGGGTTTTTGTTGGAGCGCACTCGGTGACGATTTCGATATCAATATTATGGCGAATCTACTCACTAGCGAACGACCCAGGGAAACAAAATAGCTTCAGCAATGCCTAACCACACGCGAAAACGAAAGAGCTTCGGGTGGCTGATGATGCTTGTCAGAGGAACTGTAATCATGTATATCGTCGAATAGATCAAAACACACTTCTGTTCTAGTTCCATATCGTCTAGGCAAGATGGAAGTCAGCGAGCGGTTTTCAATGAGGCTGAGCAGTGTCTTTACCTCGGTTCATGAACAGAAAAAGGTAGTTCAACGACAGGACAGGCATTAACCTCCAATCCACTTTACTCCATAGCTTGCTCTCTTCTTCTGCAGTCAAGGTGGGCGGAGGCGGAAAGATGGAATCTTCGTCGAGGTCGATATCATCTGGAATTGTCCTAGAGCGTTCCTCGCATCGAGAGGAAGTTGCCAGCGACGCCTTCGCGTCAGACATGGAGGGTAGAGAGAGGGAGAAGTAGATCAAAAGTCCTGTGAAATGCCCTACGGCGATTATATCGTTAGTAAACCGATGGGTCTAACTATCGACATGCTTCAGGATGCTCCGTGTCCAAGTATAGAGGTATGTGGTCTATTTTTGTGGTATGCACTGCATAAACCATACTCGGCTACGAGATGGCCGCCCTGCCTCTTGATCAAAAAGACGACGTTGAGCGGGAAATACGAGAATGATCTGATTAACATCTTAACCCGATGCAACTTGGCCAGCGCTTCGAAACGTAGACTGCTATGGTTTCGGCGTCTGGGATGGGCCAGAATGCATACCAATTTGGAAATGAGTAAAAATTAAATAAACATTTGCCTGGGCTTTTCGGGCGGCTAGAAAGATAATCTTTTTGTTAATTCAATGCATTCACGAAGTTCAGAGAATGAATTAAAGAGACTCTAGCTCTCTATCCTTCTCGCGTAACTGCCAGCACCGTCACACTATCAGGAATAGTTGAGGCGAAAATACTCATAGGATTATATATTGTCGTCGAAAAACTTGATTACAGCCTCGCACTGGTAATAGCAGGATCATCCTTAATTATTTGCCGAAGCATCTTCTCGACAGCTCGCTCGAAGTAGTTCCACGTATCCAGCCCATGCCATCGGGGTGAGCCCAAATGATGAATGTTCAGCTTTCCATCATATTCCCAGAGCATCACGACCTTATTCGATACATCGGGACCCGTCGCACGTATAGCAAGTGCTACATCCTCCAGGATGAGTGGTGATTCCAAGTCCTCGCGGGTTCTGGATGGAGTGAAATCGTTCAATAAACCAAGAGATGCGAGTCTGCCAATCGAACTGAAGATGATTCCAGGAACCGAGAAAACCGAATAGTCGAACTCAGGGATGGCACTGTCCACCAGGTTTTCGATGGCAGCGAATCCTTCGGGAGTGGCCTGCAAGAAAACAAAAACCAAAATAATTAGAAGATCAGTACAGTATTTACGACTATGATGGATTAATTACCCCCATGCTGGTGTTAGCTTTCAGCTGGTGCAAGGTGTCGGGCACCATTCCGTTCCAGAAATTGGATTCATTTAGGATAGTGTGGACTTTTTTATCATCCCCTTGAATTTCGATGCATCCTCGGATGTGATGCATATCATGAGTGGTCGGAAAAAGTTCACAAACAAAGTTCCCAAATGCACCGAGTCTCGCAGAAGACGGGGATTCCTGAGGGAAAAGTACACCACGCTGATGAAACGACAAGATATCAGGACTCTGGAGTAACGTTCCCTAAAAAATGGTATATCTTACCCTATCAGCCACGTGGTTACCAATCTGGTATACATCTGCGGTCTCAAAATGCTTTAACAGGCCTTGAAATGATCTTTCGTCGCGGCTGGCGGAGTGTAATGCGGTTTCGATATCTGCAAGAATATGGATCGAATTTAAAACAGATGTGATGGTGGCTTTATGACGCTTGCAGACTACATTGAATGCTTTAGTTTCGTCCTGGGTGAGTCTAATGGTACTCTGCAAAGACGGCAAGCCTTCCCATTGACTTCGTTCTATCAGAGGATAGGTGAAAATTGTCTAGAGAGAATCAAGTGCAAAGGATTAGAATCGATACGGAATTTGGGAGGAGTCAGATTGCATACCAAATTGGCTCGTTGTACGTTCGTATCAGGAAGAGCCAGAGGACCCTTGCGATGCTTACTAGTTGCCGTTAAAACTCGAAAATTTGCTGGAGGCAAGCGCGAAATCTCCTCTCCCCATATAATGTTGTTGACCGGTCCAGTCATGCCCATAATCTCTTTACGAAGGTTTGTGAGAAATACGTCAAGAACAGTGAGGCCCGATCTCCCGTCTGCCAGCCAATGCCCTGTAGATATCCTAAATATCGAGTTAATACTTATATTTTTTCAAGATACATGATCCACTTACATGAAAAAGTAACCACTAGAGGTTGACCTGGCCATGTGCATTTCCATCCCGTAGCGTCCATCGCCTGGCAACCAGTATGCATTCTTTAAAATTTCTTCCCATTGTGCCAACGTGTGTATATTATTGCTCCAGAACAAAGTTTCGTTTGCCCATTTCGTAGCGATGTCCGCATTGCATGTCTCATAGGTAAGTAGCCAGGCGTCTTTCTCCGTTTCGAACGCGGACACAGTTCTGCAGGCCACCCATGGAAGGGCGAAACGAGTCCGAATCCATGCCGCTCGGGCCAGATTAAAGAGGACCGAATGATCTAAATTCGTGGCTTTAAAATTAACGTGCAGACCAATGAATATGTGACCATAAGAAAGGTGTTGACTAGCTCCCCATTTCGTCAGTTATGCAAATTACAGATGAAGTGCGGCAAAACGTACGCTGCTCCCGCAATCATTCGCTCTAAACCATGTAGTTTGCGGGCGTAAGTTCGTTCCTTGTCAGTTTGACGCGTGAAGTCCATTATGAATGTAAGAGGCGCAGAGAAATACCAAATGATAAAAAGAACTTTGAACGCTTTCTTTATAGTCTGTCATGAGCGTCATTAGACACTTATCATGGCTTTCGTTTGGCGTGGCAACCTGCTTGCTAATTCAACCGCAAAGAAAGAGAATCCGCAGAGATAGAGACGTCTTGACATTATTGTGCAATGCGAGCGTAGTTGCGGGCGTAGGGAAGCAATTCTAACTTCGGAGGGCTGAGCAGTTGGTTTTCCCACCATATTACTCGGTATCTGAAAGGGGAAATCGTCGAAAAAGGAAAGGAGAAGAGAGGGAAAGAAGATAATTGAATAAAATACGTAGGACTTGCAAAAAATGCTTCAAACAACCCGCAAAAGATATGCCTTTTATAAATCGACTGCCTGTTGGATTTTTGTCTGAATTTTCAGTGATGCCTTACTGAAAACACCCCTTTTTTGTTTCCTTTGCTTTTTGGTCTGCTCGAGTAGCCAAACAAACTCTTGTAGTACTAACAGCCGTTATAAAGAACATGCATATATGAAGCGCTAGACCGAAATTGCGGTCTAAAAAATGGCGAGTCACATGACTTATATTTGGCAGGTTTGTTCAACGCATTTAACATGAAAGTTCAGAGCACGCATTATGGAAGCTCCAGCTCTCTACTCTTCTCGCATAACGGCCAGCTCCGCCACACTATCAGGAATGGTTGAGGCGAAAATATTCATAGGATTATATATTGTCGTCGAAAAACTTGATTACAGCCTCGCACTGGTAATAGCAGGATCATCCTCAATTATTTGCCGAAGCATCTTCTCGACAGCTCGCTCGAAGAAGGACCACGTATCCAGCCCATGCCATCGGGGTGAGCCCAAAAGATGGATATTCAACTTTCCATCATATTCCCAAACCATCACGACCTTAGTCGTGACATTGGGACCTGTCGCACGTATAGCAAGTGCCATATCCTCTAGGATGAATGGTGAACCTACATCCTCGCGGGTTCTGGACGGTGTGAAATCGTTGAATAGGCCAAGAGATGAAAGTCTGCCGATCGAACTGACGCTGATTCCAGGAACCGAGAAAACCGAATAGTCGAACTCAGGGATGGCACTGTCCACCAGGGTTTCGATGGCAGCGAATCCTTCTGCAGTGGCCTATAAGAAAACGGAAATAAAAATGATCAGAAGATTGGTACATTTAAGACTATGATGCATTACTCACCCCCGTGCTGGTGTTAGCTTTCAGCTGGTGCAAGGTGTCGGGCACCATTCCGTTCCAGAAACTGGATTCATTTAGGATAGTGTGGATTTTTTTACCATCCTCTTGAACGTTAATGCATCTTCGGATGTGATGCATATCATGGGTGGTTGTAAAAATTTCACAAACAAAGTTCCCAAATGCACCGAGTCTCGCAGAAGACGGAGATTCCTGAGGGAAAAGTACACCACGCTGATGAAACGACAAGATATCAGGACTCTGGAGTAATATTCCCTAAGAATATGGTATATCTCACCCTATCAGCCGCGTGGTTACCAATGTGGTATACGTCTGCGGTCTTAAAATGCTTTAACAGACCTCGAAATGATTCTTCGTTGTGGCTGACGGAGTGTAATGCGGTTTCGATATCTGCGAGAATATGGATCGAAATTAAAACAGATGTGAGGCTGGCTTTATGACGCTTGCAGACTACATTGAATGCTTTAGTTTCGTCCTGGGTGAGTCTGATGGTACTCTGCAAAGACGACAAGCCTTCCCATTGACTTCGTTCTATCAGAGGATAAGTGAAAATTGTCTAGAGAGAATCGAGTACAAAGTATTAGAATCGATACGGAAATTGAGAGGAGTCAGATTGCATACCAAATCGGCTCGTTGTACATTCGGATCAGGGAGCACCAGAGGACCCTTGCGATGCGTACTGGTTGCCGTTAAAACTCGAAAATTTGCTGGAGGCAAACGCGAAAGTTCCTCTCCCCATGCGAGGTTGTTGACCGGTTCAATCATGCCCATAATCTCTTTACGAAAGTTTGTAAGAAATACGTCAAGAACAGTGAGGCTCGCTCTCCCGTCCGCCAGCCAATGTCCTATAGATATCCTGGATATCGAGTTAATACTCATATTTCAAGATACATGATCCACTTACATGAAAAAGTAACCACTAGAGGTTGACCTGGCCATGTGCATTTCCATCCCGTAGCGTCCATCGCCTGGCAACCAGTATGCATTCTTTAAAATTTCTTCCCATTGTGCCAACGTGTGTATATTATTGCTCCAGAACAAAGTTTCGTTTGCCCATTTCGTAGCGATGTCCGCATTGCATGTCTCATAGGTAAGTAGCCAGACGTCTTTCTCTGTTTCAAACGCGGACACCGATCTGCAGGCCACCCATGGGAGGGCGAAACGAGTCCGAATCCATGCCGCTCGGGCCAGATTAAAGAGGACCGAATGATCTAAATTCGTGGCTTTAAAATTGACATGCAGACCACCGAAGATGTGACCATTAGAAAGGTGTTGACTAGCTCCCCATTTCGTCAGTTATGCAAAGTACATATGAAGTGCGGCAAAAACGTACGCCATTGCCGCAGTCATTCGCTCTAAACCATGTAGTTTACGGGCGTAAGTTCCTTCCTTGTCAGTTTGACGCGTGAAGTCCATTGTCAATGCAAGAGGCGCAGAGAAATACCAAGTGATAAAAAGAACTTTGAACGCTTTCTTTATAGTCCGTCATGAGCGACATTAGAGATTTATCACGGGCGTGGCAACCTGCTTGTTAATTCATCCGCAAAGAAAGAGAATCCGCAGAGATAGAAACGTCTTGACATTATTGCGAGCGTAGTTAAAGTCACGATCATATTGACCAGACCGTCAAGCTTGTCAAGATTCAAGCGGAACGAAATCGGACTACGAAAACGATCATCGGCTTCAGGCCATTTCCCCAACTTAGCGGGGCTATATACGTATCCACTACCTGCAGGCTTTTCGAAACTTTCTCTTTCCAGATTCTTTGAAAGTGCGTACGGCATGCGTGATAGGAGGTGTGGCATCGTGTGCATGATTTGCTAAAATTAATGGGCTCAATGTATCCATGGAATGTCGATGCCAGACTCGCGGACCGTTCGACAAGAGATCACTGAGTCGTGTGCTTACTGTGTTCGACAACGCTCTTAGCAGGATAGAGCAACTTGGCATATCTGTCGTACGGGTTTCCTTTCAATTTGGCTGAAAATAATCACAATAAATCCTTGTCTCCAACATCGCTTGATTGCTGGCAAAATCTATTTATTTGTCTGACCCTTTAAATGATTACACGAGTGTCATAATAAGTCTTCTGTGGACTCCGATTTCGAGAGCTCTGACAATGTAAAAGAAGAACGCTCCTATTACACCATGTGTTCCAACGATTCTTGTTCGCCTAGTAGCCCTCCTTCTGCAGCATGACCCGACCCCACCTGACCTTCTCGCAGGTCGTAATGCGCTACGACTAGGCTATTCTGATGATCGTACGTCCCGGGTGTTACGTTTGGTCTTTATATAAAGACGTGGAGTAGTAAAAAGAATCATTACCCCAAATCATGAAATATCTAGCTATAGTTGGCTTTTTGGGCATTGTCAATGCTCAAAATGTCATGTAGGTAGTTTTGACCTTGGAGCGACCTTCTGTGTCTGATTCCTCTTATTCAGAAGTAGCTCCAGTCCGAGCGCGACATCTGCAGCTCCCATTCGTCCAATTCCCAAGATAACAGATCCCGCCAGCCTTGTTATTCCATTCATTGGAACCACGAATGGAGGCCATGTCTTTCCTGGTGCGACGCTTCCCCATGGTATGATCAAGGCCGGCATGGACACAGACTCCCCTGGAAATGTGAAATATCAACTCCTACCGTAATATACATCTATCTGACATATCCCTCTCCAAGCATGCTGGATACGATGGTGATCCTCAGTTCAATGTAACTGGTTTCTCTCAATTGCATGACAGTGGTACTGGAGGAGCTGTTCCGTTATCCAACTTCAAACTTTTTCCTTTCTTGGAATGTTCAACCTTCGAAAAATGCCCGACTACCATGGCCAACAGAAAGATCCTTCGAAAGGTATTACCCAACGGTACGATTGAGTTAAAATCATGTTCCCTTCGCGTCCATTTAACTTTGTCTGCTGTAGGTCTTCCTGATGACTTTGCGTCTCCTGGATACTTTTCTACAAACCTCGTATGTTATTTTTCGGATTGGTCTGATTCAGGAAGTTAAATCATGTCTAGTCAAATTCCATACGCGTAGAGCTTACAGCGACGCGCCGAACTGCTTTGCACCGCTACACATTCCCCGCTGGAACGGCAAATCCTCGACTCCTCGTCGACATCACCAACGACGGGCAAAAGAGTAGTACAAACCCAGTAATGACCCTTGATCCTGACACTGCAAGAGTCGAAGGAGGCGCTTCATTTTCGGCTTCGTTTGGGCCTGGTAAGTCTTAAATCGTCCATTGTGGAACCTAGCACGTACCAATGCCTAAAAATAATTAGGTCGATATAATGCGTTCACGTGCGTGGACTTCAAAGCAGAAGGATTCATCCTCGGAAAGCCGACTGAATACGGAGTCTGGCTATCCAATTTCCCCGTTCGAGGGACTACGAATCTCTTGCAGGTTTACTATGGTCAGCATTACAAATATCTCCTCAAAGAAGGCATTATGGATTGTTTGAATTTATTTTTTCTAGGTTTTGTCTCCGAAATGGGTGCTCTCTTCACTTTCAACCCCGCCCCAGCTGGACAGCCAACGACTATCCTGGCTCGTGTGGGCGTTTCCCTGATTTCTACTGCCCAAGCATGCGCCAATGCTCAAGAGGAAATCCCTGACTTCGATTTCGACCGCGTGCATACTGCTAATCGTGCACAATGGAACGATCTGCTTTCACGCGTCCAAGTTGACACCACCAATGTTTCTCTGGAGACAACACAGTTATTCTACTCTTCGGTCTGTACTTCCATGAGCTCTAACGTCCTTGAAACCAGGCTGAATGCTATGTATAGCTATACAGGACACATATTTCCCCTGCTGATTGTATGTTTCAAATGATTACTGTTTAGTAACTCCAGACTTAACATTTTCACTTGTTCGGCGATTAGATACTGGCGAAAATCCCAAGTGGAACTCGACCGAGCCTTACTATGACTCACTTTACTGCAATTGGGACACATACCGAACCCTTTACCCACTCATGTCCTTACATGACCCTGTTACATTTTCCAGGATCGTTCGTGGCATGATCGACATTCAAAAACATGAAGGTTTGTTTGGATGAATCTTTATATAGAATGTATACATTTACCATCCATGATGTAGGTTGGCTTCCCGAGTGTCGCGGTGCGACAGCCATGCATTTCGTTCAAGGCGGTAGCAGTACGTTATCTCATCGCATATCTCGGTGTAAATCTTTCTGATCAAAAACAGACGCGGATCCCATCCTCGGAGAGTTCTTTGTAAAGTACGTGTTTAAAATGAATGCATTTAGTCAGTAAATTGAACCAGGTTCGTTTGCACAGATTCAGCAAGCAAGCCGCTGCCTTAGGCGTTTCAGCAACCGACCTATACAATGCATTGCTTGCAGACGCTGAACTTCAACCTCCAAATTGGAACCTTCAAGGTCGACAAGTAAATTTATGGAAGCAACTAGGTAACTTTATTTGTATATCCGTGGATCCCAAGTTTTGACTTATTCTCTTTAGGTTATATTCCGCAGGATATGTTTGATGCAGGCGGTGCAAACACCAAACAGGTATCCCGCACAGCTGAGGTAAGTGTTTGGATTATGCTCCTTTCTCCAATGGAGGATGACAATGCATGATAGCACTCTTTCAACGACTTTGCAATATCCCAAGTGGCTAAGGTCCTCGGAAAGACTGCGGATAAACAAAAGGTATAGCGTCTGGTAATTTTTCTTGTTCCCGATATTCTAACTTAATTGCATTAATTCAGTACTTGAAACGCGCCGGCAACTTCGTAAATGTGTGGAACCCTAACATCACAGTACCAGACAGTCCCAACGTTGTTGGCATGCTTCAGGTAACTCCGTTCGTTCTACTGCGTCTCGTCATTCTCTTCGTCGTTGACAATTGCCCCTTTAGCCTCGTTTTGCTGACGGGACATTCAATTTCACCGACCCTAGACACTGCAGTATTCACGACCCAGCAATGGCAACATGCTTCTTGAACGCTGCTAATCGCGATGGTTTCTACGAAGGTTCGCCGATTATTGTGAGTCCACTTGAAATCACTTCTCGGATCTGAATATTTTGCTCATTCACTTCAATAGTATTCTCAAGTACGTTCATCTATTTTTGGTCATTGGAGACTATCTCACTCAGTGTATATCAGTATTTCCCCCAAGATACACAGAAGCTCATTGAGCTCCAGGGAGGAGTCCAGAGTTTCATTACGCGCCTCGACTTTATCTTTAATCAGTCCTATTTCGAGTCCACGGATGAGCCGTCGCAACAGATGCCTTTCATGTATCACTATGCGAACCGTCCAGGCTTGAGCACTCAAAGATCAAGACAGGTCATCGCTGAATTCTTCAATACCTCGACGAATGGACTCCCTGGAAATGACGGTAAGGTCGACCCCCTTTCTTTCCGACGCACGTTTTAATTATTTTTCTCTATTACAGATTCAGGTAATATGAAACACAAACGTTCGTTGTCTGCCAGTCTAAATGCTTGTCACTCTAGGTGCTATGGGAAGTTACGCGGCATTCTACTTGACAGGCATGTACCCTCTTCCAGCAACTCAGCAATTACTTTTGTCATCGCCCTATTTCCCGCAAATATCCTTCTTTAACCCACTTTTCAATACCACGACGACCATTGTGTCGCACGGATTTACCGGAAACCCAGAAGATGGCACCGGAGGAAATGTGTTTGTCAAGGTACATTCCTAATTTAACAATCTTCAACGACTTATTAATCTCACCTTCGGACTTGTCAGAGTGTTTCAGTCAATGGAAAACCATACAAGTCCAACTGCTATCTTGACTGGGATGTTTTTGTCTCCGGGTCTTTGGTAGAACTCACATTGTCGGATGATATCACCCTTGGTTGTGGTAGTGGTAAAGATGCACTTCCACCATCCATCTCAACTGGTGGATATAATTAATCAACACTCTTTCTCTTGTTGCTAGTAGGTAGGTACAAATGACATGTATCTAACTTTGAACACCCCAGAATCCATGATTTAGAACATCATATCTGGGATAGAAGCAACCTGTGATCATCATCCATGGCCCTTCCTCCCATGTCCGTGTCAAATGAAATAAAACCATGTGTTTGGTATACACATAATCGTCGTCCGCTTCAGCACCCGTTTCTCTACCTATTATCATTGTCCATCCCGCGCAAAACAGAAGAGTAGGAAGGCCTCTTATCGACGGCGCGTCGTTCATCATAAACTTCTTCCCAGTCGTCCTCCCATTGCTCATATTCGTACTCTTCCCAGACCTCAAACTCTTCGTTGCGAGACTTGGGGATTATCTCGAAATCTTTGGCAACTCCTGCAGAATCAGATTAGTTAGCTTTGAACTTCCCCCAAAAAAAAGTGTTCTGAAGCACCTCTTGGCTTGGCCGGTTTAGCAATATCGAGAAGGGTTACTGTCATATCTGTGTTATGCTTGAAGTCGGTGCTATCCACGTCGGCCTGGTCGACGTTGAATTCATACACATCCTCTTCTTTGAGGTCCAGTTCGTTATCATCATATAAGGTAGTTTGGATACGAGACTTCTTGAGGTCTCGTTGGTATAGGTCTGCGTCTTCATTCCTGGTGTATCCGAGTTGGACGCTCTATAATATTTAAATCAATAAGGCTATACTATGTGCGTGCTTCTGGGATAAGTCAGTACCTTGGCAGCTTTGGTTGATTTCTCTTCCTGCAATGCGACCTTGAACATTTTCCCCTCACTGTGGGCTTTGGCTTTGATGGACTATAACATTCGCATTAAAGAACCGCTTTACAGTAAGTTTCTGGTATAAATTTACCTTGATGAAGTCCTTTCGACGAGCAGAAAATCCTTGAGATTGAGGCATCTTTGGGGGGGTTTTCTGAGTAGTGTTTATCGTCTTTTAGTTGTGTTGTTTGTGGAGAGCGAATATAGAGAAAGCTCTATTCGGTCTTTTGCTTATATACTGCATCGTGAATAACCTGTGTACATAGCTGTTATTAATCTTTATGACTCAATGACAAACGTCTAAAGCCCGAGTCAGAGATGCTGTGATGCTGTGAACATACTACCAGCGCCATTGACAATGGTAAGCAGGCAATGCGGCGGTACCGGACTATCCGGAATCGCGGAGGCCTCGACAACCTTGAAAGGGACCGCACGAGTCATTCGGATTGCCCTGTCATAGATATTCCTATTTCTGTACAGAAAGCACCAGAAAAAACTACTCGTTTCGAGAACATGCAAGCCTATAATAAATCGGACCGTTCTTTGTTGCTACAGCTTTCAAATTAAATTCTCTCCCAGAGACGTCAAATAAGAGATACAGAGCCATGGAGGTATATAGCTAAGCACACTTTAGCGTAGTATGGTTATGTTACAATATCAATGATATAATGGTCCCATAAAAAACATAAAAACATGACATTCGATCTATATCGTGTACCTGAAATCAGGAGCCCTATCACCCATTTCTCTCAGTTGCTGGTTCGTATATTTATTCTTCTCGCCACTCTCCAGAGCCGCTTTCGCTGCTTCGTCTCTCTTCTTGTTGATGCGGATATAAGAGAGGACGATAATTGGGACAACGACGTAACCGATGCCAACAAACATTAGTTCACAACCATCTGTAGAGTAAACCATTAGCTAAGAGAGGATACTCAAAACTGACTCAAATGACGTACGTCCAACGAGGAATCGTGGAGAATCGCGTGAGCGATAGATATTTGAAGCGATCGCGCCGCTGAAATTCCCAACGCCGATGTGGATAGCCATACCAATACCACGTTTGTATTGTCCAGCCAGATTATTTCCAAGCCTTCGATAAGTATGAACATTATTTAGTAATTTAAAAGAGAACTGAGAAAGTGCATACCAGGCAACAATACCAGGGAAAGTCGCGTAACTCCCAGAAACCACGAAGAAAGTACCGAAATATTTGACGCCGGTCGGCGCATTAGAAATGTTGATCGCGAACCCAATGAGACAGAAAGTTAGCCCAAGGATGATGAACGGTGATCGCATCTTAATTTTATCAGAATAGTGGGCAAAGACGAACACCATAATAGCTGGAAATTGACAAAATTAGTATGACTCCTTTTTTGCAGAAATGAATAACTGACTGGCGAGGACGTAAGGTGGAACAGTCAGGAGTTGACTGATAGCAGGCGTATGGCCAAAAGAGTTGATGATCGTACTGACGCGCAAAAAAGTTAGGCAATGCAGCACAGTACGAAATTCGAATGATGGATAGACGTACGGTAAGAAGAGGGTGATACCATATACTGTAAAACCGTCTAAATTAGCGTTATCCATAGGACGATAGTTACTACTTACGAGGTCCAATGATTGACATATATGCAAGGATGTGCAGCCAGACTTGCCAGTCGGTGACTGCAGCCCAAAGATGGCGCATTTCAAAGTGTTCCTCCTCACCAACACTTGAGTTGTCATATTCTAGAAGGTTGTCAGCAATGCCAACAATAACACAGGTAAAAAAGAGTGATCTCACTCTTCTTATGAACAATCCACGCTCTTTCTTCTGGAGTCAGGAACGTTGCAGTGGAAGGGAAATCGACAAGGACTAGACGGTTCCGGTGTATATAAATATCAGATGCACGCTTGGTACTTCATCAACATACCGAAGAATGCGAGGACACCAACCACTACCGTGGCTATTCCTTCCAAAATCTATGACAGATTAAGCATCAAGCCATATCCTTGAATGTTTTGGCTTCTCACAAAAATCCACGACCATCCCAGCAAACCACGCGTTCCACTCATAAAACTGATGCCAAAGGCAAGAAGCCCCGAGAACGCTCCCGCGAGTGATGCAGCTCCGAAGAAAAGGCCAATTCTCATCTGTAATTGATGGCGGGGGTACCAAAGAGTGAGGCTGCGTTATTGTTAGAACACTTTCGGAGAACGTGCTCGACATGGTGATATATTTACTCACTAGTACACGACACCTGGGAACAACCCAGCCTCAGCAACGCCTAAGCATACGCGGACTCCAACCAGCTGTGGGTAGCTATGCACCAATTCGCATTAATGATCAGGGGGCGCGTCTATGTATATCGACCTGTAAAAAAAAAACTCACCTCTTCACGAGGCCCATCAGCGTCCTTTTGTTGTTGTTTGGTCAGGAACGAGAACGGCGATTGGTTTTTAATTAGATTTCTCACATTACAACTCCCCAGGCTACCTGTGTGAAATGAAGATAGTGAGAAGTGGGTAGTAGGACTAATGCTGATAGGGTAAACATACTGTAATACCCGGAAGCCAGCTGAAAGACGTCATTAGAGTTATTTTGGAGTCGAGGTACCGGTACCTTGGACGGACACTCACCGTGAGGGACGGAATTTCTTCAGTACAAGGCTAAGGAACGAAAGATATGAGTAGATGAATAAGCATCGCTATCAGATAGGCTCACTTTGCAGGACATTCGAAGAGGCAATATGGCTAACATAAGACGGGCAGCCAATGAGCCATGGTATAGTTCTTTGGAACGGATACTCACGATGAAATACATGGTCTGGAGAGATGTAAGTGCATGATTGAAAAGATATTACGGAGAAGAGGCTTACAAGGGCGATGTTATACTCATTTCCTGTTAGATGAAGTTGGGACACTAAGCCTTGCAGTTTGGCATTTCCTAACGTGCGCGTAAGAGTCCGCACACACAAAATTATTGAGAACGTATTGTACCGATATTGCCTGAGCAAATCAAAGGTCAGCGGGCGCGTTTTGAGTGTGGTAAGTATGTATTCACCTCGATCCATGAACGATAAAAGGTACATCAGTGAGAGGATAGGCATGAGCCTCAGATCCACCTTCCTCCATAACTTCCGCTCCTCTTCTGCGGTCAAGGTAGGCGGAGGCGGTAAGGTGGAATCTCCTCCAAAGTCGATGTCTTCTGAGGTCGTACTATCGCGCTTTTCGCGGTGTGAGGGGGTCGACGCCTTCTCGTCAGACATGGTAGGTGGGGTTGGGTAGAAGCAAAAGCAGGTTGAAAGACCTGTGAACTCCAGGAACCTGGAGAAATAAGATATAAATGTGGGGTCAAACCCATGGGGTTAGGATGGGTATAAACGATATGGGCTGCCATCCAAGTATGGAGGATGAATCCTGATGAAGCGGAGGTGGTTTATTTTTGCAATCCATTACAGTGCTCAGCGACCGGATGATCTTCCTCCATCAAAGACACGACGTTCAGTGGGGAAATACTAGAATGTTTTGGTTAATATTTAGCGGATATTTTGTGGGTTCGTATCGGCTATTGCGCACTACCCGGGTGGATCATCTTCAGCGTGTCCTAGGTTTTGTATATGAGCGACTGTACTGAAGTCGACTGGCCGCTGAGAATTTGGCCATTCGTTGATGATCTGAGTTGTCCCACAAACGCAAAAGCCAATCTCAATTCGTAAATTTTCCTCGATCCGTAAATTTTCGCCAGTTCTCATTCTGAATAAAGTTTGGTTAACCACTTGAATGAGTCTTGAATTGTCGCTATATAAATTACTTTTTTTTTTGTGCCAGTTGTACATGATGACAATGTTCATGCGTTCCGTTGAAACATCCTCGGACATACTGTACGTCACCCTATTCAAACCTCGTTCGATAGATATTCTGATTGTTGTTCGCGATTAGAGGGATATTGTGTCTTAAAAGAATGCAAATACCAACCGAAACGGAGAGGGAAAGTAACTGATCCGAGAGAGAAGTCCGATAGTAAGCTTAATAATTAAGCAGTCAAAGTTGTAAGCCTTGATCCGAAGTTACTACTAATTGTGACATTGGTAGCAACATTACCTCCAAGCTTGATTCGTACAGTTCAAACTTCAATAGTAATAATGCGAAGCCGGTTCCGGTTTAAATTTAACGGGGCAGCCTAAGATCTGAGTGGCGAGGATGTAAGAATGTGCTAAAAGCGTGGGAAGGAAGGAAAAGACCCGACCCAGAAATCAATCCACCGTATAGCGAGTAAGTGTCCATCCATCAAGCGGAGCGTACCCTACGTAGGCTAAATGGAAAACCGGGCCGTGGTGCAGGCCGACTGCTCACCATAATCATAGCCGAATCTGCACACAAAAGTTGGGATAACAGGTTGGAAAATTGAAGAAGGGGACCCACAACAGATCAAACTCAACGACGACCTTTCGAGAGCATGGCTATTGACCATGAACAACAGGTAAATGATGGACCATGATCCACACTAACACAGCAAAATGCTGATTCAGAGCTGTACGCCCCGCGCTAGTGGAAGCTAGTACGTGGTGGAAGGTCCTCAAGGACAGACACTCTTGACGACGATTGGATTAGGCTGAGAGCCGAGGTTTTAGTGGGTACGGAAAGCAGACCCTCTGGAAGAAACGGGTAGTCTCCGAGCGCCACACTAGGTGTTGAAAAACCAGAGTCGTAGTTCGATCGTATAACTCGGCTAATATCAGTTTGGGTGGTCTGGGGTCCCACGCCTCCAAAAGGAGAATGTCATTCATTCTCCGCCGAGTGCCCATTGAACGTTGAACGTCGAACGTCGAACTGTGAAGAACTCCGAGCGGCCTATTGTTACTTGCTCCTTAATCTCAATGGTCACAAAAATTTACATGGATATACTAGACTAATGCAATATGTTATAAAGAGTGCAGTTAGAACTTAGGTAAATCCACTGCCAGGGCAAAAACTTGTATGGAATATATTTCATGTTACCAGGTGGTTAATGAGGAAATGCAAGCATTTTTATCTTACTATTTATGCTACCTGTAATCTATAAAACTACAGAGCTGAAGCGCTGACGTGCTGCTGTTCTTCTCGATTGGGTGCAAAAAGTTCGACCAGGTGCATGTTCGAGCGGAGATTTATTTCTGAAGGCCCAAAAATGGTATGCCGGCCAGGGCCGCCAAAAGGAAAAAGAAAGCTCTAAAGGAAAGCGAGATGAAGAAAAGGCGGATCTGCAAGGAAAGTATTGTTTATTCACTTCTGTCAAGTGAGAACTAATGGGTCAACTCCAGTAAGGCAGGCTAATTCCCCTCTCTTGACGGACCAGGCCCCTCAGGCCGTCAGGATGCAATGACGAACTTAGGATTTGCCGTCGGCAAGATAAAGGGATAAAGACCTTGAGACTCTTACAGCTTTTTGTAGATCAATTGTGTTTGAAGACCCCTTCTTGATCCAAGAGTTTCTTCCGAATTGTTTATGAAATTTACCTCTTGTAAAACAGATGAGAAGAAGAAGGAAAACATAATTCTAGAGTGTCATGGGGCACCCATTAATCCCATGCTATTAGGATTAACTAGCACAACGACATGATGTCCATCCGATTCTTTAAATCAGAAGAAGATATCATCTGCGGGCCATAGTCCATCAGGAAGTTCTCATTTTGAGTACGTTTTACACCGTTCAGTCCTAGGTCTGACTCTCATCTGTGTATAATATCCACTGGACACTCACAACCGTTAAACCTCACATATGTAGTAAGTATTACTCAGGCCTGTATCTGAATTTTGTCGTGATTTTTTATTTAGCTTATAAGTATCTTACAAGTTATTGGCCTTAGTAGAATTAGACTAGTGGCCCGCCGATTGCCCGCCGACGATGTGACTATATAACGCTGCGTGACGAAAGTGTGACTTAATCGCCATCGCGCGCTGAAATGGTGTTTCCAGCTTTAAGCTTAACTGCTCCTCAGCGCTCTGTCTCTGCAGGCGAGCCATGTCCCTCCCCCTCCTCTTCATGTTCCTTTCCAGCCAACTTCGCTGAATACCTCCTTAGGAGGGTGACCTGTAATTTCTGATGGCCGAAATGACTGGCATTTGAAACATCACGACCCAAGCGCATCGTTGGGCAATGATAAGGAAAGAGGTGTGGACGCTTGTTTTCCAAAACTGCTGGTGTCACTAACGACCGTTCGCATCCTTGGGGATTTTGGTACCCTCGCAGCGTAAAATAGAAAGGCTCTGCCAGGATACACGTAATATTATATGGAACACAACGAGTCATAATTACCGTCAGCCATACCACTCGCTTGTCCTTGTGAGAATCGTAAGGAATATCTCGTTCAATTCTTCCGTCATCGCCGACTGCTGATATGCATCTATCTTTATTATTGCAGAGCATTACGAGCGATCATTCCCGAAGCTGAAGCAACTGCCTATCATATACCAGGCAATATACCGTATCAGCCTGTTCTTGACTCCCTTCTGTGTCATCTTGTGCCTTCGTACCTTGGGGCCTTGCCCATATCACACTGCCCCTGGATGCAGGAGCAACAAACTGCTGACAAGACCAGTCGTCATTTTTTTCCACGCCCTGCCCCGAGCTACGTTTAACGTATGTTCTAGGACGACCTTTTGGACAACCATTTCTGTCTCTAGCACTGTCGAGCCTATTCTCGGTCGAAGCTACTGGGGATTGGCGAAACACGGCCTTGTGCGGCTCTACGGCACGTTCCATTCGGGACCGGACCTGGTCATATGTCACCCCGAATCGCAAGAATTCCACAAATATTCATATAACAATGATGAATAGTTGGGGTGGTACGTAATGTGATCTAATCTCCCCGCCACAATATACCGGCTGACTATGACTTTCAAGACCATAATCAGTTGGTTTATTCAATGCAGACATGCCTAATATTGAGTTGGCGATGCAGCAAACTTTGGCGCCCATGGGGTTAAGGTATTGCGGACGGGCTGCTATATTTGTGCCGGATAATTCCAGAGTCCAGATGTACCTTATGGGGTGGTCAGAATCGGCAAGATTCCCATGGCTTTATTCTGACTCCAGATGAATCCTAGGCGAACCACCCCCTTGATTCACTACCACCATGGCCAAATCCACAGTGCAGAGGAAGACCATAGTCTCCAACGCTGCTCACGACATTGTCGAGGCACTCCAGCGGTATGGCCTTACCTGTATGGTCGTAAGCGAGATGGCGGCCTTTCTGCAAGGCAGCACCGTAGTTCCGAAGGTGAGTTTTGCCTTCTCGTCGTTGTGCAGACAATAACCTGATGTTATTCTCAGGATGTGAAAGTTGTCGTCCTTCCTTCAACTGACAAAATACCCTCCAAGGAAAGCATAATGAAATACCTCATGCACCAATATCCAACCAAGTTCCGAGCACGACCCCGAAAGAGCAAGTGCGACGCCCTCTCCTATTATGACCCTGGCGTCGAGCCCCCAAAGAAGACCTATTGCGACTTCGACTTGATCCAAGTTACTAACCCAGGCCCCCCTGGATACCGAAAGACACTTATGGGGGAAGTGGAAGGCCTACCGGTGTTGTCATTACTCTGCCTTCTGGTGGACAAATTATCAGACCTGTTGAAGCAGTACGACGCCGCTACGGACAAGGCAGATTTCTTGCGAAGTCCACCAAGGAAACTAGTCCGTTACGTCCGGGCCCTCCTTCCTACATCATCACGTTCATTGCACGTTCCACTTGACAAATCATTTCGATATGAAGCCCTTGAGTGCTTTGAACGTGCCTCAATCATTTTCCCCGAATTCTCTACAGCACTATCACCCTTAGTTCGCGAATGCCGTACAGGATGCCCTAATTCTCTGGCCCGTCTACCGTATCCTAATGAATCATCCATCAACGCCGGCCACCTATTCCAAACACTTGACCTTGCCGCTACTAGAAGACGGGAGATTCTATCAGAATCGGTTAAAATCAACACTTCTCCCCAGAACAACACTTCCGCAAACAATGATGTATGCTCCGACTCCAAGGAGCTAATTCGAACGTCGAAGCTCAGTCCTATTGCAGCCCCCTTTTCCCCACCACAACCGAAAGCACTGAAGACGAAAACGATCGCAGAGTATCGCACGGAGGTTGTCACTTCAGTAGCGAAGAAGGTTGTCAAAACTCTTCAGGAGGCCGGTGTAGACTGTGCCCTGTTCGGGAGCTTGGCGTGCTCCTTGTATGGTAACAAACGCCCACCGAACGACCTCGACATCATAATATTTCCTCCCCCAGGACGGCTAATGACGGCCGAATACCTAAAACAGCTTGTTGCTAATGGCGATCGGGAACATTTCAGTCTAGATTGGGGCAAGAACCCATCGGCAGTCTACCGTGTCTTGTACTACTCCGTTGATTGTGGCATGGCACCTCCCAACACCTTTCATAAAGACAAATGCAAAGTCGACATCCTTCTTCCCGGAATAATGCACCTTCCTTCCCTTTCAAAAACCGACATCAAATGGAAAGACGGCCTTCCTCTCATCCCATTTTCGCTACTCCTCCTCCAGAAACTTCAGGGCTGGGATGATCATCGCCGAATGCCTGAACCTTATCAATGCGAAAAAAGCATTACTGATGCTTCTGATGTTCATCGCTTGCTAAAGCTCGAGCATGTCGTTCCTCTTCGGTTCTCTCGGCCCTGGAACGACCACGCCTTGTTTAGCGAGGAGTTCTTCAGCCTTTCTGTTCGGCGGGTAAAGGAGTTCACGCAGCTCTTCCCGTCGTGTAAAAATGATTGGGTTCGCCTTGGATTTGATGTTTCTAACGAATGAATTTATATATAGCCTATTATATTGACTAACTGATGTACTTCTCTCGTCCTTCCTCATCTAGCGAATCATGTAAAAATTATTGGAACCCTCATACCCTTGTATTACCACCACTTGCATCTCTTGTTTTTTATTGCGGTCCTTTTCTTGTCAATAATCCTTTGTATTTGTATTTTATTGTCTCTTTCACGTACGTGTGTACCTATTTATTCCCTGTACGCACCCCTTGTAATGACGTTTCCTGTGAATAAATGCACTGCTCCAATGCCACATACGAACGTTCCTGAAGCCTGAGGGGGTCGTTGTCCTTTTGACCAAACATGCTTCCTGTCGAGAGAACGACATCGTGTCATCAAGTCCTCTGCATTATTCAATCCCTGTTCCTCAAACAAGATCGACTAAGTTTATCATAGCTTCTCTGACCCAAAAACATGGCTTGCGTCGGGACTTTGGACTGCCGTCTTCTCGTGGGGAATTCGAGACGCCCCAGAACATCAATATGTTTTATTTTTGGTCTCAAAGACATGTCCTAGAATCAATCGTTAGAACAAAGGCCCTGAACAGACAATTAAGAAAGGATGCACTTGATTAATACCCGAATAAAAAGACTCGAGATCTTCTGCGAATAGAGGCAACGTTCGTGTAATGGCACAAATCTCGCCAATCTTGGTGCCCGTAGATCATGCGTCCTATGTACGTCCCTTCTGAGCTGTAGACATGTAGAGTTACTCTGGGCAGAAGCTGGACGGAAATGAACCGCAATCTATCTTTTCCTCATTATTACCTTGGAAATTTACCCGTCTAAAAATAAAGTGTGATATTTCCGCTTGCCAATTACTATACTATTAAGCAAACGCGCAAATGCGTGTGTACACGTTTGTTTTTGCACCTCTTTAGGTACATCTTATTTTTCAGTATTGTTCTTTTCACTCCTTTTCACCTTTTGATGACCTATTTTTTTATTGCTCTCGCCATATTCCATCCTTTGTCCTCCATTTTACCTCGCCAAATTTGGAACTATTTTACAGATATTATCATGTTTTTTCAGTGTCATCTTCTCTTTCATTTGATTTTGGTATCATTTTGATGTCTAAAATTTACGGCTATGCTCTGATTCTTCCTTGCCATATGCTCTCCAAATTTTATTCATATTTTTGGTGCCGGAAAACTGTTTTTCTTTGAGCGTCGGGCTTACCATATATAGTAAGTATGATCGCCACTTTAAACTCCGATTGACTCACGCTTTCGGCATTTGCCAGATTCGAGAATAGGATTTAATCTTCACCGTAAGTACGCCAGCATGTGTTTGGGAGAACTACCGGATGCATTGCACAAATTCATTCATATTCGACCATGCTAATGCACATTGCAAGACCTGCGACGACATGCTGGCAGACGCTGTCTGCGTTTTGTCTGCGCCAAGTCTGCACGCATGTTTTACTTCCGTTTTACATAATTCCTCGCGTATTATGTATGTTCCGGAAGCATATGCACTATACGAGTTAAGGACCATGACTAATAGCTCATAGAGAACATAATATAGAACGAGAAAGGCTCCCAACGACTATTCAATCGCAGACAGCTGCTCGCATCTGACATATTCAGTTGGGATTATATGACTCCACAGAGGTTGGCAGAGCAGAGCAAAAGTGGTGTTATCAGATAACAGGGGCGGAAATATCCTTACCGAGTATTTGAAGGGAGCTTAGTTACCGACATCTATTTTCGGATTCTTTCTAGCCGCCCAGCCATTAATATCATTCATAAAGCTTAAACGCTGATGGACCATTGCTTCTGTCTACTACCCATAACCCAAGACAATGTCGGACTCGTCGTCATCGTCATCGGTCATGAAGAACACGAATAGTCGAAGATTCTTCGATAAGTCGAGAGAAGGGATCCAAGCACGGCAAACATATCTAAAAATATTCTCAGGAGGCACGTTTGCGATGATCATTCTCATATTCACGGTATTTTCGATATATTGGGGATCACTATGGAAGACGCCGGTGAAGAACCTGCCTGGATGGGTTGTGGTACGTTCCGACATCCTCTTTTTTAATGATGGACTAAGTAACTATGCTTAGGACTTCGACGGCGGCCTTCTAGGAGAAAACATTGCGCAGGCTTTGATTACACAGACAAGCGAATCAAAGATCAGTTGGACACAGGTACCAGCCTCCCAATTTCCTGGAGGTCCATCAGAAGTTGGATCGTCGGTTTTGCAGGAGCATACGTGGGTAGCTTTAACAAGTTGCGTATTTAAATTTTTTTGATGTAGTTCGTCATCTGACATATACTTGTGTATTTCAGTCAATGCAGGAGCGACAGCCAGGTTGTCAGAATCCTTGATTACGCCGAACGCCTCATATTCTGGCGTAGACGCTATGATGGTCTATGCTGTCGAAGCTAGAAGTGAAAATGCATTGTGAGGTCTTTTATTGTCTCCGCACACCTACCCAACTGACTTAGTTATCATAGCCGTAGTTTAATTCGTCCTTCAGTAGGTATAGCCAGGAATTTAGAGCATGTATTCTTAGCTCATCATCGATCATCCTTTAAGGTTCAAGCATCATTAGAAGCAATATCGCGACAAGTCGCGGTACAGACGGCACAGAGAGTGGCAAATTCCACCAACTTGGCGTCGCTACTTAGTGTATCCCCACAAACAGTTGTCACACCAGTTTCCTACCAACTAAGAAACCTGGCCCCGTTCGACGTCCCTGTGTGAGTGTCATTTATGCACACTCGTCGTTCATTTGACTGAATTTCAGAGATGCCAGCGCCACAGCAACTACCTTTGTTGGTTTAATTTACCAGCTGATCTTGTCATTCTTCATCGTTGTAAGTACTCATCACTTGGGACTTAACATAGTTTACGTGCTTATGACGTTCCTTGACAGATGATTTTACTCCGCGCTAGAGAACAATCCGGTTATGACAGGACAATGTCTACTCGAGAGCTTATCACTCTACGATTTGCATCATCTTTTCTAGGATATTTTATCATCTCAGTAAGCACGGTCGCCGATGGCTCGAATTATTTATATCTAATTATTTACCATCATATAGCTCTTCTATACTCTTTTAAATGTCGCATTCAAAGTACCTATGAATCGAACGTACGTTATTATACCGGTGGAAATTATGGGAACAAGCTAACATATCGGAAACAGTTTTGGCCACGCAGGATTTGTCATATTCTGGATGCTCAACTACTGTAGCATGTTGTCTGTGTACGTCATATTAATTTTTGAGAATAACAGAACATGAGATTAATTGACGCCCATTTTTAGCGGACTGGCCCTGGAATCTATGATGACACTCCTGACTCCCGCAGGGCTACCCTTCTTTATGATGCTGTGGGTTATTGGTATGGATCCCGTGTGATTTCCCTGGAAATATCTCTGATTTTGCGTGCTTAGCAAACATATCGGTTTGCTCATTTCCACTTCAAGTACTTCCATCCATCTACAAGTATGGTCACGCTGCACCGTTTTACAACGTCTCCCGATCCATACGAACCATTGTATTTGGCACCAAAAACCATGGTTTGTGTATTCGATATTAACCTTTTCCCTATCGGTATATTTGACTGACTAATCTTATTCTTTTCCAGTGGGTTTATCTTTTGGAGTCTTACTTGCATGGGTAGCCATATCATGCATCACTTTGCCACTTATCCAATGGTTTGTACGTCGGAGACAAAGGGCATCTTCCGAGTTAGGAATGGACGATGAAAATCGCGAGAAGGGGCATTCTCATAGTCCATAATGTGGCTCGTAAATGATCAGAATACCGGAAATTGACTTTTTATTTTAATACTGTTGTAGTGAGTAGAATAATTTTCATAATAATAATGGAAAGGTAGATTCTACTTTAACCCTCGAACCATTTTAAGATGTTGGTATTGGATGAGATAGAACTAGTACAAAAATAATTGGTAATTCGGAGAGGAGCAAAATGTAGGGAACTCCGTAGGGGCTTACTCATCCCATGCCATCTGAACCTTCGATTATTCCCGGCGCTTATATTAGAACTCAGTGCAAACGGCTTGAACGGGCCGTCCAAATATGAACTAAAATTCTTATGTAATCATCCCTAAGCGTAACTCACAACCACTAGAATCTAAACTGCTGGTTTGCTACAAACGCATCTCATTCTCTCATCTTTTGTAAATGCACACTCTCATTCTGTGCTTTACGCATCGAATATTTGCCACCAAGGGTTTGACAAGTAATGGTGGAGCCTGGGGTCTGGGGTTTGGAGATTCAAGAACGTATCAGGACACAGCAAACGACCTCCTAGAGGCTTGCAGGATTTCAAGTTTCAGCCGATTGGCAAATGCCACAGATTGGCTCCGCGAATACACACCAAGGGACACCGAGCCTTATGGTTACCATTGAACGGAACGGAAGGAAGTTCGGCCTCCAGATCAATTAACTATGTCGAATTTGTCGTCGGGATCGTGACATGGGAACGAACAAAGACGAAGAAGGAAGAACACTGACGAACGCTTTCCAGTGTGCATGTCTGTTAAAGATGGCGCAAACATGCTTGCATATCTTTTGCAGCACTCTGATACAACTCGTATCAAAGAAGCTCAACATGGACTGCCACCTTGTTGCACCGAAAACACGTTTTTATTGCGCGTCTATGCATTTCTTTCCAAAGAGCGTTTAGTAATCCTGCACTGACGGATAATCGTCAAGCGTGCCGATCTCCTAGCCGTATGAAAGAACTTTCTCGAGGCGGAGGTTCGCCATTCTCTTTCTTTCGTCCCCTTCTCACTCATAAGAGAGAATTGCCCAGCGCCCTGCAGAGGAACATGTGGAAAGCTCACGGTTAGCCATGGTTGGAAAGGATATCTACCGAAAAAAAATGCACCTATCACCAGGAAATCAACGCTCAAAGGAGGTCGCGACTCGCGACGACAATTCAGACGTATCTCAAAATGTAAATTTCCGGGCCGGTTCTCATTTCCATCGTCATTCTGGCCTTGCTTTCCATCTTCTGGGGTGCTTTTGGAAGCTTCCTGCTCATCAGTTTCCTGGCTGGGTACTTGTGAGTCTTTGTTTTCATTTCCATGATGCTTTTCTCTTCTGACATCCTCTATGTTTGCAAGGATTTCAATGGAGGAGACATTGGGCAGGTTGATCCCGAAGGCCTAGTCGCATCTACCGCAAGCGGGACAATCGAATGGCGCGTTGTGTCCCCAAATCATTTTGAAGACGGCGTTCAAGGAGTCATTCGCGGAGTAAAAGAGGAACATATCTGGGTGGCCGTTGTAGGCATGTAGTCCATTGAATTTTTTCAACTGTATACGGCAATGAAGTTAGGGAATGAAAATGCACTGTATGCCCGGTTTCATTATATCTATGCAATCGCTCTGATGTTCATTCCTTTTTATTTTCAGCCGTAACCTGATCAGACCAGTTGCAAGATTGAACCGTGGATTTTCTCGTTCTCTCTTGTTCACTACGAACCTTGCTGTTATTCTGGAGAGATCCCCCAGACAATGGTGGTCAGCCCCTTTTCAAATGCGCTCGTCAACCTTATTCCTTTTTCTCAGGCAGTGTACGATCTCTTTGTTAAAGCTCATGGTGTCATTAAACTGATACACTACCAGAGGAACTGCTACTGTGTTGGTTGGCCTTATTTTGTATTAATTATGTCGTTCTTCGTTCTCGTGAGTTTTCACTCTCTTCGTTCCTCTGTCCCCAATCTTTCACTAATCAATTGATCATCTCTTAGATGATGGCCAACAATGCACGCGAAGTTACTAGACTCAAAAGGTTGTTGGGGTTGCGATTATTAATCGCCCTGCGTTTCGTCTCTTCATTTTCGGCCTACTTCATCCTTTCAGCGAGGATTTCCCCCCCTTATCCTTTTTGTACTTTTCCAAATGTTTCTGATTGATGTGTAGCTTATGTATCCTTTCCTTAACCTCGCGTTAAACTTGATCTTGGGCACACGTTAGTAATACCTCTATAAGGTCAGAATGCCCACCTGACTAAGTTATTTGCTTAACAGATACGGTCGTAGAGACTTCTTTATGTTCTGGGCCATCAATTGTGTCTTCATGTTTGCTGTGTGAATTGTATAGGTGTTCATCAGTGACGCTCTTGAAGCACTTCACTCCATTCTTTTTGATTATGTGGCTTATTCGTTAATTTACCTTCTCGCTGGCTTGGCCTGTCGGAAAAATCGAAATTAAAATATCGGTAGTTATCCTTGATTACTGAACCATGTCATTGGATTATGGTGGCATATTTCGCAAGATATGGTCAGATATGGGACCATAATCCCTGAAATGGTTCAGTAATCACTGATATGCTTATTTCGATTTTTCCGACATCCTCTCGCTAACGCTTATTTTTAGTCAATGTGTCGATCAATCTATTCCCACTCGAAATGCTTTCCCGCTACGGTTTTGCGGCGCCGTTTTACAACACTTCGAAAGGCTTGAGAACGGTCGTCTTTGGGACAAGGAATCGATGTATGTATTCTGTTTTTTTATGTGTGATGGTTCATACATCCTTATTTCTTCTTCAGTGGGTCTTAATTTTGGCGTTCTCGTCATATGGATTGTCATTTATTTCGTCTATAACCATGCCTCTTTTCCAATGGTTCATTCTCTACCAAGCAAATGGAGACAGAAAAAACTGCGAGCTTCAATCGATGGAGAAGACGTCTTGTAACATCCCGATAAACTCGCGTCGGGAAAGACCCTCGTACGTCGTCTGTGAAAGTTCGGAGATGGTGGTGCATGTCTAACCCTCGCCTTCGCCTTGCCTAGGTCATATACCTGAAACCCCACGGGTACAGGCAGGGTTTATTAGGCCAGCTCGTCGTATCGCCCTGGTCGTTGATAGAGGTGGATTTGCATCACTTGTCATTTTGGGAGTCAATGCTGTTACTGCAAACGAAGGACACGATATGATTAGTAGATATATTCTTATGGCCTTTTGTTTCTTCAGCGTATAACTCCAGAGCGTAGAAGTCACGACGACAGCAAAAAATAAAATGTTTTTTATATGTCGATTTAAAATAAGTTGAACAATTCGATGCAATTTGTTTTCAAGTTTATGGAAGCCAAAACACCAGGTCAACAAAGCCAATACTATCTCATTATAATTATTTTGTAAAAGAATAGCACGATCACACCACTGGAGTGGGTTGGGAGTGGGCAGGCCAATGATTGAGGGAAAAAGCCAAAAAAGGTAAAATATGGTCACATGATAGTCCCGAAGCCTCCATCAGCGAGCCGCTGTGTTGATCACTACACCGTCCAACGCCCAACCTCTTGTTCCACAACCACCCCGTCCCGACTTGTCGTCCAAATGGTGTGTATTTCGTCTCTAAAGACATATCAGACCTGTATTCTGTCATTTTCGCGGTCTTCAGCGGTGGATTTTGGATGGATGGGATGAACTCGATGTGGATGGACTTTTTTGGACATGGGTAGCTGACGAAAATTCTTCGAATAACCCACTAGGCCTCAATCGAATTTGCCGCGACATACGCCGCCCTCATCCTCGCTGATGATGGCATTGAAATCACCGTGCGTCTCTTGCGTCAAATTTATGGAAGGACGGAAATTTAATTGAGAATTTGGATTGTGTCTACAGGCCGACAAGATCACCGCTTTGACGAATGCTGCTGGTGTTGACGTCGAGCCCATCTGGGCTACCCTCCTCGAAAAGGCCCTCGCTGGAAAGAACATCAAGGAGCTGCTATCAAACGTTGGATCCGGTGGCGGAGCCCCCGCTGTTGGTGGTGCTGCCCCTGCTGCCGGTGGTGCCGCTGCTGCTGCTGAGGCACCCAAGGAGGAGGAGAAGGCTGAGGAGAAGGAGGAGTCCGACGATGACATGGTACGTTTATTTCTTTGCTGTGGCACATATGCGTTTGCCAATATGATTTCTGATAACCAAATTTTCTTTATTGTAGGGCTTCGGTCTTTTCGATTGATCTGTTTTCCACTCGTATATATGTTGTCTTGCCACCACCCTCGTACATATACACATCAAAAATTTCTTAAAAACACTCCACTCTGTGTGATTCGAGACATTCAAGGCTTGTCCACTTTAAATTGCCTGTGGTTTTGACACGTTAAGCGACTATAGACACTTGAGAAGCTTTCTATGCCGTGGACGGTCGCGCAGGTACCTCGATTTACATTTCCAATCGTACTCGCTTTCTTTATCGAACAAATTTGGTGCAATCACTTGAACTGTCCATCGATACTTTGAAAGTTGGCAAATGCTATCATTCCAGTCTGAGTTTCTCTTTTGTGCAGTAGAATTCGTACCTCCAGCTCCCCCCGTTTCTAATTACTGGTTCGCGCACTTGTCGCGGATGATTGGTCGCATGAATTGTCACAGCGATGACGACGTGTTTGTCATTGAATTTGATCCTTACTTCTGACCATCATCCTCTACTGTCGTCATGCCCTTTGCTTGCGCATTGAGATAGCAAATTGAACTGGGACCCAAGCATTGACCTATATCCAACCCCAAGAGGTGATTAGAAGGAATTCTAAGCAATTATTACACGTCGAACGCACAACTTAGCAGTCGGTACACCACTATGGCCAGTGGGTATAAGGAAGCGAAAGAGGGCTTCGTTTCTGGGATGACAGGGTCTTCTATAACCCATATAAATCTTATATCTTTGGTAGCATTGGTACGTGTTGAGAATATGTCTTTGAATTGCTGTTTTACTGATACATTAGCGAACAGAGTGCAGTTTCGTTGTTCGCGTTGATTCGAACGAGGATACCACCTCAAAAGAAGATTGGGTTTTTCTTCTCGTGGACGATACTTGTTTTACCCATGCTATTGGGCATGACTATTGCTGCGAATCATCCTCTATATCTTAATCTGCTTATACTGCTTGCTATTGGTCTGGTTACGAGGATACCCCGGGTCGAGAGCGGGTCACCATTACCTTCCAGCCAACCTCCTTCACCGTCGTTGAGTGGACAACCGACGGCCACTGCTGCGTCGCAACCGTCTGGGGAAATTTACACTTATGGAGCACAGAAAATGACGCCGTTACCGGCGTTGACGACCTATAGAGCACATATGATGTTGATGACCGTTCTAGCTATTCTTGCGGTGGATTTCCCCGTCTTTCCCAGGTCGTTGGTTAAATGCGAGACGTTTGGGGTTTCTTTGGTATGTCCAAAATATCATATCGCTTCCGTGTCGAGGACAAGATTGACTGTGGTTTCTAAAGATGGATCTAGGAGTAGGGTCCTTTGTTTTCTCTCAGGGCATCGTATCTGCGATACCACTTGTCAAAGATTCGGCTTACCTCCATTCTCGATTGCTCCCTAAAGTGCTTCAAGTTACGAAGAAGTCATTGCCGGTCATAAGCCTTGGAATTATACGCGTTCTCTTGGTAAAGGGCACAGAGTATCCTGTAAGAAGCGCCGACTCCTAAGATATTGGGTTCGTTTGACTTATTTTTCATGTCTTACAGGAACATGTAACAGAATATGGAGTCCATTGGAACTTCTTCATAACGCTTGCACTGCTGCCCATCTTACAAGTGATCCTGCATCCTCTCTTTGTACTGGTTCCAATTGGAGTTGTTGGTTTTTTGGTCGCACTGCGTAAGCGCTTTTCAATCCAAATGAAACAAGTCGTTTAAAAGTATCTTGTTTGCCAGTGCAGGAGATCATATTAACTCAATTCAAAATGAAGGAATATGTGTTATCTGCACCGAGAACATCGCTTGTTAGTCAAAACAAGGAAGGAATAGTTTCGTTGTTGGGTGCGCTGACCCTTCTACCCCTAAATTCTCCATCTTTAACTCACCGCCAACTCAGGTTACTTGTCAATACAGTTGTTGGGCCTTTCAATAGGAACTATTATACTGCCTCCTACGCCTTCGTTTTTCACCCGGCGTCAAAAAGCAATTCTTGGTCTGCGACAGGGCTCTGAAACAACTGCGCATAGAGGGCGAAATAGCAACACAGAGTATAACAATCTCAGTAATAGTAACAGCCCTACAGGCAGGGACAAGGCTGTCAAGGAATTTGATATAGGAGCACCACGCCAATTGGACAAGACGACCACGGAGTTGTGCGCTTATGCCATCCTGTGGTGGGTGCTCCTTGGAATAGCCAGGTTGGCGAAACTTGACGGGATGTGGAATGCTGAGCAAGATGGAGGGGTTTCGAGGCGGATGGTATGTTCTCTACTCTCCTTTCTCTCGTCGTATAATTTTTTTCCCCGATCTCCCCTCCTATTATATACATTCTGCACTCTGCCCCGTTGCTGATGGTCCTTTGTTTTTTTTTTCACTGACGAATTTAGGTCAACATCTCTTACATCCTCTGGATTGTTGCATTCAATGTTTCGTTTTTGTTATGCTATCTTGTCGTTCTAGATTTGTGGATCTTCGCTGACAGAACGAAAACCTCAAGTGCCGCTAAATCTCAGCTGAAGCTCCAAAATAATCTAAAGCAGACAGGCATAGGGGTGGCGGGCTCGTCACCATCGCCATATCTAAACGTGGACGTCTCACAATTTTCTGCAGACCACCACCACCACCACCACCATCGTATCTCATCGATGGTGCATGAGAACCCTCCGTTGTTATTGGAGGTAATCAACAAACAGGGGCTGGCTGTGTTCTTAATGGTGAGTTTTTTGACTGGTAAAATGTTGGATATAATGCATCTGAAACTGATATGCTTTTACTGTTTGCTCTCTCTTGATTTTAATGCTGCAGGCCAACGTTCTGACGGGACTGGTAAACCTCTCGATGTCAACGATGTACATGTCAGACGGACGAGCTATGATGGTGCTTTCGATCTATTCCATCGTTTGTTGTGGTGCACCTTGGCTGTGGTTGACGAGGAAGGATATCGATACAAGGAGGAAATTTAAGTAATTATACATACTCGAATCCAATTGGTTGCAGATAATTATTTTATTGCAAGGTGAAAAACGATGTTCAGTGGTTGGAGGTTTTGGTTTTGGACTTTTTCTTTCGGCGTTTTGTTTTGAATGCAGTATTGTACATCTAGCAATAATATATCCCATTTATTTATTTTCGGATTCTAAACAGCGAATAGCAGTGAGCACCCACCGCCCAACCCATGGTTATAAGACGAAGAGCCCAGGCTTGAAAAGACCGATGAGAGGCATCAATCATCGCCTATTCTGATTGGCTGCCACGCCAGCCGAACCAATCGCATGGGCAGCCAATTCCGAAATGTCCTCTTTTTTCCCAACCATTATCACGGATATGGAGTCTTCAGCTTTTTACCGTAAGGAAGGAGTCTAGAAGCACGAAAAACTATGGGCGCGCTACAGAAAACACGCTTTAGAATTCTTCTGTACAAGGACTAGAAGGAAATATTTATGTTTCTGACAGTGAAACTGCAGCACGCGACCTCGAATGGAAATTATGACACGGAGGTTCATGCCTGCATACGGCGTTGATCATGGACCTTCCAGCCCAGACCAGGTCGATGCTGATGAAAAAGCCTGTGTCATCATGAGGAAATGGCCTCCGGAGAGAGAGTCTAGAGGGCTGTCTCAAGTAAAAATATTCAGGTTCACGTTACATACGTGAGTCTAAACTGCCATTTCAAAGGCCGTTCTTTGCTTTCGAACCATCTCTTCCTCCACTTTGGCTGGGACTACTCTCAGTTTAACAGACATCTCGCCCCCGAAGTATAGCTGTGGTTCAAAAAAAATTCCGGCGTGCCCGAGGATATCCACAAAGGACCTGGAAAAAATGTCCAACGAAATCCAGGTGCGTTTATTATGCTTTCGAATAGGGTTTTGCCCACTGACGTTCTGCGCAGATTGGATGCCACAGAGACATGCCCGTGACTTCTACAAGCGCCAGTTCAGGCGCTGACTTTGACATTATCAACAATGTTCCGCCCGAACTTTTGGGAGAGATTTTCGTATATGCCTCTGTGTTGGATCACAATGCCCCCCTTGTTATTGGCGCGGTTTCAAGAGTTTTTCATCGCATCGTTCGTATGACACCGCAGGTGTGGACAAATCTGCACCTTACTGTCTCGCCGGACGAAGTCTTAGAGATGAGTGTCCTCGATGCTCGTTGCAACAAAAAAGCACAACTTTGGCTAGGATTAAGCGGGGTATGCCCTCTAGACCTCCACGTCGATGTAGTTTCTGCATCAAACTCCTCTGCTCACCCGCTCAACGAGACGACCCATCCTTTGAACGATCAAAATGATTCAAAAACTTCCCTCGCCTCCCGGCAATATCACGCGGAAAGTGAAGCTATTCCAATGCCGCATATTCTCCGTATCCTCGCCTCCCGAATCCGAGGCCTGGAGCTCTATTCAGCCAATGTTGGCGAAGCACGAGCGTTTTTCGCTGCGCTATATCTACCGTCCTTGACACGGCGTGGACCAGCGGATATATGTACCAATCAAACGATGGAACTGGTACCATTGGAATCCCTTGTACTTCATGCATCGTCTGATGGCTCTCGAACCCCAACACACCAGCATGGTTTCCGTTCGCGGGCACATCCTTCTGTGCCAGAAGCTGCAACTATAACGCTGCCCTTCTTGCCTCGGTTATTGCACCTCAAACTACGCAACCATCCCCTTCCAGAGCTCTCCTCCGCCAATGTTGCCAATTTACGTTCCCTGGACGTAGTTTATCCTCTACGATTCGATCCTATCTCAGTTCCTTCGTTGCTTGAAACTCTACGCTCAGCCCCAAAATTAGAAAGTCTCGAAATAGAAGGAAGAGTTGTCGAGTCACTTTCACCTGCACTGACACCTCTCCATTCACCATCGTCGACCACTGCATTGGCTACTTTTGGTGCACAGCCAATTGCCAGCCCTTTATCTCCAGAATCTTCTACGTTTAGTCACCACCCATCTCTCGTAGTCCTGCCGAACCTCGTCCATCTAAGACTGCGGGTGAACAACGTTCCGGCCATACTCTCTCATCTGCTCCTGCCGTCCCTTGATGTTCTCAAAATCGATGATTTGGACGGAAAACGAGCTGGAGCCGCAAAAGAGTCGGGAGAGATTCTCCGTCGGTTGCTTGTACGCATGGAACTACCCTGCGAGGGACGGAAGGGCAAAGGAATGCGAGTGCTTGACATGTGTGGCGTCTCGGTTTCGGTTTTGCGAGTCATAGCTAGGGCTAACGGGTCAGACACGGATACTACCGATGGAACTACGGCTGAAGGGGTGTGGAATTGGTGCTTTAACCGGATGTGTACTCTGCAGGAGTTGCGGGTCAAGAAAATGAACGTATCTGCGTTGTTAGAATGTATCACACCTCAAGTGCAGCGGGATACAGAGGACGTGCCACTTCCTGCGCTGAAGAAATTAGTTATCGCAGATAGCGATTTAATCCTCGGAAGCGTCAGTACCGGAAGAGTTGGCGTCTATAACCGCAACCGTGATCGTATCGTCCTCGATAGACAGTCCGATTATGATGTGGGAGGTGGATGTGGTGATGGCGCCTCTACTCCGACGGGCACGGCGAATGACTTCACACCTTTTTCAATTTCTTCATTCAATTCCAATCCGTCGAAGTCGTCGACAACTTCACTCCTTGATTCACCATCTTCAAAGCCTAGCTCGATATTCTTCACGGAGGACGGCTCAAACGCGATTAGAACGACGTGGCGGAATGATGGCGGCGCGACAATGGATGATAGTAGTGCGAATAGGTCGACCTCTGTGGGAAGGTTTTCTTCTTCTAGCATTGGCTGTAATACACTCAGTGGTCCCATTCTCAGGTTTCAATTGAGACGATCAGACGTCGAGGTCGTGTATGAAACTTTGCCTGACGTTCAGGCACATAACAGGTCTACGCCGGCGGATGCTGTTGACTTTTTGCACTTGTATAGCATCTGATCTTCTTCATGTGTAACACTTACTTCCTTTCCTCCCTCCTTGTTTCTCTCCTTATCTTCCTCTGTCTCCCAAGTCGGCTAGCCTCGTAGGAAGAGCGGCCGATTTTGTTTGATTATGCATGCCATCGTTTCATTCGTCTTTCTTTGACCTTTTGTAAAATATCTAATCATTTTAATCATCGTTAGTTCTGACCAGTCTAATCGTCTTGTTGTGTTATTATCGGATAGAGTATTTGCTGCCTAGCTCATGTACTTACTTGTAATCGGTAGTTTTTTTAACCCTGACAGGTTTCCTGATGTTTCGCATTTCCAAGTCCCTGAACGCACTTAAGGATTGTCGCTAGAGATTGTCGTCGATCGCCGGCCTTATTCCCTTTTCGATTTACGTTTACTTGGATACTGCGCTGTTTAAAATTTATCTGAGTCCTTACTGTGAGCCCCGGCCACTGTTTCTTTGCCATCTTCGCCACACACAAATTGTACAAGTTCTTCTACTAATACACCTACGTTTCATTCAATCTGAGCGCCGACACTCTATACATTTTTCTCTCCTCGCTTTCGGTTTCTCGGATATCACCACTTTCGCATACATAGATCCACTGTATCTAGGCTGCTTTATTCAAGTTTTATTGGTCCTGGAAGTTCGGATTTCTTGAGATCCTACTAACTCTTGGTGTGTAACATCCGCATCCTTTCAATCATTGTCTCCTACTTCGTGAAAATAAATAGTTCATGACGCGAGGCTAGGTTGGTATGTATACGGTGCAACGCAAGCAACGTTCGGTTTGACGCACAGAATTCTAATTTTGTCGCTAGTCTGGCGGCTCGATCTATAAATAACACTCATGCTCATGATGGTTTTTCGTCCCGAAGATAATTATTGGTTTTGATTTGATGCGATCCGGCAGAAGAAACAAAAGTTGCGCCGGAGTATTCACTGGGAAGTGGCATGAGAGGCATTGAAATATTGTACAGTAAGCTCCATTAAGCCAGGCTGTTAATCATCGTTGTTTTCAAGTAATCCATTCGTAAAGTTAACCCGCCTAAGCACGATTTCTTCCTAACGGCTCCGCTCGAGAACAAAATTGGCAATTGCCTGTTATTGCCTCATGTTTTCCCACCATGTCAGAGATGTCGTTCCGGAATCTTCCATAGGTAATACATATATTAAGCACATCATTCTTTTCAATATACGTGATATCATGGATTATAAAGCTGTTGTGTTCAACTTTAACCCGGCAAGTGATTCGTGTATGCGGCATAGGAAGATGAAGTGGAATCGCGGATGTTTTTGTGTGCATGACCTTGGAAGGTGGTGCTGATTACGCGCGCGACTCAAGTATTCATGTTTCACAGGTTTCGTGAGACCGAGCGAGCGATGCATCCGGCTTTTACCTTTAACCAGACGCCCGAGAAGCACCTATACACACTATAAGGTTCAACTTCAAATAACCCGCGTACCGAAGTCCTGTGTATTGACGTCGGCCAAGTTGTCATTATTTTCAGAGTAAGCAAGAAATTACGCTTCAAGAGAGCAATCCTGCTGTTACCACTGCTGGCGCCGATGCCTATTCAAGTTTGTGCAACAAACATGCATTTCCTATGTGTTTATTTTTTTTATCTGTTTTTGCCATCAACGGATGATTAAAGGCGTCGTGGATACATACCAAATATGGGATACCCGAGCACCTATTTGTACCATTAATAATAAGAATTAACAAAAGATGTGGTACTTGATGCTTTTTGGTCAAGTAAACAGACATCGCCAACGGTGTACCCAAACGACATATACAAGATGTGTCAATTTAACTCTTTTATCTAAAAATATGTTCGTGATAATGGTGTAACGGGAGCTCGTCCGAACGATTATTTGTGATTTTATGACAACATGGCATTTTTAGTCCTATGTTTTCCATAAACAGAGGATGTTTTGACATTGCGCAGTTGTTTGACTTTGACGGAAACCAATTATCGTGATAAGAGAACACGGACGCAACTCTGAACCGATGTATAAATCCATAATATACACAGCTCAGTGTATAGGAGACGCAAATCAGGTGTTATAAATAAACAAATGTGAGGCCACTGTATATTAGGTGGCTTTGGGCGCAGTGCGGACGTATCCCTAAATTGACATTGGATTGGTAACATTTCAGCATCCTCTCAAAAGCTGTTCCTGAATATTAATAAACTAACGCAGCTATTACTGTATCCTGTGTATGATCTTCATCTCTTTTCTAGAGATTCATTTCTCAGAAGCGCCGGCCTCCTTGACTGCGAGGGCTTTCTTACTACATGTAGAAAGAAATACGACTAGATCTGCTCTCAAAAATTACAGGTCATCTCAATTCCGCGTAGCACATAAGGGCTATACATAAAGGCATTGTAAGCTCTGAGCACTACCGCGGAGTGTAATGCAGCTTCTCATTCCTCCGTAAAACATGAGGATTAGAAAATGCATTCTAGCCTGTTTAGTCCGTAATTAACGTGTCCTTCTCCTTACTATGACCGTGCAGCACTGTTCTTTAAATAACGCTATACTTTTTTTACGCCAAAAGCTTAACTTTTAACGATCGGTGGATTGTGCATCCGGTATACACAGAATGACTCGATAAGGGGCCTATTCCATCCAAGACGTTGTAAAGCCTTTAACTGATACCTGAATGTTTTACTCGCCTTTGTAAGCGCTTACTCTTTCTCCTTTAAGCCTGGATCACGAATGGCTCACGAAATTATGACTCACCCCTATCTTACAAATACTACCTTCTCGTTATGGTCGAAAATGCCAAAAATGGAAATCAGGGGGGACGCGTATGCCACTAAATTATGAGGTAAGGATTACTAAGTAGACATCGGAGGAGAAAGTTCTCTATACCTGCACCTCCTTCTAGGCGAGTCATCGCGCTGCATTCTCTTCTAGATATATACATGCAACACAGTAACTGTCCTGACGCCAGGTAGAAGAATGTAGTGAAACGTTTCCAGCTGAAAAGAGGAAAGACCCTAGACGACCTTTTCTCAAACATGCGCCAGTCAATATGCGACACAGATTTTGTCCCCAAGGAGCATCCACCTAAGAGATATAAGGTAGTGTGGTTATATATAGATCCAACAGTGAAGGCTTCTTAACAGCCGGTATATTTTTCACGTGCGTAAGGGCGCTTGGAAGCCAAAGATAGTAAATGGATATAATTGAATTCTCGGTTGAGGTGACTCGGATTTCGAGGATATATGGAGAAACATGCTGGACGTTTGGCTAATGTTTGATTGTATCAGTAGTAGAAGATTTGAATACCCGTACTACCCCCAACAAGAATAAGAGCATAGGATTAGCAGTAATCGCGGATCAGAATGACCCTTCAAGTTGATCATCGATCCATGGATAGCCAGGACGATGCGCAGACTGTCACCATCAAAACGTCAAAACGTGGTTGTTATTTATAGTAGATATGGCACATCAACTGTAGTTTATCGGCGCCTGACTGCATTTCTGTCGACAACGACACCAACAGTCTTTATTTTTCCTACTTAAATACCTAACAATCAAGGTCTGTGCATAATTTATAACCCCTTAGTACTATGTATAGTTAGCATAGTGCTTGTATTTTGTCGCTCCTATTCGGAGATTTCTGCCAATTGGTATCCATCGGCGCTTATTGGCAAGTCTCTGTTATGGAGCGCCGACATATCTAGATAGCATATGTACCTTCAAGCCTCAACATTCTTGCAATATTCGCTCTGCAAGTCATCATATTGTCAACGATTTTACGCATGGTTATGCGCACATATTTTCTGAAAGAGAGAAATATTATTATAGTAGTTACTCCTCTTTATTTTCTCGGTATACATACTTACATCAATGATCACATGCACAGAGCATCGGGAAGTATGTTCCTCACTAATTGTCGGGCCGGCAATTGTTGTTTTTCTCGGTATACATACTTACATCAATGATCACATGCACAGAGCATCGGGAAGTATGTTCCTCACTAATTGTCGGGCCGGCAATTGTTGTTAGTACAGTCAAATTTCTTCGACATTAGGTACCTACCTTAATCTTATGAATGCAGTAAAGGAAGTCTAATATTTTTGTTGATATGAGTAGAGTAGGAAACCAATTATTGACCAGAATTCATACGCTGTTGAGTTTTCTGCGGAATGGTACCGGAGTCTTGCCGGAGCAGCCGTGCCGTGGTTACCTGCCGCGGCATATCACGTTTTATCAAGATATCCAAGCGCGGATGAAGTTCCTGCTGCGCCGGAACCGCGGAACCTTTGACGCCAACCTGCTACCAAGCGCATCTCTTTGCCCGTCCATTTTACTGTGCACCACACAGCTTCTGCACAAAAATCTGGCGTCTTAAGCGCGTTTGGAAAGGAAAGAGAAAAAATGAATATCCCGACCTGTCTACTGAGTAAGTTGACATTACTCTCTGAGAAAGGAGGTTGATTTGGGCAGGATAGATCGCTGTAGCTGTGACCATCAACCCTCACAAAAATAATGAATACATGTCGATGGGATCGTAAGCTAAACGTGTTCCCGATTGGAGAGGAGTATTATCAAAGCAGTTTGTCGTCTACTGTCAAACGTCATTTTTGCAACCTATTCTCATGAAGAATATCCAAGAATATCCACAAGTATAGGATCTTAGTTATCCGAGATCGGGCGATCAATGATGTCGCCCGTTAGTCCCGTGACTTTTAAGGTATCATCTCGGGATCGATATGTCTTTGTCAAAATCTTTGCATTGCGGAAAGTTTGACCAATCAAGGATCCCCCTAGTTTGAGTGGGCTTGTTTTTTGTTTTGTTTACGCGCTGCGTGAGTGACTCACTAATCTGTGATGCAACACGAACCGGAAACCTCAATTGGTTCCTGGCTTCCGACCTCAATGGCCTCACGTTTCTCGGGTGGAAAAAGGCTATACCTCCGTGAGCAAATGGGTTCAAGCAAAGTAAGCTATTTGTCATGCACTACATCCCCTGATTATTCGACTCATACGCATTCTATTTAGAGCAAATAACAACATTAGGAAGTACTTAAGAAACTCGAAAAGATGGGATGGCCATTCCACTTTCCAACCCAGAACCAAAAGACCCATAACATCAACTCCACAACACCAAAACCCACACCCAAAATTCGATGGCATCATCCTCAAGAACCAACGACGAACGCTCTACCCAAGGCTATCTTCCTCGTGGCGGAGCCTGCGTGAGTTGTCGTCGACGAAAAATGGTGAGCCGCACCATGACCACCGGTTAATGGACATCGTTACTAACATTGATGTATCAGAAATGCGACGGGAAACGACCCATTTGCACCCAATGTGATCGTGCAGGACGAGCTGAAGACTGCGAATATACTTCAGGACAAGAGCGATCGACCGTGCAAATATTGGAAGAGAACATCAGCCGACTAGAAGCAAGAATTCAAGAACTGCAAAACCCCGGTGCATCTGACTCTGCTACTGCAGCTGTACGACTTCATCAGCCATACACTGTTAGTGACTCTGCCTCTGCTCCGCTCGTCAACGAAACGTCCTATTCATTCGCTGAAACTCCCCAAATAATACAGGATCCTCCTAGGCATATAGCAGAAGCACTGTAAGCAAATAACGACACGACGTGTCTGGCGGAAATTTACGGTTTGTTTTTCTGATATACAGAATCAAAGGGTTTGTTCCACATGCTACGCAACTCGGACTTTTCTTGAACGTCCCACGTTTCCAAGGATCGTTCCTTCTTAATCAACCAATAGGTCACGGTTCACGACCCGCACCTGCACTAATATCTAGCACATATCTTTGGGCTATCCGTCTTTCGCATGATCCTACTGTTAAAACTCACGAACAGGCTTACCTAACACGCGCAACACAGGATGCTGCAACAGCGCTCTCTGGTAATCATCCAGAGAAAATTATGCACGCTATACAAGCCGAGATACTGCTGGCCACATATTTCTTCGCTAGTGGGCGCTTCTTTGAAGGAAAGTATCACGTCACCACTGCCGTGTCAATGGTATTCTCGGCAGGTCTGCATAGAATCCGTTCGGCAGTTCCTCCGCCCCAGCAAGGGCCGAGAAATGTCGGCGATGCGCGCTTAGCACCCCCTCGAGACTCTACAGAAGAAGGTGAACGAATAATGGCTCTTTGGACTGTACTAGATCTCGATAAGCAATGGGCCGTTGCTCTAGAGCATGCCCCTAACTACGAATATTCGTCGCATCCTATGGCAACAAAAGTTGATACACCTTGGCCTTTGGAAATGGAAGAGTTTGAGCAGGTCGGCGTTTGCAATCTCCGTAATCTATCATAATGGGGCCATTGATACTGATCATTATTACACTTCTAGGGTCTTCTACCGCAGCAGTCACGTACCTCCAACACAATACACAACTTTCTCAATAACATTCCAACGCCTGACCTCGGAATCTCATTGCGGGCAATCGAAGCCAAAGCAGCCGTTCTATGGGAACGCGTCGCAGTATTTAACCGAAAATGCAGTGCCAGTCCGTTGTTTTCTTTCACATGCCGGACCTCGTCACACACTCATCTCGAATGTCCAGGCCCATCGCAGAATAACATGCAACAGCTTATACATGAATTCACTATCCTCTCAGGTCTTCTAGATAGCGTCGTTTCGTATTTGCCGTCGCGCGACCCGCAGGCTCTCGGACGCATACAATACGCAGACAAGGCTAGACGTGTTGGGATAACGTATAGTATGCTCTGTGCTGCGGGCATACGGCTGCACGCGCCATTCGCGCACGAAGGAAGAAGCGGTTCGTCGAAGAAGAAGAGACTCCTCATGGCTCGAACTATGTTGGAGATTGCAATCGCCTTGCGAGGAAGGGGTGGTGCCTACCTGAATCCACTCATAGGGGTGAGTGGATTGCTCATATGTCGAAATGATCTTGTCGATACTCATTCAAAAAATAATCGCGTACGCACTAGACTATGTGGATCGAAGCAACGCAAGTATTATTCGATGAAGTCGCCCTGATTAGGATGCTCCGTGCATCTGGGAACTTGCCCCCAAACAATTCCGATGATCTGGTAATCATAGACCTTATACAACAAGCTACGGCTGCAATGGTTGACTTCACAGTCAATATCCCACTGACCAGTGAGTAATGGTCATGTTTGTGCACATTCCCAGGCGATCTAACAAGTTTTACCTTCGTTAGGTTTCCAAGTTGGCAAAATCCAGGAGTCAACTCAGTCCCTCTGAACGGAACGAATGATTACGATGTAATCAGCGCGCCTATTCGACTTGACAATCACTGTATCCACACTTCTTATATCGTTCTGACTGCTCTCTCAATTACTTCTCCTTCTGATATATCTTCTTTTCATGGTGACTATATCTATATGTTTCATATGGCTATTAATGTTTCTATAGCGTTTTGATCATCATAATTCCTGTATCTATCATTTTCCTTGCCGTAAGGCGTAGAATTTCCACGGCTATTTATAGAGGAAGTTAACATCCCCCCCTTTCTATTTTATCGTTGTAGCTCCAAGAACAGAAAATATTTATCACCTTTTAGATTATTTATATACTACTTCCATCTAATTGATATTTCTTGTAATGGTATCAATAAATGTTGATAGTTCCACCGGTCCATTCCGAGTTCACGATATTGGACCCTGAATTTGATTATGGCTGTGGGCTGGAGCATTTCTCCTTTCTCTAATTCGTTAAAAAAAATTGTCGTGTTATCTGCCTTTTAGCATACTCCTAATAAATTTTCAGAGCAGTGACAACCCCAAAAATAAACAAAACCCCCTGCTTCTTCTTGACTGTCTCTGCTTGTCTCCACAGAAGATATGATTCAAATTAGACAGATTTCATATTGATCGGGCGTCTCTTTGCATGCAAGCTAGCATTCGAATAGGCACAGGTGAAGCACAGGGTCCCCGGTCCAAGTGGCTCCGAGGTAATCTTGCGAGAATGAGGATATTGTAAGTGTAAGTTTATCATTCTTTCGATTGGAACAAGAGCTCAGACGCTTAGGATCAGCCATACGTAGTAACATATACATATCACACGTTAAATACTAAATCATGAATCATGATTGACCGGTCGGGCGGGCGAACCAGAGGTTGAACATTTCGATTGGAGAAAAATGCAAAAAATGCAAAATCGACGAGCATGCATCATTCAATCAGATTTCTTCTTTTTTGTCTTCCAGTATGGCTTGTTTTCTTTAACTTTTAAGTGTTTGACATTTGCCCAGTATGGTGGCGGTATCTTATCTTATCTACTTTCATAAACTTTGCTCCCGCGTACTAGCCACGTGGTGTGACAGGGGGCGATTGTTGGTGACACGACGCGTCGCCCTGATCCCAATTTTTCTTCTTCTTTACCTCCACCATCCACCTTCACATCTCCCAAAAATGACCGTTAACACCACCCAGAAACCAGAACATGATGAATATCAATACCTACAACTCATTCGACGCGTCCTTGACACAGGGGACACGCGCCCAGACCGCACCGGAACCGGCACCATTGCCATCTTCGCCCCACCTTCTCTGCGGTTTTCCCTAGCAGATATGACACTTCCCCTTCTTACGACAAAGCGTACCTTTATGAGGGGTATCGCAGAAGAACTTCTTTGGTTTATTCACGGATCAACTGACTCCACATTGTTGAACAAGAAGGGCGTGAAGATTTGGGACGGAAATGGTTCGAAAGAGTTTTTAGAGAGCCGAGGGCTAGGTCATCGACGCGAAGGTGACCTAGGACCCGTATATGGCTTCCAGTGGCGTCACTTTGGCGCCGAATACGTGGATTGCGAGACAGATTATACTGGTCAGGGCGTAGACCAGCTCCGGGAGTGTATCGAGAAGATCAAGAAGAACCCGACAGACCGGAGAATTATCCTAAGTGCATGGAATCCTAAAGGTGCGCTGTTAATTATTTTTATCTTCGTGAATCTCCATCTAAAACTGTCCCACTCCAAGATATTCCTCTGATGGCTTTGCCACCATGCCATATGCTTTGCCAATTTTACGTTCAGCTTCCGCCTGCCTCGAACCCTACTGCAAAGCCCAAGCTTTCCTGCTTGATGTACCAGCGGTCCGCTGACCTTGGCCTTGGGATCCCGTTCAATATTGCTTCTTACGCCCTTCTTACCCATATGATCGCCCGCGTCACTGGCACCGATGCACATGAACTGGTTATCCAACTCGGCGATGCCCACGTCTATCGCGATCACGTTGATGCTCTGGAGGAGCAACTGAAGAGGGAGCCGAAGCCATTCCCAAAGATTCGGTGGGCTAGGGACGATATCAACGATATCGAGGACTTCGTTTACTCCGATTTCGTGGTGGAAGGGTATACCTCCCACCCACCGATTGCTATGAAGATGAGCGTGTAACATTCTCCATACACTTTCGTTTTACTATCCTCTTATTTATCAGGGACTAATTTTAGTCTCGGTTGTATCTGTATGGACTCACATTGTATGTATGCCAAGTTGAAATCAATTATTTTGAACGTACTTTCTCTCAACCACTTCTCTACCGGTTCACTATTCCATGATCTTTCTTTCAAATAACATTTACTGATTCTTTTTTCCTTTGACTTCCTAGGTGGCCATGCCACGTGGTAGGAAACGCGTTGGTTAACTTGTAACGGTTCACAGAATGACTGAACACTTGCCAGTCTTACCTTTTCCTTCCGTGTTTTCGAAATGACCGGCATACCTAACCCAGGGAATTTCCTGGCATGGGTCCCTCGACGTGTAATTCCCGGCCAGCCCGCCAATCCCTGACGCTCGCGGCGGCTCTCTTCAATGGGACTTGATTACGCGAACTTGTTCGCACATAAATGAGAAAAGCCGCATCAACGAGGCACGCGAGGAATGCTCCGTTCATGAGACCTGTCGCGTTCCTTCGGTGCAGAATAGCATTGCTTGTCAAAGGTCGACGATGTGGTGTTTTCGCTTAACCCGGGTTAGTCGCCGTCCATGGGATTCTACACGTCTCGAGTTCCTGCTTTACAAAAGAGCTTATGAATAATGTTTATCTTTGTATAATTCGGTGACAGGCTCACTCTGTAGCCCGACGGCTTGCTGGGTCCATGTCGTCTGGGAGGGCTACCACCGGCCTTTGCCTCAGGTGATCGACATATCCTTCTGAAAACGAAAGCTTTTCGTGGTTCGCAGGTAAGTACATTTTTTCGATTTGGACTACTAAGTGGATGCTGAGAAAGGTTACTCAGCTGGGGTTCTAACGCTTCTCCTTTACAAGTACGCCATCACATTAGCAGATGAGATCAGGTTTATCTGGCGGTAGATATATGCATTCAATCACTTTGTGCTGTTAAATTTGCTAAACGTATCTTCCTCGGAGGATGGGCACGACAGGATAAGGCCCAACCAATTATACAAAGGCGCGTAGTTGAAAATATTTCGTTCTTCTTAATGTACTGAGAACTTTCTTTCTTCTCTCTTACTACTCAAGCATCGACTTGTTTCTGGTATTGGGACCGATATCAAGACCCAGCATAGCACCTGATTGGTGTAAAGCCTGGCATAGCTTCGGAATCATCTCCGGATCTATTTTACTTATTTTATTAGCCGTCCTTGATTATCCTCATGCCATCATTTACTAATCGCGTCTTCTCCAGTTTATGCTCCATACAATAAGAGTATAAGGGTCGGATTACGACTTCTGTCGTTCATTCTCGCGACGTTTGTGGTGAACTTTCATTGCGTGTCTGACCGAGATGTGTACAATGACTCCATTTGCAATAAAAGATGGTTACATTGCCCTCCATTCCCTATATTTGTATTCCTTCTGCACATTATAATGTCCAAGTCTAAAAGACCGATATAGAATAGGCTTTCACGTTGCAATTAGTGTTGTGACAGGTGGAAAGGGGAGACTCCTGGGTTATTGGTGCGCCAATCGCGAATATCGTTGCTCGAGACGGAATTTAGGTGCCGGCCATTATTCGCGGTGGGTTCCCTCAGTGCTTCCCAGCATATTTCTATCTTAAATGGAATCTTCCCAGCAGGAGTATACGCAAAAATCACATGCCATTCGATGTCGATTGAATGGTTGAAACTCGAGTATATTTTTATGTGAGATACCATCTGTCAACTGTACCAAAACCGGACATAATTATCGATGATGCCAGCTGGCCTCTGTCCTTTGTTCCATCGCAGCACGGGCAATTCACTTTATCGTGTGCGATTTAGATGAAATCTAACCATTCGAACAGTGCTATCGAATCATCATGGAGATGCAGAAGTTGAACTATGGGGGTTCTGATGGAGGTTATGAGAGTGGGAGCAGTGGTTTTTTCACTTCGGGTATCGATTTGACTTCTATGGAACAAGACTGTTTTAATTTGTATTAAGCGCCCATTGAAGTAGAGGAAGCTCGAGAGACTAACCTTATCTTATCGAAACAGGGCTTGTTCCCACCCACAGGCTAAGCACGTGTCATGACAAGTGGCAACTATCTGTGGCCGCTCGGCGCTCGTGTCTTTTTACTTTTACGATATACCACCAGGTTCGAACCCTACTGAAAAACCCGGTATCTCATCCTTCATGCACCAGCGTTCCGATGATCTTGACTGCGCCGAATCACAACGAAATCACAACAACGAAATTGACCATTTCATAATGAACGACATATAGTGCAATTGTTTTTATGCGAAATATGGACACTTTGGTCTATTCACCATAATCACTCTGGCTCTACAGCGTCACTTTTCTCTCCAAACTTAAAATTTCCAAATCTGTACCACGTGTTGGAGAACATGGTCCTACCAAAAGTAAAAAAGGCTGCATAATGTATGCCACACGAAGACCGTACGGACTCTGCTCGTTCTATTTGAATTGATTCCCCTGATTAATTGATTCCTCTCTGCACGTTTTAGGCGTGATGTCTTCGCTTCTACGAAGTATGACCCGGGTAAGTTGCCGTTCTGAAAACTATGAGTTGCGAGCGCCTATAATTAACCCTCGTGTAACTCCAATTCAATGCTAGGTCACCCCCAAGGCGTCTAAAAAAGGCCAGTTCCTGCCTTCCAAGAACTCATATCTCTCTCTTCAATTGTTGCAATGAACGGATTCGAACTTGACGAAGAAGCCGTCTTATTGAGAAATATTTTACGTCATAAATGGTTCGCAGATAAGGATATCTTCCGGTCTAGAATACCCAGACTTTGGATGCTGAGAAAATTTGAAGCTACCCAGCCGGTACTCTAACGCTCCTCCTTTATGAACACGCATCCACAACAGGCGACGAAGTCAGGTTTGTCTGGCGGTACGCGCTATCCTTTGTGTCGTGTAACCTTTTGAATTAATAGTCCTCTGATGGGTATAACAGGAGAAGGCTGAACAGTGTATTGGGCGTCACGTACTTATTCTCTAAATATGTTGCCTTAATTGCACAACTTGGTACGTAGTTCGTGCGAATTTTATTTTCCTCGATTTACTAGGAAAACTCATTCATCTTAATGTTTAAACATTGACTTATTTCTGATATTGGGACCGATATCGAGGCTCGGAGCATCACCTCACTTGTGTAAAGTCTGGTACAAGTTCGGAATTGTCTCCGGGTGTATTTTACTAGGCGTCCTCGATTATATCTTGATGCTGGGGGGTACGTCGTCGTTTTAATCTTAGCGCAATTGGATATTAATCGAATATTCTTAGTTCATGCGCTGTACAATAAGAGTACGAGGATGGGACTGCTACTTCTGTCCTTTCTCTTTGCAACGTTCGCAGTTAATTTTCACTGTGCTTCAGACCGGCATATACTATATGATTCCATTTGCAACTGGAGAAAGCTAGATTGCCGTCCATTTCATGGGTATGTATCTTTTGTGCTACCCGTGTTATCTGTGCGATCCACTCCCAGAAGTCTAACGCGCTCGTACAGAATAGCTTTCCACGTTGCCATTGGCGCGATGATGGCTGGGAAACGGAGACTGTTAGCAGTTGGTGCGCCAATTGCGAATATTGCTGCTCGAGACGGGGCAAGTTTGGGCCTGGGTGTTGGTCATGATTTGTGGGTGATCTGTATTTATAAAAGATGGGTTCCTCTTATAGAATTGGTTTCATCTAACAGCATTATACATACGCAGTGGTTATACATCGTATAACGTCGGTGAAATGGTCGAAGCCTGAGCATATGTTTGTGTAGGACATTATATGCTATGAATTGTATGTATGTAAACCGATCTAACAACTGCTGAGTCCTGACACCGTATTATGCTCATGATGCTTCCATTAATGGTGGATTAATTAGTCTTGCGTGTCCATACCGCACATATTCAAATTCCCAGAAAATTATACATACCAATCTAGGAAATTCTGGACCGAGAATGTTCTACTGGCTTATTTTTAGAATATAAGGTGACAGGTCGGGATTAACCTTCCGAATCCTCGAGGTAGATTCGTACCCATTGTCCTTCAGAAGCGGGTAGTGCAACCATCCAGGTAGCATCTGTACTTTCTCTTCGAGCTATCCGATGAACGATTTCGACCTTGATCATGAAGAAATTGTGCTTCTCAAGAGTGTGATGTTTCGAAAGTGTATCATGAGTACGTATTAATTTCATCTGCAGAGATTGACATTGTATTAGGGTATCTGATACAATAAGTACCCAGTAGTGACATTGATGCTGCTCGTCTATGAGTATGCCCTCACATGTGGAGATGAGTTTAGATACATCTGGAGGTATGTAAATCTTCAATCCATTCTAGCTCCTCCTCTTGACCGCCTTGACGAGAATAGGAAGGCCAGGTTTAACAGCGTACTCGGTGTTTATCTATTCTCCAGATACTTTCCATTAATCGTCCAAAGGTGCGTATAAACACACGTTCCCGATCTTGTCCGGGCATGGGCTGACAAATAACTTCCTCAATGCTAAAGTATAAATCTATTTCTGACATTTGGATTATTCTCGGAACCCGGGACATCGCCCAGCCTTTGTAAAGGCTGGTATGTCTTTCAAATTGCAGCAGCGTCCAGTTTATTGGGTGCGCTTGACTTCATTGTAATGCTCAGAGGTACGTGGCTTCAAAGGTCAAAGAACCCCGCCAGTTGGCAGTGCCTCCAGCGCAATTCTCTGATTTCTTTTCTCTCTCCAGTTTATGCTTTGTACAACAAGAACGTAAAAATCGGATTGCTATTCGTGTCTTTTCTCCTTGCGAAACTCCTCGTTAGCGGGGTCTCCATTTCGAGGTCTGTGTCTGTCGTGAAGTATGACTCGTTGTGCAGTCAGAAGATGCATCAATGTATACCAGTTTATGGGTATTTTTTATTCATGACTTCAGTGATGGTTAAAGGAATCTGACAATATGACTGCTAAGAGGACTGGTTTTGTTCGTCCATATTTCACTCGGCGTACTGACCGCGCGGAAGTGGAGACTGTTGGCATTGGATGCGCCAGTTGCTACAGTCGTAACCCGAGATGGTGCATGGGTATTAGGCGTGGTTTGCGGTACAGCTTCAAATGGTTCGGCCAACTATATTCACAACTAAAGACCTCTTATTAGGACTATTTGCCATTATAATGCGCCATGCCGTGTCAATGAGATCGATGGCGATAGAGAATGGGTTCTGGTGAGTCAAGATTTACACTCTATGGCTGATGATTTCTTATGAAATATACGTCTTCAAGGCTTATATCTCTATGTTCCATCGCCGTATGTTTTTCTTTCTTCCATTGAGCTATTATAATACCTTACGTTCCCCTTCTAGTGCTGTCGAATTATCATGAATATGCAAACATTAGACCCTGACAGCCCATATGAAGACAATGGAAGTGTCCATATTTTCACGTCAGATATTGACTTGATCTGTACCGAACAGGAGGAATTGAAATCTCATCTTTGAGCGCCCTCCCCTGTATGTGATAGGTGTATTCCAGTGTGTGCTTCTTCTGCAATGTTTCTGCGATTCAATACAGCGAGAAATATTCAAAGGTTGTAAACTTATCATAAACTAAAATACTAGACCTCCCCCTGATCTTGCAAATTGTACAAAGAGATTGTTGATAAATGTGGTTGAGCAGCAAGACCTCAGCGCCGCTTTTATGGATTTCCTGAGCCTTCTGGTGCGTGATCGTGTTGTTCGACGCCTTGAACGGCGCGGTTGGGTGTGTATGGACTCATTTATCGTGGTTGTCGACGAATACTCCGAGGAGGGAATCGCCACGAAGGATAAATAAGATCCGGAGCGCAGAGAAATTCTTGATCTGTACGAATAGAACCCAGCAAAAGGCGGCGTAGGAGTATGTGCTGTCGTACGTGGGTACCTTGTGCCTCTTGTGCCTGTGGGTCCAGTCTGGTTCTCTCTTCTTAACCTCTTGTTTTGACGCCTCTCTTCCCTGCGTCGACAACGTGCTCTAAGTCTGCTTGTCGCTGCATGCGCAGTACCCCATGCTTTTTTGAATTTGGACTGTCCCAGGCGCCTGTATCTCCTTCCGGTGGTATTCTCTATTCTTGCTCCAGAGATAGTGTCGGGCGACTCGTCATCGTAGGAGTATTGTTCATCGGATAACAAACTAGCAGAGGATAACGCCGTCAGGACGTTAAGAAAAGTTTTAACATCTTTGAATTTACCCGGAACGCAAGTCGTTCGGAGATTCGACATACTGATACGCATCCGAGATGTCAAAGAGGGAGGAGAATGAGCTATCATCCGAGAGGAATGAGAGTCGGAGCTGCGGGGCTTTGTTAACTGATCCTGCAACTACTTCGACACATGATTCAGGTCCTGGGTGAACCATGTCGTGATAGTTTGGAGGTGAGTTGCCCGAAGATTTGGAAAACGGGGTCGTCCAACGATTTAAAAGGTGGTTAATAAAGGCTTTAATCGTCTTTGGGCCTTTCATGATGTTGACAAAAGATACTAATGGCGAGAGTAAGACGCACAAGCCTTGCCTTCATATAGAGTCTACGAGAGAAAAATCGCAACATCCGAAACGGCGGCGGTCGCAAAATTGCCAAAGGTAGTGGAATAACCATCTAGGTGAGTCAGAACTCGAGTAGCATTTCAAATTGCTATATCGATATCATATTATGCGGCTCACCAAGCATTAGTGTGCGAGTAGCAGCCACCAATTAAGCCAATGCACTAGTTCGACCTCGCCGTCCAGGAGAGGCGCCACCTTAAAATGATGACCTAAATCAATCAACAGCGGCAGAAATCCGTCGACAGCACAATTAGATAAAAAAGAGTTGAAGCTTGAAGAGGCTTAGAACATGCGTAGCGAGTTTTAGTCAGGTGGAATGGTCAAACGACTCCATAACACCTATTACAGATTCCACCACGGATATGGAGAGAAAGGAAATTCGTGAATAACAGTAGAGATCGAGGGCCTCCCAGAGGAGTGCCAGAGGGAACCCAAGTCCCATAAAGCACCCCAGCTATCATTCAACAAGAATGTCCTATCTGTGATTCATTACAATCCACTGGGTTGGGAGAAAGTTAGACAAACACTCACACCGTGTATATGATAAATTTGGTTAAAATACCAGTGATCCGCCTTGTTTTTTGTAATAGGGAGAGCCGCCGATGCAGATATCTAATTGAGCAAATGAAATAAGAAATAAGGGATTCTTTTGACGCTGTGATGTGGCATAAATACATGATCCGGTGCACCACAAGGAGTTAGTTCCTAGTGCGCACGACTTGTTGGTGTCCGGTCAAACGACAAAGACAATGAGAGAGGATGACAAACGGACCTGTTCCTAGGCCAAAGGATTGATAACCACTAAGGCCAAAGGCGGAGAAAGGCACATATAGGTTCTACGTTGGCTTGTAGTTGACGCAACGCCTGGTCCACTTACTGAGTGGTGTATTAAAAATAATCAGCATATCGGCTATAACAAAGAGATGGAGAAGAAATGACTAACGCACCCTTGAAAACGTTAGCAGAGAAATCGCGCCCTTCTATGTTCTCAATTTCTGCCTCAGCAGCGAGTGCGGCGAGAACAGAGGTTGCAGCAACACGGACAATGGCGAGAACGGTAGTGAACCTCATGTTTAATGAGAGTTTGAGAGAGGTATATTGGTAAATTATCATGTACTTAGCCTTACATATCATGCGTTGGATTATATTTTGCAAGCCATGTAATCAGGAATTAATCAGGGATTATAATAATATACCCTGACGAAACACATCAACGCGTGTGTTTTACAATATGGGCACCACTTACCGTATTCATTAGACTCTCGCGGAAAGTCATAATACCATCAGTCTCATATCATCCCAAATATTGTTCCGTTCCTTTCCAAGATTCTCGTTAATGAGGTTTGCATGGTATTCACAGAACCCTTTAGAAACCCAGTCTTGTTGAAGGAGTTTGTTGATAGACCAGATAGGGTCAAAAATATTATTCTTCCTTAGGGAAGGCACCGGATTTCTAGAACGAGGCTGAGGTTTACCGCAATGTTTCGTCTCGGGACATTTTGGTTCGACAATCCTCTCGATTACATCCCAGGAAACGACCAGTCGTCTCTGGACTTTGAGCAATGACATGACTTCACTTTGGTCAAATTCCAGCAAGGAGGGGTCGTCTTCCAATGGGTCTATGCCGTTTTGAATGGGACGACGGGCGATTTGGTAGTAGGCACAGCGGGGAAGGGCTTCAAGCTCGGAATACCCTGAGCTACCTCCGAGTTTAACAGCACTGCTTGCATCTGCGATCAAAGACTGGGTGATTCGGGCAGGATCGTCTGAAAACTTCTGCATAAGAGATTTCGCAACGTGTTCGCGGTAGGAAGAAAACCCAAAACTAGAGGCCGCGACGTATATTTTTGCAAGTTTTGGTACAGGCGGCGGGTTGTTCATGTAGGATCTGTAGGATTGCATTATTATTAAAGAGCGCAGGGCCATTACAAAGAAAGGATATGATTGAGGAACACATACATAGCATCTTCCATCGCGTCAAGAAGGGCAGCCATGTCATCAGCGTCAGCAGAAACGAATAATTTCAAGGTAAACAGATCGCAGCCATCGACAGTTTTGAGCGAATCCAAGGTTGATTGATTGTCCTCCTTGTCGCATTCGAATTCTATGTCTAGTGCTTCAATGCTACCGGCCTGTTGCGCTTCAAAAAGAACCCGAAACCACCAAGACCGTTTAGCGAGACGACTGCGGCAGAGTTTGAACCGAGTTTCGTTAATTTGTATCATGACGTTCCCGTCTGATAACCAGTGAACTGGATGTTGTTTATAGTCGAGCTTCGCTTTCTTTGCTGGAGTATCTTTTCCCAACTATTGGTACTCTTCCTCTTCCTCTTCCTCTTCTACCTTTATTTTCCTCTTGTTGTTTTCCAAATCTTCTTCGATGATTTCAACGGAGGACGCATCGTAATTGGCTGCATCGGCAGACACCATTTGAATCAGAGAACTTAGAGGTATGTTTGATTCGATTATGTTGTCTATGACATCGGTCGTAATTCAGAAAAGTCGGCCCACAGGGAACTTGGAAGGGTAAGCATACCTGTCAAATTGCCCTGCTAACTCCGACCTTTGAGTCTTTGACTAGGTAAATTTCAAAACGTAGTCCCGTGAACGTGACATGACAGCATCACATACATCACATGTGTATCACGAGAGATGACTATTGGCGACTGTGACCATCATAAGTTGACGCGCTTCAAGTTGGTGCGATCACGCCCGGGAACTTGCCGGGAACACAGATTTATAACGACAGCTTCATTTTTACCCAAAAGCGCTCAAAGCCAGTCAATTTGAACGAAGTGACATGAAGTTCCGCTATAGTAAAGAGGTACTAAACCATGTATGGCCCTTGCTGAGGAAAACCCAGTCCGCCCAAACTATTGGATAAGCAATCCCACGTTAATTTCCTGGCAGAACCGCTTCTTTGGCGCGACGTGACAGGGAATCCCGTCTGAGAAGACGCGGCGTTTTTCGGCATGAGCGGCACAAACCCGTAGATATTCAACTCCGCTGGGCCAGATAGCCTTGCTAATTACGCGACTGAGTCCTGATCGAGGAGGATGGGTGTTGAAAATAGATGCTTTCCCTATAATATGGCATTGCTGTAGGTTTATAATGTCATATTTATTGGAAAAAAAAATACTTCCTCAAAAATCATGCAGATTTCAGTAACAATGTCTCAGTTGCGACTCAGAAAAGCGGAAAGGCGCATCCGCCGTCACGACGTCAAACGGCACTAAAAATAAGACGTGGTAGTGCAGTGGTTGTGGTCCTTTCAACTTATCAGTCTCGTGCGTCTTAGTATTACAGTGTTCGGTTCTCGATGAAGCCTTTTTTTTAGTCGTTGACTTAGCTTGAACTTGGCGTAATTCAGTGTTTGTACAATCCATTATATGGCAATTGATATTAAGTCAAGCGCTACAGAGGTTTGTTATATTTCAGAGAAGAAAACATATGTTATAGCATAGCGGCTTTTAATCGTATTTGATATATGTACCCCCAGGGCCCGTATGCTGTGAAGGGACTTCGACACAATGAAAGTTCCCCAATCCCAGGCCGTCTCGGCAGGAAAACCTTCTTAATTTCCCCCAAACCATCTTTGACGGCTTCCTTGACGGCTTCGACAAATTTTTGACAGTCTATGTCAATCGGCATGGCGGATCAGCTGTCAAAACGTGGGAGTGCTTATCCAATAGTTTGGGCGGACTGGCCATCCCTTGCTGAGAAGCGCACTTGATGCGGCCCAAAGCTCAATTATAGCACTTCCAAGAGCTGGTATTAAATTGCCAAAACCCAGGGACGGTAGAAAAGCCGGGGTTTGTGATGTAGTCCGACTGAGTACCAGTACAGGAAGGTCCGGTGTACCACAAGCAAGTAGTCCCTGTGGTGTGAACTTGTCATTAATGTCGTAAATAGTAGGTTAGTTAAAACCACATACCAGTTCCTGGGCCAAAGGACTGATAACCGGTAAGACCAAATGCGGAGAAAGGTGTGCATACGTTGAAGATTGGTCTGTAATTGACGCAACGTCCGGTCCATTCGCTAGATGATTAGGAATATAAGCATAAGTAGGCTACAGTGAATAGAGAAAATACTAACGCTCCCTCACAGGCGTAGACGGAAAGGTCGCGGGCTTCTAGATTCTGGACATCGGCTTCAGAGTCAACTGCCGGGGCAGCAAAAGCAGGAACTATGGCGATGCCAACAAAAGCAAGAACATTGGTGAACTTCATCTTGTATGAGGAGTTGGAGTAGCTTGTCGAGTAAAACTCCGAATAAAGGAATGGACCTGATTTTTTGTGAATGAACTGGGTCCCTTTTATACTTCTGTGTGAGGGGCTCTTAGGCAACACTTGCGAAGTAACGGTTGCTTATTGTAAAACAAAAAGATCTTGGTATATCGAGTGCTCTCGTTGTTGGCTCAGCCAAGGGATTCGGAATGGTCATAAAAGCGAAAAGTTTCCAATATGTATCGTATTCTCGGAGAAATAATGTGAACCTTATATGGGAATTATTATTCTCCGGGTTCTGGCTCAGGTGACTCTTCCTTTTCTCTCATGTAGTATGCTCTGCATGCATGTAGTATGTACAAGTTATTTTGACATACATAAGTAATTTTGAGTACAATGTACATTCTATTCGCCCAAAAATTAAACGGAGAACTTTGAATTAGCAGAAAGCTTCGTACGCGTGTGCGCACAGCGCGTCCATCACTGTCAAATCTGCGTTTCACTCCTGGCAATAGCAATGGCCGACCGCGGTTAGAAACCTATCCGTGGATCCAGCTAAGATCCAGCCAAGATCCAGCACTGCGTTCTTTAACTCTTTCTTTCATACGATGAAACACCTTTCAGTTCTCAACGCACATGTCTAGGTACTATGCATTTGTGATCCGTAGTTAAGATGCTGCACTGTAAAGTTCAAAGACAAGTTCAAAAGTAACCAAAGTAATACCGGGTACGCGAGCGCTTGATTTGCAACCAGGAAGCCGATGAAGGAGCCGAGGGGTCGGCGCGGATAGATTGATTTCGGACTTGTCAGCCAGTCACCTTTGCAAGAATGTTTCCGTTTATTTTATGGAGATACCTTTCCATCAACTTCAGACTGATTTTCGCTATGGTGCCACATGATTAGTCACCACATATTTGGTACAGCGGCCAATTTGGTCGGCGAAAATAAATAAATTTATATCTAATTTTGAATACTATTTGTAAAAATTCAACACATTTTCAACGATAATGGGACGTCCTCGAAGGAACTGGCGCACTGATACAGCTGCACGAGCACGAAAATTCGTACACACAAACAAGTTAAACTTTTCCTCACCAATTGAATGCCCCGACAACTATTATGATAACTCACAACCGGATTTCAGGGCCCAAAAGTCACTCGTCACTGAAGTAATCGCAGCGGTGGGTCACCTCTGCATCATTTTGCCAAAATTTTACTGTGAACTCAATTATATTGAATACTTCTGGGGCATGGTGAAACGCTATCTTCGAGAACATTTTGATTATACCTTCACAACACTCCAAGCAAATATGCCAGTTGCACTGATTTCGGTGAACTTGATGCTCATTCGGAAGTGGCAGAATAGGACGATGAGATGGATGGATGCGTATAAGGATGGATTGGCTGCAAAAGAAGCTCAGCTTCGAGTGCAATCTTACAGTTCGAAGAAATATACCTCCCATCGCCGCGTTCCGGAGCGCGTTGCAGACGCGTTAGATTAGATTAGATAGTTAGATCTTCCTTATATGGATGGCTTTACATAAGCCGGCCAATCTGAACTCAGGTCGATTTTATAACTCGCTCAGTTTTGATCGTATCAAAATTCTGTTTAGATGATCGATTCGTATTGACAAATGAAGGCTTTCATCTAAAGGAATAAGAAATTTACCCATTTTTGGACCCCCATTTCCGTTGTACAAAATATGTGGTGACTAGTCATGTGGCACCATACATATGCTCGTGCCTGCCATCATAATCGATAAACGGCATGGTACCTTCCAAAGTACTACTTTCCAAAAATAGATCCGGAAATTGGTAAATCTGGCGCGTCTACGCACCACATACCAAAATTGATCCAAGTAGATCCCACGTTCTATAGACATCACTTTCCCCAGAGTCCCCCACAAATCACATATGGCAAACATACCTCCAAGTCCCACTGGAAATGCATCACAGCAGATAGAGTAAACGGAAAAAATCAAGCGCGTCTAGTTGTTAATGAAAAGTACGTATGCATTGAAACAATAAATACAAGTGATACGACGTTGGCTGGTTTAATGTCACGCGCCACCAACGAAAATGAACCCTCCCCTCCCACGGAACAGGACAGCACGGTGATTGCCTTGATTGATTGGGATTGACGTATCGCAAAAAGAATGTCTCCTTTCATAAACGTCGCTGCGGCAACGGCAGAACTTCAGAATAGAAGACAAAATAAGATGAAAAGCGGTACCGAATGATTAATATCCTCCGAGATGGTGTACAAGATGACGATGTGTGACGACGGTGGCTATATGCAAGACGAGAACATAAAAGAAAGAAAAGAATAGTACAGAAATTCAAAGAGATGATGGACGACGACGAGTAAAGTAGAACCCGAGCAGAAGTGACATGGAGAAAGCAACAACGAGGAAGGAGGAGGAGGAAGAAAGATGTTTATACACTTCATTATTATTTGAATTCTTCTTTTTGACGCTGGGAACCACGGGAATCAATCTAAACGAAAAACAGCGAAACATGACCGATAGGACAATGCGAAACGAAACCCGTGACCTAACTGTCCGCAACCTTCAGTTTGATGATTTCGACAACACCAGGCTCTGCTAGAGTTGAAAGATCGCCGAGCTGGTCACCTTCACCGGCGACGATCTTGCGCATGATACGGCGCATGATCTGATACGACGAATAAGGTTTAGTGACTGTGGAAAAAGAAAACAAAGAAGTCTACGTACCTTTCCAGAACGTGTCTTAGGGAGATCAGGGACGATGTAGATCTTCTTGGGAGCGGCGAAGGGGCCAATTACTTTGCGAACTTGTAGGACAAGCTCTTTGATGAGGGCAGTCTCGTCATTTGGATCGTACGAGAATTCTCTGTAACATTCAGACGGAATCAATATCAAGCTTTCAACCCGATGTAGAGACCAAAGTACTGACGGCTTAAGTGTGACGAAAGCGTAGACAGCTTGACCGGTCAATTCATCGGCAGTTCCAATGACTGAGTGAGGTGGATATAAAATTAGTACAGTTACAAACAAAGGTAATGTATTTCGTACCTGCTGTCTCGGCAACACCCTTGTGTAAAATCAAGGCTGATTCGATCTCAGCAGTGGACAATCTGTGACCGGACACGTTGATGACATCTAATCAGATACCAAAGTTGTCAATTCAAAACTTAGAACAAAAAGACATAACAAACCATCAACGCGTCCCTTAATCCAGATATAACCGTGTTCGTCTCGAGCAGCACCATCACCGGTGTAGAAGTAACCGGGGTATGGCTTTAATACATAAGGTCAATTTTAGTTCACGTCAAAGCAAGTCTAGAACCCATACCTGCATATACGTTTCCAAATAACGTTTATGGTCTTGGTAAACACTACGAGCAATAGATGGCCAGGGGTTCTTGATCACAAGGACGCCCTCAACGCCAGTACCGTGCAGTTCCTGCAGTATTTTAAGCATACAACAAAGATGATAACTGAGGCTACACACCTCTCCACTGACGGGATCCAGGATTGCAGTCTCGATACCGAAGAAGGGTACAGTCGCTGATCCAGGTTTCGTTTCAATAGCACCGGGGAAGGGTGTTACGACGATCGAACCCGTCTCCGTTTGCCTGATGGATTAAAAGGTTAGATGAGAAGAAAAAACAAAACAAAATAGGCAAGATAATCTGCAAAGCCCAACCCATGACCACGGATATAATTGAAATGAAACCCACCAGAATGTATCGACGATGGCGCATTGCATCTTCCCCACATGCTCATTATACCAGTTCCAAGCTTCCGGGTTGATCGGCTCCCCAACAGTACCTATAACGCGCAGACTGCTTAGGTCGTAATTTTCGACATGGTGCGAGCCCAAGCGACGAAGGAGACGGATGGCGGTGGGTGCTGAGTAGAATTGTGTGATCTTGTGCTTCTCGACACATTCCCAGTACCGTGAAGGAGTAGGATATACAGGTGTCGATTCGAATACAGTCGTCGTTACGCCGTTGGCCAATGGGCCATATACAATGTATCTGTGTGGGGTAAGGTGGGTTATAAAAATAGCCAATACATATATAGGAAGATACGAACGTATGCCCAGTGATCCAACCAACATCAGCCATACATGCAAATTTGTCATCTGGATGCACATCAAAGACGTACTTCACGGTCAAAGCCGCGCAGAGAAGATAACCGCCAGTGGTATGAACAACTCCCTTTGGCCTTCCAGTGGATCCGGAAGTCTAGAATTAAAGTTGAGGACGGATATAGGCTGACAACGCGAATTCACTCACATAGAGAATGAAGAGTGGATCCTCTGATGACATAACCTCGCATGGGCAGTAGTTGGGAACTTTCTGGATTTCTTCATGCCACCACTTATCCCTGCCTTCGGTCATGGGAACCTTGTTTCCTGTTCGTTGGAGAACAAGAACATGCTCCACAAGTGGACACCCCTTGAGCGCAGCATCGACAATGGCCTTGTTCGCAATAGTTTTGCCGCCGCGCTTTCCTTCGTCCGAAGTAATGAGGACTCTGGATTTGCAATCCTGCACACGATCGCGGAGGGACTCTGCCGAGAAACCAGCGAAGACAACCGAGTGGACCGCGCCAATTCTTGCGCAAGCAAGGAAGGCAGCGACAGCCTGCCATGTCATGGGGAGGTATACTGAGACTGTGTCACCCTTCTTCACACCGAAAGATTTGAGGACGTTGGCTACGCTGGAAACTTCACGGAGAAGTTCGGCGTAAGTGATTTCGCGACCTTGACCGGGTTCATCTGCTTCATAGATGATGGCGGTCTTGAAAAACAAGTAAATGTCTACGCAATCATCGAGGCCAAAAAACGATATAGACCTTGTTAGGATGTTTGAAAGCCCATCTGTCGACACAGTTGTACGCAGCGTTCAAACCTCCCTCTGGGAACCAGACAATGTCGCCAGTCTCAAACCCGCCCGCTCTTACGGTCTTGAAATGGCGATCCCAGTGCAGCGTTGCATGGGCTTGCTAAACATGATCCGACGTCGTTAATGATCCCCTCGATATCTAGTCGGCGGGTACTACGCACCTTGGCCCACCAACTGTCAGACTCATGGCCCACGGTCTCCTTGTGTGCTTTGCGGTAGTCGTCGATGTGGGGACCGACGTGGGGAGTATTTGGACCAGATTTGAGACGGGGAGCGATGGGGTGAATCGGTATCGTCTGTTCTTGCTCGGCCATTTGGATGATGATGATTAGGGAAAGAGAATGGATTGGGTCGAAAGGCCAAAGCTGGGGTTGTTATATTAACTCCATTGTAAACCATGATCCTATCTAAATGGGGAAACATGATTGCGCATGTCGGTTGTTTAATCTCAGTTCTATCTTTAGACTTGGTTTTTGACTAAATTCAATGTCACCCTGCCTCAGCTGACCTTTGCCAAATTTCTTTCCACAGAAATTCGACGAGAATGTGTTTATATTTCGACGCAATTTGAAATTTGAAATTTCGTCCGGCATGGCGGGCGTACCTTCTTCCCACGGGAGGTCGCGGAGCAAAAGCGGAAATGTCGACGGAAATACACTTTGACCAATATCATTCTTCATATTGACACGGCGATGGGAATCCAAAGGAACGGCGTTCAAAAGGACGCCCCATTTCCCGAATCCCTCAGGGATTGCATTCTATCTTTCATCTTATCACACTAATCTTCCTTCTAGCCTGCGAGCAGTACCCACTCTTGACATAAGATTATCATATGTGTTATCTGACGCACTAAATTCATATCCGATCTCACCCTTAACTGTATTATATTTTATAGCAAGCGGCGTTTGACCCTGCACTTTTGCGCCTTGTGGACTTCAGTAACCCCCCCACATCCACAGGGAAGAAACTTCTACCCAGCGGAGCGGAAGACCACGACTGCTTACTAGGAATACAAATGTATGAACCCTCCAATCAGCCTTCGAAAACCTTGGAAAATATGTTTCACGTCCTCGATGCTTTAATAGTGTCGTTATTCCTCCAACATCTCTCTTAGCCTCCGCTCGTACCGCCCGTCGTGTTCCGGCATGCTTATCGATGGCCTGATAGCGACATGATACCAATCAGAACGGAAATACTGATCTTATCAACATCGCACTCTCCGACACGATATTCGACGCAATTCGGGATCACGGATTATCTTGTGGCCTAGCGTGCCGTGGATAGGTACAACGCTCAGCGCCTAACCGCGAGCCCAGGTAAAGTTCGGCACTGGGAACCGAATTACGACGACCTCATATTACGTGAGTGAATGTTTAAACGTAATTTAAACGTAATTATGACAGGCGCTGTCAGGGAGAAGCAACACAGTGAAAACCGCCCATTTGAACTTGTTTCGCTTACGACTACGCGACGTCAAAGGAAGGCAGATCAGCCACTGATGATTTTTCGTAGTCTAATCTACAATACAATTATAATTCCTGTCTCACTCGGGGTAGAGCGGGATCCGACATACAAAGCAGCCAAGATTCTTCGTCTTTACAGCTCTTCAAAGCTCAGGCGCCTCCCTAAACCTCTTTTCCTCCTATGGAAATCACTTCAGGCCCCATCCCCGCAATGCCCCACAGTCTCTTGTTCTCCGTTCTGCATATTACAACGCGTATGGGGAAAGCGATAGCCATGACGCCCTTATTCAGCCTTATTCCGTAAAAATATATCAAATTTAAATTTAAAATGAATCTTTAATCACCGCCTATCATCCAACTTGGAACAGAGAAAACCATCATGCTAAAGCGGTCCATCACAGCTGGCCGAAAGTCGAGACTATCATGCGTATAGATACGTTAACTAATGCATTCATGTATACAGTATATGACGTCAAAGCTTAGGCTTAGAGACGAGGATCTGACTTAGCGCCGCGAGAGTTAAAAATTCAAATGGAAGAAAACGGAAATGATCGGACAACATCTCGGGAAGATCAAGCAGTGGGACCCGGACCCGGATCTAATCAAGACAAGGTCATTTGAATACCGTCTTGATTTGAATGACACGTGCCCTGGCGCTTATTTGACTTCAAGTGAATGTTGATGTTGTGGTCAATGCACCATACACAAAAATCCTGACGGATTTTGATTAATCAATTCGCATCCAAATGCTCAAATTAATTAATCAGGTGGTCATTAATCAGTTTTCCGTACAATTCAATGTAGTCTATCCCTCGCATAACATTTGAAAAGACCTGGTTTTAACGGTACTTGAGAATAAACTGATTAATAATTTACTATTTTATTTAAACACTTGGAAGTAAGTTTCTACTGATATACTTCGAAATTGATAACGAGTCACGACAGGCCGAAAAACATGATTAGATTGTGGAGGGGGGCGCGATGGGATAACCATCAAGATCAGTTGGGTTTCCATCTTTGTCAACGTAATTCCCATCGGCAGCTTGATAAAGAACCTCCCTTTGTTTCGCTCATGCTTTTTCTGAATCTGCGGTGCACCTCCTTCTGCCTTTCTTTTCAATTCGGCATGTTTCTTCGTAATCTCCCCTCCATGACGAGACCCGAGTGTTCGCGGCTGTTCAAGCACCCCATTACTGACGGTTAACCGTCTGTTGGATCTTCTTTTCTTCTTGGTGCCAACATATCCCTTGCCTACAGCCTCGCCATCCGGGAAAATTGTAGTGGCATTCATCGACTCCTCTGATCCTAGTTTGTTTTCGGCTCGAACTTGGGTGTGGCTCAGAGTTTGATCGCAAGCGTTTGATGCGGCATCCCCCACCAATGGGATTACTTGGTCAGCGGCACTTGGAGCAGGGGGGGTGTTGACGGTATCCTTCGTTTGTTGAATAAGCGTAATAGTAGTACCACTTGTTGCTGTTTCCGTAGAGATTTCGGGACCAGTGGCACGTGCTGGTAAGACGGGTTGCACGGCGCTAGTGAGATTATCCATGCTGGCGGGTGATTCGGACGCATCTTGGAGATCGACGAGGCGATCCTCAAATTCGGGATGGGTATGAAATTGAAAGGGAGGCTCGAGTGAGGTGAGAGAGTGGAATAGAGAGTATAAGGCCGACGGATTTTGGTGAAGAAATTCGGGATTTTAGAGGGGAGTCAGAAATTTGTATGTTTCGACATTAAAATAGGTCTTAATGACGTTCATTATGTAATAAAAACAATGAGATTCGAAAACAATTGCCAGACAATAGAATACGCACCCCACAATGTAATAAAGTAAGCGACGCATTGTGTCTATCTGATTAATCACTATGTACACGGCACCTAAAAGGACGTCCTATCTGATTAAAAGGTGATTAATCAGAGCGCATTGTTTAATCATTTTGGGCATTTGAATGCGATTTGATTAATCAAATGCGCTATGGTTACAGCATACACATAGAAAACCATTGGGAACTTTTCGTGATTTACAGAGATCAGGGAATCCAAATTTTTTATTTGTTATCTTTATATATATAAGCACTTTCCAGATTTATTTTCTCTCCGCGCCTTGTTTTCTGAACGATATCTCTGGTTGACCTCTTTCGGGCCTCTCAGTTCCAGCATTTCCAAGATGCCGTGTTAGACTGCCAGAACCCAGGAACAGTTGAAAAGCCTGGATTATTAATGGCATCTGACTGGGTTCCAGTACAGGAAGTACCAGTGTACCACAAGCAAGTGGTACCTAAAACATAGCCCAAATAAGCGAACAGGTCAAAGATCATCGCGTGCAACAAAAAAAAAAAACTAACCGGTTCCTGGACCAAATGACTGATATCCACTCAGGCCAAAGGCTGAGAAAGGTGTGCATAAGTTCCAAGTTGGGATGTAGTTGACACAACGACCAGTGAAGTTACTATGAAAAACAAACAGTAAGCAAAAAAAAAAACATAACTGATAAAAAAAGTCAAGAAGACTAACGCTCCCTCGCAAACGAATACAGAGAGATCGCGTGCTTTGATATCCACCATTTCTGCTGGTGCAGCTATCGCTTGTGGGATAACCAAAGTGCCAACGGCGACAAGGAGGGTCGTGAACTTCATGTTTGAGTGAAATAAGCGAAAAGCAACTTGAAGAAAGGTTTAGAGAAGTAAGTTGTAGAGGCTGCGAGAAACCGATTGAACCTGCTTTCTTTTCGATAGAACGAGTATCCTTATATACCTCCAGCGCTTGGTCTGAGCGTGTGTTTTCTATCGATCCAGTGTGTATGAAACCATTCGCAGTCAATGGGGTAACGGCCCCCATGTGCCCATCTCAACTTGGCACCGGCTCAGTACGGTGTCAACCGTTGTGGTCGTTCGCAGTAAGTAGGCACGCTCTATCTATGTATACACCGGACGAGCGCCTGTGATTGGATAAGGGATCAAGCTCAAACATACCAAACAGGAAATAACGTAAACCTGTATGTGAGGCAGAATATGAAGTGGAAGATAGAAAACTCCGCGCATAGTCAAACTCTTTAGTTCTTCTCAAAAAGCTCTAAATTTTTTATCACGGGTGGTATGGTAATCCTATCATTGGACTCGAATTTGTAGAGGCCAAGCTTGTTATTACAATTTTCAAAAGAAACTGGCTGTGGGCCGCTATCAACTTTGGATTCCGGGGAGTAGAAAGTTGCGTACACCCCCGTCTGTACATATTAAAGAGTTGAAAAACGTGTGAGGCATTCCAATTGATCTATCAGATAAACTTACATTTCTACAACAAAGCACGGCACGTCGGATCCAGAGATATATACGCAAGTGACTGTGCCTTAGACAGTCAGTTCGAGAGGTAAGGTAGGAGAGGCCATATGTCTTTACCTCAGGTACAAGACTTGTATATAAAATACAGATCGGTCACTGCTTGGATCGATTAGTACCAAGAAAGCTAACACAGAAGTATAGCTTTGTAGACTGTCGGCCTTGCCTCGGTGCAAGAATGGGCAATATGGATGGCATTATTAAACAGCGTAGTTTTCTTTCCAGCGATCAAGAACATAGGTCAGAGGAGAATCAAATCTTGCGTAAACCCGAACAAATGATTACAGGAATATCGGCGAGGGCTTGAGCACTAGAGCATCGATGGAAGCAGTTGGATTAGCGCCGAAATCAATCAAATTGCAAGTTCAACATGTGGCCGGACTCTGCCGAGAATCGGACTCTGGGAACTTGGAAGCTAGAACAGATTTTGAATGCACCGACGGCGCACCCGAATTATATTCTCTTACAAGGTGGCGAGTCCTTCGGCGTAATTCGAAATACTTGGCGTCAACTTCTTCATTTGCACGATCTAGACAGACGTTACTGTTATTAGCGATCGACCAAGCATTCGAATTTAAATCCATACATATAGAATGTAAGACCCCATTCCGAAACGTCAGTCCTTCAGATCCACCACAACTGGTTGGAAACCAGGACCTCCAAATGAAGCTCTTTCTCTTTGGTAGGGATCAAGCTCCGAGCGACGAGCTGCTCGGTTACCAGTGGGCCATGCCGATCCATTGACGAAAACGGTGCGCCCCGCACCGCCATTTTGGCTTGAAGATCCATCTTGTTCCGAGTCAACTTCACAACTTTTTATGACCCTCTCATCATTGTTTTGAATTCTCGGAGCCTCGAAATCGTTTGTGGGGTCCCAAGAATGTATGTATGCCCCATGAGCTTCATGGATATGACCTGCAAGATGAATGCGAGGACGCAGTTCTCTCAGTCGTTCTCGAAGGGCTTCGCACCCTACGTCTTGCCCTCTTGTAACACGATCCAAGATCTGGTATGGAGGCCCGTGGGTTAACCTATTTATGATAGGAGGTTTGGTCAGATACTATACAAACTCAGTCAAAAAGTAGCTAACAGGATATCACACTTGGGGAATTTTGAAACAAGGTCTGTATAGGGTTTTCAGGACTATTAAGAAATCACAAACATGAAAATACCATGCACCAACCTTGTCCGTCTTCGCGCGGGTAATTGAAGGCCCAATTCAAAAATTCTGGAGACCACTATAGAGCAGCTCATAGAATACATGGCCCAAAATCAGAATACACAAGATCTTACCGGAGACCCATACACACTCCAAATCCTACCCCCATCCTTGGTCTGGAAGTCATAATCTTCATCCTGTAGATAAACAAGACCTGCTCGCTCCGCTTTCTCACCCTTGAGTATCTGCATTATAAGCCCCAAATTCTAATCGGGTGCTGAAGTCAATAGGCGAAGATGGAATCTGCTGAAAACCAAGTCGGCATATATATCGAGGGCTGACCTGCTTTCGATATCCCCCGTGCCACCTGTAGTATTGCGTTTGATACCACTCAGCGTGAAGCGGGAGGTCATGATTGCCTGCTATAATGCTTTCTCGCGATAACATCGGAATCTTTAGTTGCCATTGATTCGTATTAAGCACGCTTGAGACTCACATCTTTATTGGATGTGGTAACTCACACAACCAATCTACCGTCTTCTCAAAGTCGTCCACTGTTCCACTGTTCGTCAAATCACCACTATGAAGCAGCACGTCCCCATAAGGCACATCAAATGTACGGCAATGTGTATCACTGATGCATACGAAACGGGTCCATTCCTCTTCTAAGGGTTTCTTGGGTAGTTCACCAGGCGTGTATTCCAGATATACAACTTCGGTAGGAGATTTGAAAACGACATTGCCGTACTCGGGGTCTTGGGCGTCTTCGCTTGAGAACATGTTAATTTTCTTTCCAGGTTGAGTCCCTATATCACGCAGCAAGCGTAGAGGCGAGAAGAAAGCTTCCTGTTTGAATTGGGTCACTAAACCCTAAACAAGATGGTAGCAGACAAGTAAGGAAAATCTAAAAAGTGATTCAAATGTTCAAGACACCGTGTCGCAATAGGCCAGTGACCGTTCTGTTTATGACAGAGGCGAGGTGAGCTGGTGTTGCAAACTGTCGATAGACAGAACAGACGATCTGGTAAGAAAATAACCGTACAAAGCGGATGGGGTTCCGTGTGATCACGTGTAGCAAGCCCACCCTAAACACGTTACAAAAGTTTGTAATGAAATCGTCTTGCATGTCGCGGGTCCGCACATAAATATTCTTAGTCTCGTCGTGCATAGGCACTTCACAAAACCAAAATAATTGTGGTAAATATTATCCACCCTCAAGTGCATTATTATGTATTGGCTTCAAATATTTAACGCGTGGAGGACACCGAAGTGTTATTAGGTAACCGCAAAGGCTTCCAATGTAAGAGGTTTAAAAGCCCGTGAATGGTATGCAAACTATTCGTGACAGAATAAAGAATTTGCACGATATAAGGATACTCTAGACGTGAATTATATAGATTTAGAGAAACCCGAAAAACATCATCAAGGAAGAAAGTCCAAAGCACCAATAATGCTACGACATGAGGGATGGATAGATGAATGTCAATTTTGATAAATTCAAAGTGGGCGCCAACGGCCGAGAGACGCCAATGCCTCTCATGGGCTGTAGTTATCCTCGAAACGGGCAAACACGATAGCAGACAAACAGGCAACTTCTCTCGTATTTAGCGTTTTCTAATAGAAAGACCGATCAGGTCTAAAATAAAGAGAAGACAAAAATTGACTCACGTCCACTAGTTCATTAGGAAACCCTTGCAGCGCCAACTGACTCCATCTAGCTAGACCAGGCAACAAACCAGCCAACCTAACCCTCTCCACTTCCTCAGGTTCTTCGGGCGCATCCACATCTCTTTCCCTACCCTTGCCTTTAACATCGACTTTCTTAAACACGTTTTTCTCAAGTCCATCAAATAATACCTCGGTCGCAGTGTCCAAACACACCTCCAGTACTCTTGCAAAATCCGGACCTGCCAACACATCTTTGGTTTCCTCCATTAGTGCAAGGAACGGCGCATCTAGTAGATGAGAAGTAGTTGGCTGCGTGGGCGGTGGAACGAGGTATGTTTGATTGGTACGAGGTGGAGGCGGCGTTAACGAAATATCATCGGAAGCCTCTGGTAGTTGCTGAGCATGCTGGATTGCGGGTGGATTGGGCACTCGTGCGGAGATAGCTAAAGCTGGAGAGTCCACGAAGCTATGGGAAAGAGAAGAAGATTTTATGGATGATGATTCTGCCAGCGACGCGTCTGACGGCATGCGGGCGTGCTGTGTGGGTCTCGTATCTGAACTTTCGTCTGATCGGTCTCTGGGCTGCCAAGGCCTCCTTGAACCGGAAGATATCGATTGGCCGCTCCTGTTATGGAGTAACTCTAATTCCAGATCAAGCTCGGTGTCTCCAGGGATTGTGAGGTCTCTAGGATTTGTGGGGTCCGTTTGATAACCTTCAGATGGTAATGGCGGCGCGGTAAATCCACCTTGGGTAAGAACATGGTGAATAGTTTCGGGAGTTGGAGGAAGGAGGGAGGATATAAAACTTAAACGGAAGATGAGGTAAGAAATTGAAATATAGAAATTCAATAACATACGTTGTTCGTCTTTCATTACCCTCAAATGTGATTTCGTGTTCAATACGCCGCCGAACATCTCCTACGAGTCTATGCAAATCCACGGGAGAAAGTTTTGTCTTCAAGGACACTCTGAAAAAATTTGAGATGAGAAACTGGGAGTTTTTCTAGGAGACATGGGGTATGTGAAAACGTACCCATCAAACACCTCTTCAACTGCTCTGCGCACACGTTCACCCACATCTTTCCAACCAACATGTAACAACCACCAGCTCATGGTCAAATACTTGCTCTCAGCCTCCTCACTCAGGTCATCTAGCCACCACCTGCCTCTGCTCTTTCTGCCTTTACGGCTACTCTTCAGGATTTTGGAGGCATCTGACGGATGAGGTATCCAAGGCGTGTGTATTCCGTACCGCGTCAAATTTTCTTCGTCGCCTATATCTTCCTCTTCTTCGTCGAATTCCTCTTCCTCCTCGTCTTCTTCTACCCCATCCATAGCACCACCAAGACTCTTCAGGAATTTCTCCATAATGTCTTCGTCTTCAGTTGCATCATTTTTGTCTTTACCAATTCCGAACCACCCTTTGAGCCCACTCCTCACAGCCCCGCTAACGACTTCTGTCAACACGCCTCCCACGCCTAGAACACGAGCCATATTCTCCTCGATCTTTTCTCGACGTCTTTCCTCTTTTTCCTCACTTAGTACCGCTTGAACATACTTTGAACGCGCCAGTAAGGTCAATTGGAGTGTAGTAAAGAGGGTCAAGAGTGTATTGGTATACAGTGTCGTTAGCGTCCGCGTGAAGGCTGAAGATATCAACATGAGTTATCGGGGAGAATAAAGGGGAGATATAAAGCGTACTGAGCATCTTAACTTCATTCCACAACTCGGCTTTTGATCTCGTGTCGCTGGTAGTTTGAGGATTGTGATACGGCGCGTTGAATTCTGACCCAGACAGGTCTGTAGTGGTAGTGTTCACACTAACGAAGCTGCCCGACTAGGACATGGTCAGTTGACTAGACAACGGGAAATAGGGATAGGAACAAGTTGCGTACCAGTCGTTGCTCGTGGGCATCTGTATCAGCGGATGATACCGCCGAGGCAGACATTGCTGGTGACAGAGACCTCTCCAAGTCTAATGAAATAGAACCGGACGCGACTACCCAGCTTTGAGTAGTGGCAGAGACACCCTCCGACTCAGATGCAAATGACCTCGAGGAAACGCCATTAGGAGAAGGTGGGGGAATGAACTCTGCTTCGGATGAATGTCTGGATGATCCAATTTCGGAGCCTGCCTGTGATTTTGTCTCATCGGGTTGAACTGGGGGGTAAAGTTGTGGTGGATACATAGAGCTCGAAATCATGTCGATACTAGAAGACAGGCTTGAAGGCGGACGAGACGAAACATCACCATTCTTTGGTTGTGGTATAGTCTGCGATGGTGGTGGAACAACGTTCGCTTCAATTTGAGGTGGTACGGTCGTGCGTGCAGATCGTGAACGTGATTGCAATTCTTTTGTCAAGGCATCAACGTTCATGGTTTCCAGAATCTGTTCTGCAAGGGTTGGCAACAGTGCAAGGATGGTATATGATGTATCCTCTTGACTCTGGAGGAAGCGTGTACGCAATCTATATATAAAAATTTGATTAGAAAGTTCAAGGTTATGGAAACAGAGAATAAACGAAATGAAAGGAAGCCCTATGAGATTTGGTAGGGCAGATGCCATGTTTATGCGCAGTTCTCGCAACGTCCTCATTTGTAGTCACAAGCCCCAGTGCATCGGAAACATTGTCGACACTTAGCATTGCAGTTGCATTCTCGCAAAATAGGACGAAATATGAGCAATGAATTTTTGCAACTTTGAACTCACACTTCTTTAGCGCGCTGTTCCTTCTCCAGTTTCATCCGTACTTCTTCCAGTTGATTGCGCATATACCCCCGCACGACATAGATTCCTCCCACCACGGTGGTCGTTTGAACGACAGCATTGGTGAAGGTCCTCAACACTGTCTGTCGCGCAGGTTTCTCTGCCATGTCCAGTCCGCAGGTTGATATGTCGAGTGGAAGAAGAGCGGAAAGTTCCCAAGATTTGTTGACAGTTTTATCGACAAGGCTTGTACAGAAGCAAGCAAGCGAGTTAAATTTTTGAACTCAGATTCCTCTATCCCAATAATTTACGTGCGAGAACCCTTTGTTGTTGCGAAAATGACTGCGCGAGAGGGAAAGAAAGTATAGAAAAAGTTGTGGTGGAAGCTCCTGAAATAAGGCGTCAAGCCAGTGCTGCCCGGCGCCGGCAATGTGGGGGCAGGATTAATTCTGTCACGTGTTTGATGTTATACAATTATGTAATTTGATCTTATGTCCTTATTTGTAATAGCATGTATCTTAAACCCTAACCACAATTCTCCCGAGTTCAGTTCGCCGCCGTTCAGGTCTTGACTTTCAGCTTTTTACATTCTCTCTTCACATTTAGAACGATATGGTGAGTGAATTGTACAATACAATCTGTCTATATCTCATTAATAACATATTACAGGGAGGAGGATCACGATATCCCTACCCTAAATATGTCTGGTCGCCCGCTGGTCTGCAAATTCAGGTTCTAATTTCCAAGAATGCGAATGGTTGACTATGTTATTGCGAAATAGGTGGCTGGTGGACAAGGCCTTCGAACTGGGCAACAAACACGGCAGTAGCTGCTTTCGGTATGCTCGTCGTGTCAATTGGAATCTGGAACATTAGCGCGAACCTTGAGGTGGGTTTGCTCTGCCTTTTTGGACTTTCTCTTTCTGGAAAGTAATTGGAGATGGTATCGAGTGAAGAGAGATAGAACACAGCTCTTGCGAAAACTTCCTTCTACTTTCTTGCCTGTCGAGGATATCCTGTTCATTGTTTTGATTTACTGTTCACAGAAACGTGTTGTGCAACCCATTAGACCAATACCCTCAATGCTAGTGCGTTTCTCTTGACTTTTCAGATGCGAATTCTTTCTCACTGAGCTCTCTTAATCCATCAGTGGGCGAAGGAATACAAAGGTGACAAGACTAGTCATTCTTCGCCAGAGTCAAGTCACTAGAAACGAATCCACCTTAGAATATAAGGACAGAAGCAGACAAGTTGGTCAGAGGTATAGCCTGATAATAAATTTATTTCTGGATGGGTCAATGCGGACAGCTTGGGGCAACATGCATCCGTAACGCTTCTCTTCAAGGGGAAATTCTTCACAACATATCCCAAGTTGAGAATTCAATATCATTACTTGCAGACTGCGACGCAGGGCTTACGTCGGTAGTCACTGTGGGTGCAAGGATGTTATTCCTCGACACGGTTCAAAAAGTGCTTGGTGTGGATATTTCGGATGTCAATCTTTGCGTATATCTTATATTCACGTCAAGATGGGAAACCCGTCAATTATTTCATATGGGACAGCTTCCGGTGTGTAAACGACTAGAAATTTGAAAGCCTGAGTATCTGGCTTTCTCGAATCGTACAGCGGACTAAAAGAATTGCCATGTGAAGTTATCCCGCGAAAAAATGTGTACAATGCCGCCAGAAAGAGCAATAGACATGGATTTACATTATGTTGTGAAACTGTATATTACTTTGTTTCTACTCTCAAGTAGAAGATTCCTTTGACCCTTCCTTTTCCTCTCCAACCTTCCACACTGACAAACCCCCTTCGCCTCCGATACCAACAACACCCCTTTTCCAACTCACGCTTAATACTTTCTTGCCTGCATTTTCACCCTCAAAGGCCTTGAATGTAGCCATCGCACCCTTCGTGCTTCGAAGATCCCAAACCCTCACAACGCCATCATATGCACCTGTTACCACTTGATGTGTGTTGCTCTCACAGGCAGAGACGCAGGATGGAGTAGCGCCAGTGGGGTGCATGAACGTAGCTGACGCAGCTGAGGCGAGAGGTTGGGCTTTTGAGGGGGATGAGCGGATGTCGTATAGAGACATTGTCCTATCAGTGGATACGGCAAGAATAGATTGGCCGTTCGACATAGTCGTTAAATCAAGGAAAGGTTTTTCCGAAGCGTTCTAACAAAATGTCAGAATGGAAAACTTTGGTGGGGAGATAATCACCTACAATCGTGTGATCGCAAATACCGTGCTCCGTGTTCCACAATCTCACTGTCGAGTCAAAGCCACAGCTGTAGGCTCTCTCTTTTTCTTCTGGGGCCCAGATAACCTTCGACACTCTTCCTGTGTGAGATTTTAACACCATGAGCGGCGCTTTTCTTTTGGCCTGCCTGCTGCCTTGTTCATCTTCCGCGTCTCGCTGCAATTTTCTTCTTTTCTTTTTTCCTTCTCGGTCTCTCTCGTTTAGAGCAGGTTCTGGGACTTCGTCTGAAGAAGGTATAGTGGTGTCCCATAATCCGATTAATCCGTCCCATGACGAAGTGAGGAGGTGGCTGCCGCTGAAATTCGACGACACAGAAGACACCGTGGAGGTGTGCAAATGAAGTGTAGCAAGAGTTTTTGAGGACGAAGATGCTTCGGCAGTTGACGCAAAGGTAACTTGGCTGATTTGGGTTGTTAGGTCTTGCGAAGCAGTAGCGATCGTGAAAGTTCCATCTTCATTCGCAGAAGATGGAACAACGCAGAGAGAAGTGACAGGTGCGCTGTGTGCAGCATACCCCAATACAACATTTTTAGAATAGTCGAAAGCTCGTACTTGACCATCGTAAGATGCGGTCATGAAGTACCTGATACGAATATTATGAGTTTTTACTTCTCCGCACAAAATCACTCAGACTCACCCAGGAATATCGCACGATACTGTGGAGACCCAATCTTCATGAGGAAAGTCAGACATCTTCTGAGGAGGCATAACCGATTCGATGTACTCTATTTCGAGTGTTTCTTCCTACAATCCTTCTGGATTAACATTGACTTGTTTTCTTAGTTGTTCATAAGCTCACCTCGCCGACCCCATTCTCTTTACACCATTCGTTCAATGTTGTGGACAGCAGTTCCCCTCTAACCAAGAAGTCAAATGGTACAGGCTTGGTCTTGTCCAAACCCAGGGCCTTGTTAATTAACTGCGAAAGCTGGTATCGTTTCCATGTTGTAGGTATCATGAATTTTTGGGTAGGCAAAGGGTACGCTGTTTCCGTGCGAAAAGTCACCGGCTGCGACGCCGAGGCCATGTTAGAGTCTGTGTTCATCGTGTATGACTTAATGACGAAGAATATGAGAGATGGAGATGGTGGGACGAAACAGAATTCGAGGAATGAGCTCGAAGTTCTTAGTGCAGTGATTGCTTCTGAAATAAAATTAATGCGTGACTTTCTATCATGTGATCGAGTCGCGACATAGACGCGCGCGCCGCGAGGACGTGTGGCGCGTCCTCTTACTGCCCCGAGTCTTACATGGGTTACACTGGTATAACTGGTATATCCGAGATTTATAACTATGGGAGTTCAGTACGGCTGAGAAAATCTGGCATATATCCCAGCTCATCAACATAGTTAGATACTAATAACTGCTGTTACGGTCAAGTCTGAGCGAGGAAAACGACAAACAGAATACGGGATAAACGAAGGATATGAGTTGATGATACAAGGAGCAATAAAAACTACGATACGCTACATAAATTTTAGACTGACTCGAGATATCATGTAACTACGGACTTGGTGACCGTCACAACTACGACAACATATAACTTGTATCCTGAACGTGAACTTATCTTCAACCAGAGTTACAACTCAATCAAGATGTATTAAATCCAAAGCTCTATGATTTAAGGAACGAAGGGGCCCACGAATTAAGTATCATGCTGGACACTAAAAAACGGGCGCTTACAGATGCTAACTCAGTTCGTTTGGTCTTGCCACTTTATACTAGATCAGATCATTACACAATATTAGTAGGGCCTTAGTCCACCGCTCAGCTTACGTCAGACGTGCGGAGATCAGGTTCACAACCTGAGTGAATTTTAGTTCCTCGGGAGTATATTGACAGTCAGCGCCTCGTATATTCTGTACTTAGAGGTGATATACATCCCCTCCAATCTACATAGAGTTCTACTAGTTTGAGACGATGTTCAACATTCAAAGCATCTTCTCTCTCTTTTGGATTCTCTGCTATACGCTATGAACCTCCTGCATCTATTCCCCGCGATCTGCATTATCATACTACCAACATCCATCGCCATGCCCGCCCATTTCATACTATTCAAGAAGCGTGACCTCGCCGTACATGTCTATTAAACCAAGTCCGTAGCTTATAACAAGCTTATTTTATGCCGGGTAGATATCTGACGCCGTGGACCATCTAGCACCTGCGGTCCATGCGTCGATCTTTCGGCCCATCTGGGGACAGTGCTATCCTTAGTATCAGCTTTGAATTTTAACAGCTTTGAGTTTTGCGGATTGGACGATGGTCAGTGCCCTTTTTTGTTTTGTTCTTCTTCTGTCGACCTATTATCATCTGGCTGCATGCTTATTCTTGCGTGTGGTATACGGGCTCTAAGTGTACTGGAACACCGTCCGGTAAAGTGACGAGCCCCGGTTACTCCGAGGCGCCTGGTTTTTGGAAGACAAAAACTGCGTCTTGGAATTGCTCGAGCTAGAAGTCAAGATAAGCCTCGTTGTAAGAGCTTTTCGAAGTAACATGAGTTGTAATTATTGTAAGTTTATTACAGTTAGATTTACATAACTTGAAAGCCTGGTTGATGTGTCATTTAGTTCATGGTCTTATGGAGATCCTTCAGAGCGAGGTGCTTCCGTATATATTTACATTCAGGCGCCCCTTAGTTTGATCCAGACACTCACCCACACATGTGTTTGCCGATCGTCCTGAAAAATGACTCTTCAAGGGTAGATACAGGGCATACTCGTGAATGGATCCACAAATAGGTTTGTATACGTGATTCTCATTCAGGCTAAGTGAGCACGATATCTGTTTAGGTCCAATGCGTTGACTCAAGAATCAGTAAAACTGGCTTTTGCTGTAACAGACTGTATTCTACAAAACAACCCCTCTGTAGAGTCTAGACTGTGGGATGATGTCAGCGGCTATTTTTGCTCGATTTTTGTGGTTATTTTTAGCTTTCCAACAATCTTATCTTATCTTCACAAGTAGACCCTTCAACTGATTTCTTCATTATTTTGGACCTAATTATCTTCTGACCTTGGATATCGATATCATGAGCAGGCGCCTTGTTGAATTGTCGGATACAATGACGTTGTAATCTAATTTTGTAAACCAAGAAGAATCATCATGTAGTCGAACACAAAAAACTGCTACTACTAAAAAAAATTTCCATCGAAAGAAGGGAGAATGCTCTTTTAATTTTTACATGTACATGAATAGTAGAAAAATGGATAAAAAGATATCATGAGGTGTCATGAGGTGGAGATTGTACAATTAAGATGAATGGATTGATACAAGTCCGGACTCGGTTAATATGAAGCATGCAAGGGTTTGTTAATGAAGTCGACCATCGAGTTTTGGTGAAGGAAGACGTTATCAAGTGGTGGAGCGCACGGAGTTTCTTGTTTATTTCGGTGGCGGTGTGGAGGGACCTATTATACGAGTGGGTTAGAAACGCAAGTACATCAACAAAGATATAGAAATGCTCCTTACCAAACAAGCCACTCCGCGGAGGTACATTGGGAGTAGGTGCCGGGCTAACAGCGGGAGCAAGGAGCGGATTTGCTATAAGAAAGTGGGGTATGAATACTGCAAAAGAAACCCTAGAAGGAGCAATCAGCTTACGTCTCCATTGCGCCCATGCAGGAGCCTCTGGCTTTGGTGGAGGTGGTGGTGCCTGAGCAGCAGGTAGTGGTCCCGTTATCGCCTTGGGAACCGTTCTGGCCTTTCTTTCTGGTTTCTTGTGCACAACACGCCAACCAGGTTTAGCTTGCGGTGGGGCTTCCTCGATAGCAGGAGGCATTTCAGGGGGTGGTGCCTCAATAGCCTGTAGAATCAAACAACATCAGTTGGCCATCGCCCAAAGACATGGTACGACGCACCGGAGGTTTCCATTCAGGTTGGAATTCGCCATTTGGACTGAACTTGGATCTCACAGCCATAAGTTCAGCTATTTCACTTGAACGAATATGTCAGCCCTTCCTTGAATTGTCGTCACCAACCTTTTAGACGTACTATTGTAGCTGTCGTCGCTCATCACGAAGTTTTCCAATTTCTGCCAATAGAATGCGCACTTCCGTTGCTATACCCTTCGTGAAGTCCATCGTAACATTACGATTACTGTGCATCGTTTGATGGTGGTTCATTACGGCTGGGTAGGCGATGTATAGGCGGAATAGAGACGTACTTGGCTAACTGAGGTGAAAAAGGACCCTGCTGTTGGCCTTGAGGAGCCATAATATGTGTCAATAGTGAATATGTGAAAAGAAAGAATAAAAGTAGTACAGCTGCTACGGTAGTAGCAAGTAGAAAGCGTGGTTAATGAATTTGGTTCGGATTCGCCCACGAGGCAGAACACTTTCGTCACGATTTCCACTTTAGGACATCTTTCGTTCCAGTTCAACGACATATTCCGCGACAATCTGACAGAAACTCCTTTTCATCTTTGAACCATGACCACCACAACCACAGCGTCACCTTACTTTGTTGAATTCCCCCGTGCCATCGTCAGCTCTGGACCTGAAGAATTCATATATATTCGTCAGGAACATGTTGAAGGTCTGTTACTCGTTGCCACACACCATGAACTGCATGAACCTAGTTCCTGCTAACAACCTTTTGGAATGAGACTGACTCTGGGCTCGTTACAAGACAAGAAACATCTTTAAAGACTAATTTATCCTGTCTGAAAATATTTGAAAAGAGTGTAATAATCTTTGTTGACTGACTATGGGAAAACTCACTCGTCACAAACCACAGAGCATATCAGTCGCACGCAGACAACCAAGACACTTTGACCTGGTTTTGCTTGGAGAAACCTGGGATAAAATCACTTTTGTTTCTAAAGCGTTTTGATGACTGTTGGGCACCATGGATTAGGTGAAATAGAAACTCTCGCCGGATCGGAACCCATAACGTCTATTTCTGCCACCGAGGTGTCTGGGATGTAGAAAGTCATGAGTCCACACTCTATTCCAGCTTCATCTTAAAAACAAACTATCAACCATTTCGGAAGCGCGGATATTCTCTTGTTTGCGATATATATTCTTACACTGTTGCATCCATAGTAATTTCAAGACAATTGGGTCATCTGGGGACGATTTCGGAACGGTACTTGTCTATTTTGAACGCTCTTCTCGTCATTTGTTTAACGCAGTCATGAGTGCATCCGGATGTTTCAAGTTGGATATGATCAACCAATTAGACCTGCTCTTTAATTCTATTCCGGCTCGTGTTCGACGTCCGTACTCGATCCTATCTGTATCCACAGTTGCCGTGCAAATAACTTGGAATGGTGAGTCTTCCAGGTTACTGCTGCATTGTAACGAATATCCATGATTCTATAGCTGCCAGCGCAGTACATAGGCTGCGGAGAGTGTACGATGGCTTCGCCACCCGCTTTTTGCCTTCTTTTTCTATGATACATACGTTGGACGTCGGAGGTTCTGCGATCGACCCAACCACAAGTTGTTTCTGTTTGTATGATGTCAATCTTCTCTCCGTGGAATTAACACCTACTTGAAGACGGCAGGTTCGAAAATACTCGAAGAGTGCTTCAAAATACCTACTGACGAGGAAAGAATGTTTGCCTGCAATATGGGTACATCCAAAAACTCTAGACACAATCTTTTATTTTTAGCCCGGCACGTCCCAGAATATCACCCGGACAATTCCAAGTCGGTATCGTGTCTCTTTCCTACCTAAAACTAACTTGACCCCTCGCGCTCTAGGCATCGTGTGGTCCAAAAGACGCGCTATTTTTGAGGGCAGCCATACTCTTCCGTCTTTTGTCTTCTCGTTCCCCAGTTGTTAATAGGAGAAGAGAGAAACTATACCAAACTTCGAGAAAATCAGAGCCCATAAACGTCATCTCACGAACGAGACACTGTGCGAAGGTTTTTCCTCATTAACCTAGATTATCATGCATGCAACTAACCTACAGCTGGTAGCTTCACCGACTCTCTTCTAACACCTGCATGACAATTGTAGGGGCGTGGTGAAGCCGCATCAAGATTCTGTAATGGATATCAACTTTTATATTTTATGGATAATATCGGTCTTGTGCCATTGGTACCTGTGGCGTATATTTTAGTCAAAAGTAGTGAGTAAAATATCCGTAAAACCCGTATCGTCTGAATTCTAGCATCTGGGTCGTCATTACAACTACCACCGTTATAGTGACAATCCATCAGACTTGGTACTTGCAAAGTCATGCCCATGCAGCAAAATCTACTTATTTCGACCGTCAGACAAAAAAAAACACCTCATACATGATGTACATACGCCTACTCCGACCAGAGCCATGGCTCCGGAATGCAGGCTGACACGCTTGCAGAAATGGCATCTTTCTCCCTTATACCCATGAACTTCCATTCTACATGCCAATGCACGTTGCCTCAACCCGATAAATACAGAGCCGAATGAGTGGTTGTAGTTTGCACGCAGGCAACGCAGAGTTAACATCTGTCGCGAGGTTATTCCGAGACTCGACTAGAGGGCTCGGGGGTCTCTTCCTCGATCGACCATCAGAAAACCATCGAAAGAATAACATTAGGTCCGACTTACTAGCAATATAGTTAACCTTCGCGGATTATGTCTCTCCTCAATGAGCGATACTGGACAAACATACTACCCAAGAGTGTCTCTGGTCCTCAAAGAGCCGTACCCGTACATAATTTCGGGACCAGCTTTGCGGAGGGGAATTAGCCTATGCAGGTAGGAAATCGGGATTGCGGGGGTAGTGCCACTGCCCAGCGAGGCCTCCCTAGGGCACGGAGAAATATCGCTGATTTTACTTGGCTTTGGCTACTTGATGCGAACTTCGATGGTACTTATTCCTTATGCCGTTAGGTTTTCTCTGTTTATCGTCTATTCATAAGTGGGTATCCATAGCTTAAGAAAGATATGTACTACTACATGAGTGTCAAGTTACCTTGATCGAGGATCATTGGTTCATGGCGTTTGAACCGCGTTCTTGACAGAGCGATCCCATATGAAAAGATGTCAACGTTGATCGTATAATGAACTTCGAACGCAAGTAATACAAAATACAAAGACTCCAATACCGTTTAATATATTCATAGTCCATCTTTCTTTGATTTCTTTCCGACACAACGCCGTCGACGAATTGCTACTTTTTTTTTCCGATTCGAATCTTCTGCTGGTAGAGTTAAGTTCACTGACCATCTTGAAGAAGTTTGGTGAGATCCACGAGATGGCCATTGCTGTTCAACGCGGCCTGAATGAAGGCGACGTCTGCGAGAGCTGCGAGTGGGTCACCTAATCCCAAACCGTCGTCTTTACCGTTCAGGCGGTCGAAAAAGCTAGATTGTTCAGCTGCGATGCCGCAGGATTGCACATCTATAATTTCTTCTTCTTCTTCTTCTGATTTTCCTTCGGGCTTATGTACGGACTTGACGAGAATTCGGATAGTGGGGGCACTTTCTCCGGGCTTGTTGACTTGATTTACTGAGATCCACCCATTGGTTCCTGTTATGACGAAACCGTCTGCTACTGGACGAGATTTGGTGGGGTGAGCCCAAGTTAGCTCGGCAGTGCCGTTTATATCGTTTCCTGCTTTGACGATAGCATGGATGGTGTCGTGTGGTTTAAGGTAGTCCTTCACCAGGGAGGCAAACCCGGAAAGATGGGTAAGCGGATGGGGAAGCATGACGCGCAGCGCGGCGACTGTGTGGACGCCACCATCCAACTGGAAATAAGTCAACATCAAAAGAGAGAGTGGAAGTCATCGTGTTGAGTCTACTGACCAGAAATCCGCCTTGGTACTGTTGAGAAATAATTAATCAATGGTGTTCGGAAACCAAGTTGGTGGAATTCTTACATCGGGTACTGTACGCCATGGTGTTTTGTACCACTTTGAATCTTTGTCGATGTAATTCACCACTACGGTCTTGAAGAAGGAGACGGTGCCTATTTTCCCAGAGCGAATTAAAGCGCCTACTTTTCTGTACCCAGGCTCTGCCTCGAAGTTCTCTGCAATGCGCCAGATAAGACCTTTTGGCTTGTACGTTTGGTTATATGTTTGGATGAGATTGAGTCCTTGTTTGACGTCTGGGGCGACAGGCTTTTCGCTCAGGACGTGTTTACCCGCAGCGAGCGCCTTCAATATAATCGAGGGCTGTAGCGTAATTGGGAGTGCAACGATTACTGCAGTAATATCTGGCCGTGCGAGCAACGCATCAAGATTAGATGACGCATCACCATCACGGAAAATCGCTGGAGGCTCCGCTAAGCTCAAAATCTCCGCCGCTGCCGTTGCTAAATCATGAGCACTGCTCTCTGAGCGCGAATAAACGGCCTTTAGAGATGGAGCAGCGCTTCCCAAAGTCGCCAGGGCAGGTAAATGGGCTAGATTGAACAGTGGCAAATATTCGGATAAAAAACGAGGAGCCAAGGTTGCAGTAAAGGTTACTAACCTTCCTTAGCAAATATCCCGGCGCCTAATATTGCAATTCCTTGGACCATATTGTCGTTTTAAAGGAGGAGCAGTATAGGAGGATGTACTAAGAAGATTACAGACGAGTTACTTAACGTGTTAACGTTAAGTGGGACCCCGAAAGTACACCAAGATCTCTTAGGCGATTTTTTTAAAACAAATTACACGAACTGGGTAATTTTGCAAAAAAAAAAAAAAAAAAAAAAAAAGAAAAAAGAAAAAAGTCCACATCCTTCTGAGAAATCGTAACTTCAGGAATTCCTTACATGGTGAATAAATTAAACAAAATATCTATAACAAATCTCATCCTTAATTTGTGTACACGTGTGCGAGGCAGATAAAATTGTATTTTGCTTTTACTAACCCATAGGAAAAGAAGAAGAAAAATCCCTCGCAGTGCGGAGGAAGGCAAACTTTAGTATCTACCTGGAGTGCATTGGACATCCGATTGATCCATAGTCGTCACCACTTTCAGTGTAAGGAATGGGTATAAGGGGCACTGGAAGGGTAATGGTTCGCTGATACAACATCCATATTTATTTGAATAACCTTTGCAAAGGATGGATTTTCAAGTTTTCGGGGTCCCGAACTAATGGGGCTGTAAATAAGATCGCGATTGCGTGTTTAACATCACGTGATGACGTACCGATGTTATGCCGGGGGCGGTTACCCAAAATGGTAGGTCATTTACCGGAGAATCTTTGGGACAGTTCTGCGCGTGCCAAAACATGTTTTCCAAGCAGGTCTCCTCCACGACGGAGAATTCTCGGGACATGAAGATCGAAATTCCCCAGGAACTCAGTGATATCGGGGGATTACCTTTCGTTTAAGAGCACCACCAATTCACAATGCCGCTCTTCCTATCTTTTACGCCTATTTTCGACCACACAGACAACTACAATGGCCGCCCCTACTACTCGTAAATTGCCAAAGGACTTTCTTTGGGGCTTTGCTACAGGTATGCTCTTTTTACGCGGGGTGCTCAGACCATCGGGAACGGTGTGCGCGAGGAGCACAGAAGCGAGCGAACCGTGGGCACATCCCGACGTCCCGTGGTTTTTTTACGCTTTCTGGAGCGAGGACTGATGGTATTATTGTCTTTTATAGCGAGTTTCCAAATCGAAGGGTCCACCGACGCTGATGGTCGCGGCAAGTCTATCTGGGATGACTTTTCAAGGACGCCGGGGAAGACATTAGACGGGGGGAATGGAGATGTGGCGACGGATTCCTATAATCGTTGGAAAGAGGACGTCCAAATGTTGGCGGATTACGGTGTTAAGGCCTATAGGTTCTCGCTCTCGTGGTCACGCATAATTCCCCTCGGCGGTCGCAATGACCCAGTCAACCCAAAAGGTATCGAGTTTTACTCTAAATTCATCGATGCCCTCCTGGAAAATGGAATCGTTCCCTTTGTGGTACGCATACTAATTCTCATCGAAATGTATTCAACTAAAGTTTCGCCGCTTTTCTCAGACTCTATACCACTGGGACCTTCCACAGGCGCTTCATGACCGATACGGGGGATGGTTAAACAAGGCCGAGATTGTGAAAGACTACACGAACTATGCACGCGTGAGTTTTGTTTCATTAATCGAGCCAGAACGTCTATTTACAGGGACCGCGCCTGTTTTTAGGTCTGCTTTGAGGCCTTCGGCGGCCGAGTGAAGCACTGGTAAGCTTATTTCCTTTGGTTGCTAACTAAAGGATATATCCACTAATAATGCCTCGTCCTTATTGCCAGGTTGACCATGAATGAACCCTGGTGTGTCGCTATCTTGGGCTACGGGCGCGGTGTATTTGCTCCTGGAAGGTCGAGTGACCGCCACCGCTCGCCAGAAGGCGATTCGTCCACAGAACCTTGGATGTAAGTCTTCTCCACACACACATACCTTATTTGCACCGCCTCTTTCCTCCGTTCTATATTGGGACCACGTTCACCTTATTGACTCTATTTCTTTTCTTCATTTAACCAGTGTTGGACATAGCGTAATCCTAGCTCATGCGCATGCTGTGAAAGCCTACCGTGAGGACTTCAAGCCTCAGCAGAAAGGAGAGATCGGCATTACCCTCAACGGTGACTGGGCCACACCTTACGACGACAGTCCTGAGAGTGAGTTCCTTCCTTTTTGGCTACTTTCTATCTCTTTGATATCCGCACTTTTCCTGGCTTTGGTCTGGATTTCGTAAATTTTTGAAAAAAAAGAACACAGTATGCTAATAGTCCCTCTTTTCTTCGCTTAGACGTGGATGCTGCTCAACACGCACTAGACTTTGCAATCGGTACATCGGCATTTTTCTTCCTATCTGCTCTGTTCGCTAACTGACAGGTGGCTTCTCTTTTTCTCCGATAATTTCGCCCATCAATGTGTACCAGGCTGGTTCGCCGTAAGTCTACGTTTCTCCACCTTCCCCCAGTGCTTCTTGCAACAATGCACCGAGCGTCCATTTTTAATTTTGGAATAAGAAGAAGTAACTATTAACGCATGATGCTCATATTTCTCCTCTATCTGTCTAGGACCCCGTCTATCTCGGATTTTATCCACCATACATGCGCGAGGTGCTTGGGAACCGCATGCCCAACTTCACCCAGGATGAGTGGGCCATCGTCAAGGGTTCTTCTGACTTTTACGGCATGAACACATATACCACCAACTTGTGCCGTGAGTCTTCGTTTTTAGCCTTTGATCGAACACAACATTAAATTCAGGCTATTTTTTCGCTAATTTTTAGGAGCGGGTGGCGATGACGAGTTCCAGGGAAACGTGGATTATACCTTTACTCGTCCGGATGGAACTCAACTCGGTAATCAAGGTGCGATTTCTCGCGTTTGGTTTCGTCTGGGAATTTTTCTTTTCTGACTTTTTAGTTTTTGTATAGCTCACTGTGCTTGGCTGCAAGATTGTACGGAACTTCTTTGAACCCGATTTGCGGGAACGAAAACCCTGACCTATTTCTTTGTCCTTCTTTAATAGACCCAGATGGCTTCCGTGCTCTATTGAACTACCTCTGGAAGGTGTGTACTTTTGTTCAAGTCTTCTAAGCCGATACCCGGTACTAATTTAATCTTCCTCTCTCAAAGCGCTACAAACTTCCCATCTTGTACGCACGCGTTTTTCATTGTCATCAAAATGCAAGAGTGAACCAGCTGACATTTGTATCTTCTATCTCCGTTATTTAGCGTGACCGAGAATGGCTTCGCAGTCAAAGGCGAGAACGACAAACCGCTAGAGGAGGCTCTGCAAGATGGTGAGCGCGTGCACTACTTCCAGGGCACAACCGCTGCCTTGATGAATGCTATCCACGAAGATGGTGTCGTCATCAAGTCGTACTTCCCTTGGAGTAAGTTCGGATATGTACTGCTTCTCGAAGCTGGTGCATCTTACTGACTAAAAATAACCATAGGTTTCCTGGATAACTTCGAGTGGGCAGATGGCTATGGAACCCGATTCGGTGTCACCTATGTTGACTATGTGACGCAAAAACGATACCCCAAGGCGTCAGCCAAGTTCTTGCTCAAGGTACGCCTTTACATATTTTTTTTTAGATTATTTTCTAATAAAAAATCACTTTCAGTGGTTCAAGGAAGTCGATACCCCAAGCGAGAAAGATCTGAAGAAGAGGCCTCCTCCAACCAAGGTCGAGAAGCCTAGCTCTAAGCCTTTAGCCGACAAGACCAACTCGAGCGACTTCAGCACCACGTCGACACTCAAGGATTCTCAAGCCAGCACTCCCGCGCCCAAAGTGCCCAGACAACAAGGATTCAAGGCTCGCATGACGCGGTACATGACTTCCATTCTCGCCTTTGTGAAGTAAACGCCTCTACGAAGAACCGCAGTCCTCAAAATCGCATGCTTTGCCTTGTTTCTTTCTCGTTGATCTGCACCTCCATATCTCATAAACACATGTACACACACAACGCTGGATAGATGTACATGGACCAATTAACCACCAACCACTGCAACCGTCGGCGACCGCATAACGCTTTACGCTACTTCACTAGTCAAGTATATCAAACTCAATAACCTACCACTTTTAGTTATTTCTTCTATTCTCCCCTCCTCTCTTTTTGTACATACCCTCGCACTTACATACATTGTCTGCGGACTTTCTTTTGTTAGGTAGTTCGCTCGCCTTTTTCCATCATTGTTCCCTCTGTAGCTACATTCACTGTACTGTGTAACATCCTCAACGAGTATCTCTATGCACTCGGTGTAAATAATTTATGGTCTCGTTTTTGACTGACTGTGGAGCTCTTTCTTAGTCAACAAATCAAGTTTTGGGTCCCACAGACTGCAAAGTATGATTTTTTGCGGTCTTTACAAATGTCGACAGAACATCTATAAAAGACACAGATTTCGCGCAGTAAAACCGAGAAGATTATCAGAATAGTGGCTTAAATAGTTGATTTCATAGAGTTCAAGTTATGCGGGCTAAGAAAATTATGTACTTCTATTTTTAGATATCTAGCGCCCATGCTAAGAAAAGCCAATATAGAGTCGGCTTTGTTTGTTTTGATAGCGAGTATTTATATCCTTGGGAAAAGAGATAGATGATGAGTACAGACTACTACCGTCTGGTATAGCCTGTGATCGTGATTCTGAAATCTTGGGCTACCTTCCTCTTCACGAAAGAGATGCTGTTTGTTTTCTTTCAAAGCTCTGACAAATTCAAGGACCGGTGACGTGGAATCACAGTGAAGTCCTCCTTTCATTTGTAAGTATAGATTATTGACGCGGCTTCGATTCTTCGAATTCGCCTTCGATGATTTCAAGGCCGGACAAAGGTTTCGAATCTCGATTTGATTCTGCCACTCTCGAGTCTTCGCCAGGAATTGGCGACATTTTTGAATTGTAATTTTTTAAAATCCGAGCTTGATCAATGTTTTCAAAAAGGTATTTCATGAGCAAACATTTCGGCATTTAATTGTGCGAGCCCCAACTCGAAGTTCGAAGGCGTCAGAAAGTTGGGTCCATCGGGTCACAGGTCCAAATGTACCTTGTACCTTGGACTTTGTACCCTGAACCCGAGCTTTGGACCGCCCAATGCGATTTTGACTCACAATGCACTGAGGTTAGACCCAAACTCTGCACCACCATTAGACCGTGTATGCGCCTCATTTTTCCGAGCCAAAATCTGCGCGTGACAATGTATGAACCTCGGTTGGACTTGTACTTTCCTTGAACCTTGAGATGTACTCATTTCGGACTTGCCGTAGACCTCGGCCAATCCAGTGGCACATCGGCTTAGCCGGCATCCCAAAGGCATCCGTAAATATACATAAACAAACCGCCCCTTTATACACCGTACACCTTGGGTACTACACACTATATAGGAGGTAATCGCTGGTAAAGGCCATAGGGGAATTTCTTGTCATCTATAGAGGATTAGGGACAATTGACATTCAAAAACGTTTACATGATGACGACAAGTGTATCCTAGTAAGGCCTCAAGGCCTCAAGCTTCAGGTTCGACCAAAGCATCGCACTTGGCGGTGGGGATGTGACCACTAGCCACTGCAATGCGGTGCCAGTGTCGCATGGCAGTAACGATCGAAGTGGCGACCGATGTTGCACCCGACGAGGACTGAGGCGGGATGATTAGATAAACATATATATATCATGTGCGGTACAAAGTCCAAGTACAGGTACAGTCCATGGACCTCGTTCCCAGTCGATCCAACGCTCTCGAAGGCGTCGCCGGAGCGACCTCGTTGTCACGCTCACTGCTTCAAACACAAGGCGTCATCTCACGTGCACCGGTGATACACGGTGACAGATCGCGCCAATGTTTCAATCCCGAATTCGTCATTTTTACATCCAAACCACGCTCTTCTTTTTCCGACAAATAACCTTGATATTCCCCGGAAACCCGAGCCAATTTGCAGCACGATTCTATATCCACAAAAACCAGGTCAATAGCTGCAAATATGGTTAAAGAATCTGTCGCGAAGAGAAAGTCTTTACGAACAACCGCCCCTAAAAGGTTGATAGATGAAGAGAATGACTCGGAAGACTTCAATGAAGATAGCGACGGGGGTTTCGATATCAAAACTAAAGCCATGACAAAACGCAAGGCTTCATCTACCAAAGCAAAGAGTAGCCCCCGGAAGAAGTCTAAAATAAACGACGAAAAGGAATACGACGATGACAAAGAAGTTTCTCCGAAGGCCAAGAAGGCCTATGATAGTGACGCCCTGGATGAGGATTCCGAGCTAGAGGAGAAGTCCAAGAAAACTGGAAAAGCAAGAGTACCAAAACGCAAGAAACCTCAAAGCAGTTCAAAGAAGCAGAACCAGAAAAGGTCTGAAGAGGGCGAGGCAGAATACGATGATCTGGCAGAAGGTCAGGAAGTGGTGGGGATCGTCGTGCAGGCACCAACCACAGGTCGCGTCCCTCCAGGCAGAATATCGCAAAATACTCTCGATTTCTTAGTTCGCCTCAAGGACCCAGCGTGCAATGACCGTGAATGGTACGTCAAGGACACATTGGTCTTGTTCATGGGGCTAACAATACCTGCAGGTTCAAATTACATGGTAAATATCTAATATACTGGGTCAGCGTACCTGTTCTGACGCGTTACAGAACCTGTGTATCGTCTGGCTGAGAAAGAATGGAAAGACTTCGTTGAAGCTTTCACAGACAACCTGTCTGAAGTTGATCCTCAAATACCGCACTTACCGCCCAAGGACGTTATTCACCGCATTTACCGTGACGTGAGCATATTCCTATCGTCATGGGAGTGGGGTACTCACAAGAGCTCAGATTCGATTCAGTAATGACAAGACGCCCTACAAAAGGGGCTTTTCGGCCAGTTTCTCAAGGAGTGGGAGAAAGGGTATCTTTGCTCATTGTACGTTACCTCTACCATCTGTACATACCTGCGGCCAAACTAATTTGTATTTCAGACCATATGTAAGTTTGTGGGATTCAATATCGTTTCTTATCTCAGTTACTTATGTTTTTATGTCGTGTTGCTTCGCAGCTCAGGTTCGTGGGGTAACGGTGTCGCGTTTTATCCAACGGAACTAACATCTCCATATTCAGTGAAACCGGGTAATGAAAGCATCATCGCGGGTGGGAGCTGGTGTCCTGGACGTAGCGAACTTGCTAATATTAGGTACTTATCTCTTGACCTATCGAATCGCACTTTTTCACTTTTCTATAGGGCCAACATTCAACGGAATCCACGCCGCCTCCGAAGGGTCATTTCTGCTCCTGACTTTGTGAAATACTTTGGCAAACCGGAACCTAATCCTGATGGTGGTCACCAGAATATATTTGGAATGGAGGATGAATTGAAAACTGCTCCGAAGGGAGTAGACAAGGATCATAAGTTAGTTTTCACTTGCCTCTCTCATGGATTGTTTATTACATCCATCCATCCATATATTTAATTGCATTCGGGTTCGCTAATTATACCCACTCTTGACAGGGATATTGACTTGCTAAAATGCCGATCGTTCGCCGTCATTCACAAGTATGTAACCACAATAATGCGTTCTCGTAACACCATCCTTCATTGATGCTTACCCCTATTCCAAGATTCCAAGATTCGGAAGTGCTCTCTTCCAACTTTAGAGAACGCCTGGCTGAAGTCGCGGCTGTGATGACCCCTTTTGTTCACTGGTGGGTATTTAGTGATCCTCTTTCTCATAGCTTGTGTTGATCACCGTTTTCTGAATTCTGATATCTGTTTAGCTTGAATGACATGATGACTGTTCTGGACGAGGACGAGGACGGCGACGAGGACGGCGACGAGGACGGCGAACAAAGTGATGGTGATGAAGAAGCCGACAGTTAAACCTATGTACGTCCATTGTATGATTGTTTCCAATTTTCCTTGGTTCTTCACTATTAAATATCTACTGAGCGCCATTTATATATAGGTGACCGAACAAATTACATACCCCTATCGCCCCTTGGAATACACGCGCACAATGATTTTGCCTAGATGTCTTTCCCCGTCCTTCTCGCCGAACTTCATCGTACCGTGAGGACAGTTTTTCTTTCTTGTCCTTCCGAATCAAACGAGCCGTGCTGTTGACACAAGGCATCCGAATTGACGGATTTTCCTTGCCCCCGGTCCATCGCCTTCTCGGAAATTTCATTTTCCAACACCAGAACAATAACCTCGGCATCGTGGCAATCTCGCTGCTGTATATGCATGCCGCCTTTGAGTCCCGTCTACTTTGCATGTCTTTCTTCGTTATCAGAGTCTTATGGTTCTACGCATTCCTTTCTTCATTTCCCATTATACTCGAAGCTTGCTCTTCATTTCAACCAGAAGCCCTTTGTGCATGCCAATCTTGCAATCCAATCCGGGCCTATCTTCCATCGATCGGGCTCAATTTTGAACATCATATCATATATTATCTCTTTGTCGAGCTTATCAGAAGCTCCCAATGCCTTTTATTTTATTTTATATCTTGATCGGCCTCACCTCTTACGGAAGTCTCGTACGACGCGCATCGATTCCTTTTTTTCTCTTTTTTTTCTTTTATTGCAGTCCGAATTTTCGCGCACGTTTCATGCCTAATTTGTTTGTTTTTTTTACTTCGGATCCCATAGCGGCGAATTACGGCATCGTCTCTCGCCTTTGGGCTTGTGTCCCAAGAACATGTCAAATGTTTCGCGCTCCACTATTTATCTTCTCTTTTCCCTCGTACCGGATCTGTTTTCATATGATTGTATCAACTCATCACAACTACCTATAGCCATACTAATTAATATACTCTATCACAGTTTATTTTTAAGGTCCTGTTTCCTCTTTCTATTTTCAATTTGCCTCGCCATCTAACCCAGAAATTAAACCAAGAATAACATAAAACATAGACATGAAACACGACTCCTCCCCCGAAACTACCAAAATGACGTTTCAACGTCTGGTGGGAGGGATCAAGTTGGCTGAAAATTTTCGACAAAGCGGCCATAGCGGTTTCCCTTTAACTCTGAGCTGGCAGTTGGCACCTTCAAACTCCAGTGAGTGCAAATCATAACACGTAATGTAAATCAGACAAGGACGCGACGCGACGCGACAACTTTGACTTCTTTATGATTTGGAACTTGGGGAGGGATCGAGGAAATGTATTCCTCTCTCCTAACAGATATTAAAATGCTATACTAATTTACGTGAGCTTAATGGCTCTTCTTCTATACGACATTATATCCTGCATCCTCCATCATTGCCTGTCCGGGTTCAGATTAGATGTTTTGACTTTCCAATATATCTAATTTCTTATCGAAATCGTGTACACTTATTTTTGGCCTTGCTCGGAACAGCAAATCATCATAATCATCATCATCAGTGGACAGCCTAGCCTGGTTCTCGGGAAATCTCCTTCCTCCTGATACAATCAATGATCCTACGATCAGATGTCCGATAGATGGCACGGAAGAAAAAGAAGAAAAAAGAAGGTCCAGGACTGTCCACGAAGTTCCCCAGTGCTTTTTTGTCTTAACATCAAAAAGCCATTTACTCCGGACTCTCAGGATGTAGCAGATTACAACGAAGTCGAGACGAAAAAAAAAACGCCCACATAATAAGCACGTAGTATGTACATATATACATGTATATGTTGGAACCAAAAAATGATACAAAAATTATGTTTTATTACATGCATGGGGTATTCGACTAGATTGTGTTGTGTGTGCGTGTGACTTTGTTTACACAAATTTCTACAATATCGCAGTACCGTTTTCTACACAATTGCTATGAGAGAGAAAACATCAGGGGTAATTTGGTGAGAGTGAGGTAGTAGTAGCCTAATAGCAATAAAGACAAGACATGACGAAGATGAGATGGGGAAGAGGAAGAGAGAGAGAAAGAAACGAAGTACATAGAGCATGGGAAAACACGGAAACATAAGATCTAGCAATTCGTCAAGATATCGTGAAATGGAATAGAAAGGAGGAAAGAAAATCCACCATTGAGAATTATAATCAAAATTTTCGCCGTGGATCGAAGAGGAAAAGGAGGCAAACTCTCGGAAACACGCAGTGATTCGAGGAAAAGGGGGGTTGAGGCAGTGAAAGAGGAATAGAAAAAACTTTGTGTCATCGTCAATGTCAACTTGTCCACAGCCATCCAGCCATTAAACCTCGCTCCTTCATTCCTTCTGGCAGATGAGTGTGACAAAATCTGCCTTACTGATCGCCCGTCTCCGTCGTCGAAACTCCACGTCACAAAAATTTATGAACTAAGAGACAACACGGAGGCTGTCTCCCGTTCACGGATGCACCTCCGAGAATGACACCCGGTGCAGGCCTGGGATCGACGTCGTGACTTGCGGGCTGGGTGTCCTGTGGATGTTCTCTACAAGCTGTCGTTTATCGTCCCGCCTCTTCGTGATCATCGCACCCCATTGCGTCCACCAATCCTCCACCTTGTCCGCTGCGTCGTGTGTATACAGTTCCAGCTCCGTTCCCCATACCGAACGGAAAAGCGTCTCGTCCATGTGGTCCCAGTCTCCGTGCACCATCGATTCGCTCAAACTGGCGTTCCTTTGATCTTGTGCTGGTCCATCGGGTAGCTTCATCATGGCGTGGAAACCGTAATCGTACTCCATCGCAAAGGTTGCGCGAGGTAGGCGGATCTCTTCGTATGCGGTAAGGAAGTGCGAAATCTGTGCTTTTGATCGGATACGTGAAAATAGGCATCGGAGTGTCTCTGCGTCTTCGAATATCATAGCCGTATGATGGTTACCACCAGGCTATGGGAAAAATAGAAGGAAGGCAAAAGAAGCAGAAAGAGAAAAAAAAAAGGGGGAGGAAAAAAACATATATCGTTAGTCTCCATGAATAGAAAGCGGCGGCCAAAAGGATGGCAGAACAAATGATTGGCTTACTAGCATAGGGTGCGCCGCATCTCCCACGAGTACAAGCTTTGAATTTTCACACACGAGATCCTCTGAGGGCTCCCTCGAAACGAAGACTCGGCCGGTCACATTTTGCGTTAGTTGGAGGAATTTTTGAACACTGGAACCCAATCATCGATAGGTCAATATCCCATCCGATATGTTCAAATGAGGGAAAGAAGAAATCAATGGCATACCGAGGCTCGATTCCACTAAAATCCAACCCGTACGAGTCCAGAGGGCGGTCAGACCATTCCTCGTCCCCGGGTTGAATGTCCCGGTGCCAGTCGAGAGTCATGGTCGCACTTAGATCTTTACCCCCATTCTGCGAGAACAATTGTTAGCCGATTGCATTTTGATGATGTGCTGGAACTGGGGCACAAGCAAACTACTCACAATGAAATTCGCGTGGAAGATGTATCCTGAACCAATCCATAGTAGCCACTAGAAAGTGCGAAAGATAAGAAAAACGCCACTTTACACATACAACATCATGAGAAAAAGTGGAGAAGAAAAGTGGTACCCACAAGCGATGGGTTCATTAGTGGTCTTAGCTCTTCGTCCTGATTGATCAGATCAACTGGAAGAATATATGTTATTGCAAGGTGCTTCTTCGTCTCCTTGCTATCGTCTATGTCGGATGTTGTAACTAATGGTCGGAATGGACTATCGAAGCCATCGGCGCACACGATGAAATCTGCGCTCAGTGTTTCTCCGTTGTCCAGGCTGACGGTAGCCGAATCGGGTGAGGTGTGAACGCTGGCTACCGCTGTGGAATATGAAATATCGACGCCTTCATCGGACGCAAGTTGCAGCAGCAGGTCTTTCAGTTCTTGGTCCTGAGATATGGAAGGACGTACGGACGTAAGTGGAAATTAGGGAGATAATAAAGGCCAAGGAATACGCACCTGTATTAGTAGGAAATCAGCTACAAGATCCAGCAGAAAGTCCTTGTCAAAGTTGATGGCGCCGATATGCTCCCCTGTTGAACCTAGGTAGAAGAAGAGAGGTGTACGAGCAATGATCAATACCATCCATTTCAAGTCGTGCGAGGGAGACCCACCCTTTCGGAACACCATCGTTTTGCACTTGTGTGCCACTCGGTCCAGCAGAGGTTGCAGACCCCATCTGTACAGTATTCTCGTCATATTTGGAGGTGATCTAGACCGAGTTTGGATAAGAAGGTTGTCCAAGTAGAAGGATCCTTTTGACTCACTGCACTCCTCCAAGGGCCTGCGAAATTGGGAATAAGATCGGGGATGGAAATAAAGGAATTGGGGGTAACTGACTTGTGATTTTCCATTGCTCTGCTCTATCACAAGGACATCGTGGCCGGCTCTCTTCAAAGCATAGGCGGTAGCAAGTCCTGAGCCCAGCACATCATCAAAGGATGAGACTGATGATGGATGGCGGACCTATAAAAAAGTTCTCACCGGCGACACTTCCTCCAATAACAACAATCTTGAGATGAATGGCAGCTTTATCTTGATGGTTCATTTTGTCAACAGGCATGGTGTGGAAAAAAAAGATACGGCGGTGGTAGTGGTGGTAAGTGATAAAGAGAGCACGAGAGGGACGTAAGGAACAAAAGGGCGACGTTCCAGTTTCGTACTCGTCGGAGCGTATTCTTATATAAATATAATAAGATCGATCATATTTAAGAAGCCATCATATCAACGCCTGTCAATCATCCAGAAACCGCTGGGAAATGTAACGTTAAGCGGGACCTTGAACCGTGGAAAGCCAATGATAACATACAAGCATCACCTCCTTTCTCTTCCACAGAAAAAAAAACATCTCTTTTTCAGAAAACCTCATGGGTCGGAGGCGTATTTCTCCGAGACTGGCGTGAGCAAGAAGTGGCGGGGCCTCGCCTGGGAACCTATGTTGGCGTGCTAACCACTGCCGGACACTGCCGGTATCACTTGACCACAAGACCCTCCGAGTATTCCTTCCAGCTAGAAGAATGCTAGACCGACCTTCAGCAGACGACAAAATTTGCCTCACAAGCCTAAGCTCTAGTATTACCAAACGCGTCTTTGTACTCTCCGATTCTCAAGCATCCCCGATGGCCTTTCGCTCCTGCATTGCTCTGCCCGTTTTTTGGAGACTAGAAGTTCCATTGAGTATGTTCCTGGCAAATGCAGCTCGGTTCCCCGATGGGTACAACCACCGTCGTCCTGTTGACTGCCGCCGCAGCACCGCTATCTGACCTGCGTGTGCAGGACATAGTATAGCTGCTCTTCTGCAAATGTTCAATCATGGCCGTACTTCAACGCACAAGTCGTACGCGGATGCCTCGTTGCGCGATTTGATCGCTCCCCCGTACGCGAAAAATAACAAACAAACCTAAAGGGAACGGAAGGCTTTGGGCTGGCGAGGGAAGCTAGCGCTGGGTCGGTGGCCGTGGCCGTGGTTACTTCTGCCAATACGGAATTGGTAAATAGAGCAACGAAATGTTTTTATTTTAGGTCACCGCCGGCAAAGGGGAAAAAGAAACTCAGAGAAAAAAGGTACCCATTTACAGGTATTGCGCTGCCGAGCTTAACAAATGTCATTTTTGATTTCGTTTCTTCTCTTGATGATTGATGAGGACTTATAACCGGACCCTCGGGTTGAGGCCGAACCACGATTATCTTCATGCAATGAAATATCCAATGCTGAAAGCTTTCAAACAGGAATTGTATTCTGTCATTGACAGAATAAAAATCGATCAGACAATGTTCGTTCCTCCTTTCCCCTCTCCGTCCGCGTCATGACTGACTTACATGTGGCACCTGGGCTTGTAACTCCCAAAATCAATTTGGAAGCAATCTAGATCCTACTCCGTGTCCCAGCAATACCGATACTGGTATTAATGGACCAACTGACAAGTGTCACGAATAATTTTCTCGCTCCATACATCATTTCCTAAAGCACTACAAAGCAAAGATCAGCAGAGCAGATCATTGCTCACAGCTCACTAGAGGCAGAGAAAACACACTTAAAATGCAAGCTTTCAATATTCTTCCCCCATGCAGATTGGAAAATACCCCGCGGGACACACTGACTGCATTACACACAGAAAATGACATCAGTTATGTTATTCCTTTTTCCGCGAAAACATAAAAGAGGATCTAAAAATCGCTTAAATGCGTAGCAGTTTAAAAAACATCAAAAAAAGAACCAACCTGCAGAAGCATCGCCTTCGCCAATGCTCCACGTTGCTTCGGCCTTCAGGTGATACTTACTAGCAACGCGTCAAGCTTGCAGCACTAGATCCTGCAATTTTTTTCCGTCCGACTTTTTTTCTTCTTTTTAATGGTTTAGTTGTCGAAATTCTTGAAGCGCTTGAAGGCCGAAATCGCAGATAATAGGCCGTATGTACATAGATTGCTATCTCCGTTCCCAATTTTCCGAATCCAGACCAACGACGGACCGTAGTCGAAATCCACGATATTCGCGTCAAAACGAACCTCAAGCAGAATACTCTAAAGGCCAAGCATAAGGTGTCTTGATATGTTGATAAGTATCAACCTAAGAAAAAGCGTCTTGGAGTTCTCATCCGTTTCGATGGTGATGACTACCTGGAGTTCTTTCTTCGTACTCGGCCTTCTCAACGCAGAATTGCAACGGTAAACAACATATAAGGGTAATTTCCCGAGAGACTCACCTTCAGGAAGGCCGAAGGATAAATTAATTACGCTTGTCAAAAAAAGAATAGAATTAAGTCTCTATGAATAAATCACTTTAATCATATTAGGACATCCATCTATTTCAGATCTGTAAACTGTCAGTCAGTGACAGAAGTACGTGGAACAGAGACTTACTGTATTGGCCTAAGACTCTCCGTAGAATTTGTACCACATGATATAGGACGAACCATATACCCACTCCCACCAACTAATAATCTTCCCCGCATTTCCCCACAGCCAAACGTCATCGTCCCTCATCTTCCGCTCTGCGTACATAGTGCGCGTGACGCTCCGAGAGTCGAGACCTACGTGAATATGTGATCAGCGCTAGTCAACCTCACCATTTATGTTAAGAGGGCGTCTAAGTCCACCAACCTGCAGATGGGTTAAACCACTCGGGGCATGCATATAACTAGAGGAACTCGTATTGTATGACTTCGGCCTTGAACAATGCATCCGAGGGTGGCGTATTCTTCATAGAAAGAACATATCAGAAGCTGAACATGCTCCGGTGCTCGGCCATAGGGTTTCGTCGTATATACGAATACAGGTAGTAGCCGAATGTCTGCCTATTCTCGTGGAGAAGAGAGAAGAGGAGAGGAGTTCGCTGCAATAAAAGGTGAAGGTGCCGCTTGATGAATGATAGTTTGAAACAATATAAGGTGCACGTACGCAGGCAATGTGACTAGTGAAGGCCGAGCACCGCGGCGACGATAAGATAAACCATAGAACTGGCGGCCGGGCGCCACCAATAAGTATGCGCGTGTAGCGTGCGCTTCATGGCAGTCTTCCGCCTCCTGGAACATTGGAATTGGAAACAATTGAGCATATTTCGAGGTTGAAAGGATTCGCGTGACTAAATGTTCTTTAGTATTTCATCGTCAGAAATATAACTCGCATTGTGACCCTAAAAAGTACGATGATCACCAAGAAGCCACCCAGATAAAATTGAGAAATTTCAGCGCAATCGACTGAGCCATTTTGACAAAAGACAGACACATCTGATAGAAGTTCGGAGACGATTAGGGCTCAGAGACATACTTTCACTTTTGAGAAAGTAAGAGGGCACAGGCCGAATAAAAGCTTCGGGTTTCTGGAGAATGTGCCCAAATCCTCCAATACATGAGGCTCTGTAGACCAAAAAAGGCGCCCAAAAGATTTGTTGCGGAATTGTAGGCCTGG